>JAPDOI010001659.1:0-155515 GCA_029168955.1 Aplectana chamaeleonis
GGTGAGGTCGCTCTTTCAGTTTGCGCGGTCGGTACGCAATAGTCCGCGTTCAGAACCCAAACAAACTGGTCGGTGTGATCGATTTGTCAGTCTGCGCGGTCGGTACGCAAGTGTTCTCGTTCAGTACGCAATCGTCCGCGTTTAGTACGCAAACAAATTGATCGGTGAGATCGATTTGTCAGTCTGTGCGGTCGGTACGCAAGTGTTCGCGTTCAGTACGCAATCGCCCGCGTTCAGTACGCAAGCAAATTACTTGTTGAGATTGGTTTGTGGGTCTGGTGCGGTCGGTACTCAAGTGTCGGCGTTCAGTACCCAATCGCCCGCGTTCAGCGCACGCTAGCAGACTGGCGGGTGTGGTCATTTGTCAGTCTGCACGGTCAGTACGCAGGTGTGCGCGTTCAGTACGCAATCGACCGTGCTCAGTACGCAATTAAACTGGTCGGTGAAATCAGTTTTTCACTCTGTGCGGTTGGTACGCTATTGTTCGCGTTCAGTACGCAATGGCGTGCGTTCAGTACGCAAGTTAAATTACTCGTTGAGATCGGTTTGTCGGTCTGCGCGGTCGGAACGCACGTGTGCGGGACCAGTACGCAATCGCCCGCGTTCTGTGCGCAGGTGAACCTCGTGAGAGTTGTACATAAGCAAGTGCACGTGCTTAGTTAACAACGAAACTCCCGAGCTTTTTGCGCATTTAGTCTTACCGCTTCATCGGAGGCAGGGCCTTCCCTTGGAAAGCTCTTTCGACTTTCTTTGTTCTGGTAGAGAGTCTGATGGGTAGGTCTTCGTGACAACCTGTGTCTTCAAAACTGAGAGTCCGACGGTAACCACTGAAATGGGGCAATTTTTCTTTTGACTATAACAGTTACCTAATTCACAACTTTGTTCACACATCGTCTGGCTTCATCTATCCCAAGCCTATAACTCCGTTTTCTTCAAAATGGTCGGTGCTCATATGAAAAAAGTCCTGTTAATCGAGGAAAGGAAAAACTAGCATGCACGGGCATGTAGTAATCCTACTGATGGCCATTTCAAAGTTTTTCTATTATTGTTTTCTCTCCTAGGCTCCTTTTGCTGTTTTCGTCAAGTAATGAGGGTAAGCCTAGACATACGTGGATGTGGGATCTTCCAAGCGCAGTGTTGCAAATAAATTTCTACTTCCGAAATATCCACGCCTTCCTAGAGAGGATCTACAGTGCCCTATATAGCAAGGCATGCTTAAGAAGCGACACGAAAGACCGAGCATTTTTGAGCAAATAGTGCCTCCTTTTATTCTCACTGTTGGTTTTGAGGCGTGGAGGAATTCAATGCGTTGTAGAAGTATGATACCTATCAATTTGCCAAGCGAGTCAGTCTCACTTTATCAGACACAATTTGTAACAGATCATTCCTTTAATCTGAGTCTTCATTTGTTTTTCTTTTTTACGAGGCGGATTCAGGGGCACTTTGAGGAAAGTAATATAGTTTCAAAACGTTAATTTTTGCAGTACTAATTCAGTTTTTAACTCCTGGCTCATTTTCTAGCGCGTGTTTCGACGCAGGATATTTAGGTCTTCTCTCACTAATCATTTTTATATGGAAAGTCAGCGAGGATGATCATCGTGAACGCTTTGCCTTTGAGCATCCATTTTGATCCAGAATAATAAGCAGAATTCACAGTGTATCATTGTAGTATCCAGGATATGTATCGGAGATGTCGGCTAACTGGATGCTGTGATAAATCAGCACTGGGCCCTCAGATAATGTTTGGGCGAGAAAAACACTGTAATGCACCATTCCTTCTGTGTAGTTGCGTGGTAGTAGAGACCCTATCGGTTTGTGTAGAGCCATGTATAGAGGCATAGGAAAGACTTTCTACATGATTACAACCTTCCCAAATTCCTCCACACTTCGCCACAATCACTTGTATATAATCGCGCGACCAGACCGGAGTGAATCGTGTGTCTGCCAGCTTTTGGAGTTATTACCTGTGCATCGCATGATTTTTTGGGCTAAGTGAGAAAAAATCTACTTTCCTGGATTTTCTCATATCTCATATGCTACATGTAAATGTGGTATTCTACTAAGAGAAGGTTTCTGGAGAAAATGATTAAGTGGTACACGCACAGATTCAGGTAACGCAAAATTAGCTATAACTTTCAGTGATACGAGGTCGCGATCTGGCGTAACAGTGGAAGTGTAAAGTGCTCAGATTTGCTACGATACCACCATGCTGATGTGAAGCAAGAAACCTTACCAACCGGTTACGTCCAATGCGTAATGTGCAGGCAGGACCTGAGGTTATTTCGGTCTACATGGTGGTCATCAAGTTCTAACAGCAGTGGACATTCTCTCAGCTTACCGTTTGAGCATGTGCATCGGCAACGTATAATTGATATTCTGATTATGCTGACAAGCTTAACACGTGGACGCTGCACTGCTCTAAGCAACCACTTTCAATTTAGGGAGATGTTTGGATTTAGCACTGGCTTGGGAGTGAACTTCCCTGCCGGGTTCTTTTTTGTCACCTAATACCTCTGTGACCTTCTTGATCACCTTCGTCATCAATTGCGCTAATAGCGTATCGACTCTCCCTCGACTGCTTTGGCGTGTCCCAGGTTAACCTGCCTAAAACTGCAAATTTATATTCGAATTGCCATATATTTATTTATAAAAATCCTTTTTCCTTGAGCTATCTTTTTCTGTCTTCTCCGTTCCTCCCCTTTTCGCATTCATACCGCTCTAACAACTTTTTCTTTTCTTCTCCTCTTTCTTCATCTTTCTGTTGTTGATCTACTTTTTCTTTTGACTTTCTATTTATTTATTTCTTTCTATTTGTTATTTATTTATTTGTTGTTGTTGTTACTAATTCATTTCTCTTTCTTTCCTTCTTTTTTTCTTGATCTCCTTGTTTTTACTGAAGATTCTCACTCTTTCTCTCAATCTTGACAATGTATATCTATAATACTACTCATTTTTCATCATCTTATTCTCTTTGCCCAGTACAGTCGTGGTTTCAGGTGGTTTAGTATGTGATATTCGACATTTGATGTGTTCGAGTTTTTCAAAACATAATGAAAAATATATACTGGTCGCGAGAATTCGTGAAAAAATTTTCTTTGTAAAAGGAGCTTTATCTTTTCGTGAGAAGAAATTGTGGGTTTTGAATTTTGGTTTTGGTCCAGATTTGGTTTTAGATTCGGCCATACGCTTGCGATCGGTTTTTTCAAAACTCTCTATTCAGAGTGAACGAAGAAATTAGCAAGCATCTTAATTGCACATTGAAAAAGAGCGCAAAAAGTTGGTTTAGTAACCAAAAAATGATTTGCAATGGTTTGCTGGTTTTCGAGTAAAAAGTGAAAGACCGCGCATTTATTGTTAATCTCCTTTTTTTTCAGACGATTCACTATCTTGGCAGGTATACACTTAGGAAATTGAGCTAGAGAGCTCATTTTTGGACAGGAGGCTGGAAGTGGATACCCAAATTGCTCCTTCATTCAATTTTAGACTTGCGCCAACGAAACATCAAGCCATTTTTTAAAGCTGTAATAAGGAAATCAGCATAGGTCAAGCTTAGGTGAACTCCATTCCATATCGTGCTTGATTTCGTTTTGATAAGTTTAACGGAGAAGCTTATTAAAATGATCAACCACCAAATCACTTAATTTTTGGTTATTTCACTTCATTTCCTAGCTTTATAAATACCTCAGGCTATTTTACGTAAATCATTTTTTAAGATATTTCAAGATATTTTTGAAGCTTTTTCACACCATTACCAAATCATTACTTATTGCCAGGAAGCTAAAATTTTCCAGAAATCTGAATATGTTTTCAACAAATACAGGCACTAAACGCCTCGTTTCTTCAAGCTCAACCATGACTTATTTCATTGGAAAAATTTGTAGAATCTGTATCAACTAGTACATTCAGATCTCAACGGGGGTTTGGAGAGATAAATCACACAAGTAGTGCTCTGCAGTACCATGAGTTGGATCCTGAATAGGGGAGCTAGGAAGAAGGCAGAGGAAGGAAATTCAAGAAACAGTTATCGATGGTGGGAAAATACGAGGGAGAATGCTACCATCAGCTGAGAGAAAATATTGTAAAATGCCTCTTCAATACAGAAAGTTTTTTTGAGACTCTGACAGCGAGTGGTAAGCATGCACATGCGGGCAAGTATACACATTGTACTCCCGTGAAAATGACTAGCACAGCATTAATGCCCACAAAAGCTGTCCTTGATTAAAAGACTCACTGAGTTGCCTGTCATGCAAGATGTAAGCTATCTGGCCAACACTGGAGCTAAAGTGAATGAAAACGAAAAAAACGTGCAAGCAAGGTAAAACCATCTAATGCGGCGGGCTCTCCGACAGCCCGATATCATTTTTCTTATGAACATTAGCTTAATTTTGAGCTAAACACGCTGATAGGCTACAAAGCAGCTAGCTTAGCGATTAGTCACTGTGTCTGGACTCAGCTTATGCAAAACCATGATTTCTCTTATCTACCCTCAGTATAGCATTGAATCTTTTCAAGAAAGTATTTGGGTTGATGCGTAATTATGAAACTTTTTTAAAATACTTTCATTCAACAAAAACAAAAATAATATTTGAGTTAAACATGTTTGAATCATCATTCTGAGCATAGTCAGCACATAATTTCAGGAACTGCTTACCCATTTGCTTGGCGCATTCGGCTGATTCTACAAATATTCCAAAAATTGTGTGGCGTGCAGGCACTGGGCTTCGATGTTTAAAAATCAAAAAATCAAAATGAAAAAAAATCAAATTCTTGCTATTTGCAGATTTTTTGGATTTCTTCGAGTCTAAGCTCTGTATTTCTCTATCACAGTTCTGTAGATATTGTATAGTAAAGCCGCGAAATTTCAGTTCAGCCTATCTGAATCCATGAAAGAATTCAGATAAACCGCATACGTATTTCAGACGTACGTGTTGGATGTGACCTGGTATTTCAAACAGAAAGTCAGCAACAAACAAGTTAAGCTGAATCTTTCAGTCAGATCTCCGACTGAATCAGTTCGATCAGATCTGATGACGCTGACTTTGGCTGAAGAAGAGAGAAGCAGCTTGCGGAGTTAGAGAGTGCACTCGAGACTGTTTAAGGAGCAAAGGAAGTAACCACGATAATTCAGCTGAGATTTCGGCTTATCAATGTATCATTATCAATCTCAGCTTCCCTGAAACAAGCAGCGTTTCATTGTTGAAACGGGCATGGAGTTGGTCGATCCGTGAACGTGACCATTTAGAGAATGATGGCCGTTGTTCTTGCTTGTCATCACAGGTATCATCATGCCCCATCATCGCGCTGTGGCTTTGTAAGACCGACCGGCGAATGCATTACCTATAAAGCGATACGATTTCGGACTCGTCTGGGCCTCATCTGAGATCAGTTTCAAGGCTCATCTTATCACCCATTCAGATGATCCTGACTGAGTAGTGGGTTTACTGCAGACCAGCGTGGATTTCTACAATTTGAAGTATATATGGGTTGATGCGAATCCGTAAAGTTCGGCGCGCCACATCATCGCAACGCAAAATTAACGCACACGACGAGACACATCGCCAAATCAGCCTGTGAGAACTTACCCTGAATGCTATCAGTCAGTCTTCGTCAGCTTAGTCCTATCTCTGACTTGAGCTTTGTAAAAGCATTAAGATTAGTACCAGCATATCTGTAGGTTGCCGCGCGGGTGAGTGCCTGAGTCAACCGCAATTCGAGACTGCCGGATGAAGTGGATAGCTAGAGAGAAAGGAATTCTGTGGCTGGGATCCATCACTGAAAAAGTCGTCGGGAAGAAGCGCTGAATCTTTGTTCACACTCCATCTAGAGCAGACCCATCTGGTGTCCGCCGATGCAAGAAGCTGAATGAAGACCGGAAATTTCAGGGAAGCCTCATGCACCGTTGCACAGGAGTCACGCATTATGTCCATGGCGGCTTTTGATGAAACAAATCATCAGTGATCTGAAGTTGATAAAGAAATGCGAAATGACTGGATTAGCAGCTTGTGAAGAACCAATGAGGTGCTTACTGTGGAGAAGATGTCACTGGCTGGACTGCTCCAAACGACTTCTCTTTGATAGTTTTGGGAGGCATCGCAAGCGAAAGTGGAACTCCGCCGTTTTTCGTGGTTTCTGCGCTACATGAAAACGGTCAACAAGTGACGTTAGCAGGACAACGAGCCCAGAGATTGTTTTGAACCGCTATGCCATAATCCTTTCCGATGCGGGCAGCAGACTCTGCTGCCTCACATCTATGCCGTGGATAAGCTTTTACAATAAAGAGAAAGCAATTCAAAGAGTGTCGGGTCGAGAGTGTAAGCTAATTCTGGAGCCAAACGCGCACGAAAGAATTGGTGGCCCACCTGCTCGTCCGGACCGGCATCCACTAGACTTTCTAGTGTGATCCCTGATGAAGTCCTGATATCTGCGATCCTTGAAGAAGAAATGCAAAGTTGGCCTTACTGGAATCTGTTTTGAGGGAAGTTTTTGGATGGGAAAATGAATGACGACTACTCTCCGGTGACTGCTATGATGTCTCTTTCTAAGACTTCTTGGAGTCGATATTCCGAACAGATGGCGGATATTTCCCAGATCTAACCACTGTTCTGTGTTACAGCTTAGTATAAATAAATGTATCCATTTCGATTATTCTCATAATCCAGGGTAGGAGTTCGGAGAAACACGTCAAATATCTGCGCGCCATATAATTTATGAAAAACACCCTGTACGTAGCGAATAGTCACGATTCTTGGATGCAATCAACGCTTTGACATCAGACCACCAAGTCATCGAAGTCGTCCGTAGACTTTGTTTTTCTGCCAGTTTTTCAAAGAGCGATTTGACATGGATAGTCCGTTGCGGTGTTTCTGTCGGTGTGTACGGTGGATCTGCAGGAGCAGATCCTAGACCCTATTGGCGATGGATTCGATCTCACGGCGCCCAAACTTTAATGTGGATGGGCGCAGAATGGCTGTTTATTGGTTTTCGCTGCAGCAAATCAGTGGGAATTCGGAAAGCGTTCAGCTCTCTGTTGTTGTTATCGGAGAGCTCTCGTGTGGCGCCCATCAAGTCAAATTTCATACCTTTCCCCAAGATTCTTCAGAGCGTCGAACGATCGTTGATTGATTGATATTAAAGTCTTCAGGCAGCGTTCGCGTTGTCAGGCTCTCGATCCTATTCTACGGCTATCAAAAAGTGCTAGATCATCAAAATCTGATGTTCTTGACGCCTCTTCACTCTTCATACTCCCAGAAACTAGTGCGACCTGATTCAAAGCGAATAAACCGCTTCCGTAATGCACTATAAATAATTGTTCCTTTGCCAAAAAGTCTGTTGAGATCGCAGAAATGACTATGCTGCGGTCTGTCCTTTCTCGTAGTGGTAGATATAATATGGCGAATATGAGTGTGGCTTTCGAGACGCATTTTTAACTGGAATATTGAGAATTACTTTCGTATAAATGATTGAGGACCAAACGCCAGATTTCACTGAAAAAAACGCGTTTATTAAGAAACCGTTCTAAAATTCATGCCATCATGTACCCAATAGATTTTATTGGTTAAAGCATATGTAGCACTTTCACACGCTCGCCATTAAATTTGTTGGAGATAAGTAACAGGAAATTAAAATGGTATGGCCTTCAGATTATGGTTCGCCTACGCATTTTTAAGCGTCAACAACTTGGGAACCATTAATGCCGCTACACGAAGTAAGAATCAAGCCCAGCCCTCAGATTTCTCAGCCGCCCCACGTATGTTGTGTCTTCTTCTTTCAAAACAGGGTGTTAATACTCTCCACCGTTAACGACGTTTGCGAGTGCTGGCACAAGTGGCCAACAATTGGAGTCACATACATCGACGACGGTGGGGTAATGGCACAGTACCCCTGTTTTGGAGGAGTACGGTAATCAGAGGAGGCGGAGAAACACGAGGGCGGGACCAACTTCTCACTCGTGTGTAGCGGCCACTTTGCTAGGTCGTTTTTGACGCTTCCAAAGCTGCATAGGAGTTTTGATCGGACTTATACTGTTCTATTTTCGTTGTTATCTCAACCACATTAACGAGCGTATGCTTCACTTTAAAAAAGCTCGTCAATTCGCCAGACGGTTGGTGCCAGCCGTGCATCTGCACAATGCGTTTCTACCAAAACAGTGTCAATTTCGTTGCGAAAAGCAATATATACCTGACGCGCATGCATGCGTACTGACAGCTGTCGGATTTTTAGAAAAAGTTTTGGACTGAGCGAGCGAGTAAAATTGGGCATACCACGTGTGAATGCGCATTACTAACCGTGGCTAACTTACGTGCCACATTTATGCCGACCGTGATCTAATACCGTATTACCTACCGCGGGGTAATGCGTTACGAGCGCGTGTGGATGCGTACCGACCGCTTTCAGGATTTGGAAAGAAATCGTATTGACCGCGTGGCAACGCGTACTGACCGCTTGGCGAAACGTACCGACGCGCCGCGGTCCGTACTAATAACCGCGTTGCGTTGCGTACCGACCGCCGTGGCAGTTTGTATCGACCGCGTGTTTTGCTGCGCGTACGAACCGCGAGGCTTCCAATGTGTACTGATCGCGGGTCATTGTGTGCCCAACCGGCGTGGCGAAAGTATGTAATCGACCGCGGTAGGCGAGTACGTATTGCCAACTGCCACGTGGCAAGACGTATTGCCGACCGCGCGGCAATGCGTACTAACCGCGTGGCAATGCCTACCGACCGCGTAGCGATGCGTACCGACCGCGTGCAGCAGTGAAAATTATGGGCGCGAAAGAACAATGCGTTCACCGATTGCGCCGCGTGGCCAAGACGTACCGACCGGGGCGCGGCTATACGCATTGCCACTAACCGCGTGGTATTCCGCGTGCTGATTGACCGCGTGGCAGTGCGTGTATCGACCGCGCTAATTTGCTGATGCCGACCGCGTGCAAATTACGTTCCAAACGTCGCCCTTAATCCCGCTGTCAGTACGCAACACTTGTCCGCAAATCGTCGGTCCACCCCATTGTCTGAGCAGGTCAAAAACCGACTTGCTCTTCTCTGAGTCGTTTCCTCACGACGTTTGATGAGTCGCTCGAGAATGATACGTTCTAAAACCTTGTACATGACACGGGTAGAGAGATTCCTCTGTAGTTCTTAGGATCCGTGACGAATAGCTTCTTTGTAAAGAGGTACGATGATCGCATGTCTCCAATGAATCGGGTATCCTTTCGCTCATCCATATGGCACGCATGGTGTTGGTCATTTCACGAATTTTCAGCATTTCAGCAGTGATGTTGTCATCTCCACCTGCCTTTCCATTCTTCATTTTCTCCGGGCACAATTCGAAACTTCAGCCTCAGTCGGCGGTTTCCTCACTGACATCGTAATGTGCTCCTCTGAACATGCGGCAGCTCTGGTACTGACGGCGCTGGACGATTCAGATAGTGAACTGAAGTAATCCTTCCATAATGGCAGCGTCGCATAACCAACTGCAACTCCATTGGTAGTGCTGAGGACAGCAGAGCATCTCTTCATCTTGCCGCTATACTGTCGTAACAACGTGTAGGCCTTCCTCGGATTCTTTCTCCTCCCAAGCCTTCTCAAACTCCTTAGCTCTACACGTCCATTCCCCCTTCTTTCGCGGTCATTTTGAAGCTGCCGACGCAACTTCCTTCTTGAGACGCTCCTCCTCCACAGAAAGTTTCCTGCCAGTTCGGAGAGCACATACTCTGGTTGTAGAGTAGATGTTGTTTCCTCTAAGACGCAGGCGGGCTTCTTCCTGGGCTGGCATACAACCGGGAGTGCCTCTCTTTCGAAGCGTCCTGGATGCACTTGACCAAAGAGTCCAAGTGTCATAAAGTTTCTTCTTAGTCCGTACTCCAATATGAACAGAAACGCGTTTTGGAATTTCGTTCTGCATTCTTCATCCCTGAGACTGTTTGTATCAATCCTCTGGAGAGGCTTAGCCCCTCGCTTCCTCTTACGAATCCTCGCAGTGAAGTTCAACAGAACTGGACGGTGATCCGAATCGAGATGCGACATCCCACACAGCTCTTAGATCTTCGAAATCGTCCGATACTGAATTATTCCTGGCCGTCAGAACATAGTCGAGCTGTTGTTTCAAAGTTATCATCTTCCGCTACCGCTGCTCTCTCCAAAGATAGTTGGGTTGGTCAGCCGGCCACGTAAGCCGATGGCGGCGATGATTCCTCTTGAATGTCGATGCAACAATCAGGCCACTGCGTTCACACAAGTCGACAAGGCGGTAGTTACCGTCCGATGTTTGCTCCACTGGGAAGAACCATTTACCGAGTACTTCGGATTCCTGATCACGTCCCATCTTCGCGTTTGCGTCGATTCCACCCGCCACAACAGCATGTTGACAAGGTATCCCTGGCTAGCAACGTATTGAGTTCCTCGTAGAAGGCATCCTTGGGAATTGTTCTCATGGTTTCAGTGGGCGCATGAGCACTCACTATCCACAGATTGAATCCTCAGATCCCGCAGTCGCTACCAAAATGCATTCCTACACGACCTTGAGCCGAATTCCTCGATCATACCATTGTAGTCCTTCCTTACAGCTATCGCACAGCCTCCCACTCTCCTATCATCATCGTCACCACAGTAGATGACATACTCTCCGAAGTTGATGACTGGTCTATCCTGAGGCGAGTTTCCTGCAAAGCAGCAAACGGTGCATGGAAGTAGCTCAGAAGATTGGACAACGCATAGTTGTTGGATATCACTCGACAATGACCGGCAATTCAGGGTGGCGAAATTGTGGCTTGTGGCCAAAGACTCCATGAACTCCCTAGGTACGGATTCTAAGGTGTTATGGACCAGAGGCCTTAGTGTGCCGGACGGCAACACCTTTATGCAATGTGCGGATATTTTCGCAATATAGTTGTGCACGCTATATCGCTCGAACGTTCCCTGTGTACACTCAAACGTCTGCTGGGTTCAGTAGAAGCAGGGGCACCAACGAGCAGGTACCAACAGACTTGTATACACACCCCCTATATTTTGAATTATCGAATGGATATATAACGTCGGCACGGATCCTAATGAGACTTGCGTTCCCCATTAAAGGTTGGCGCAAACTCGGTGCACATATAGCATATGGCACCGAGTTTGCACCAATTTTCAATAGTGAACGCATGGTCTCATTAGGATCCATGCCGTCGTTTTGCAGTGTTATTTTCCGAGTAAGAAATAGATTTTCGACTCTGAAATGAAATATGTTCAAACTTTAGCTCAAAGCTTGCTAGCTCAAAGCTCAAGCATTTCCAGGGCGTGTCAGAAAAAAATCAAAATAATAGGTGAGCAACTTTAACTGTGCGGGAGCCGTATGCATACTCTCACCGGCGGGGATCCGTCCCGAGCGTTCCCGCGCGGGCACGCTCGAGGACTCACCGTAGGCACATCTCAGACGGGTCCCCCGGGGATGACGGAGTGGGAGAGGATAAAACCTAAACAGGCAGCAGCGACTGTTTATCCATACGTCTTCCAAGACATTATTTTGCCAGTGGAGGTGTTCTACGAGTTTCATCATGTCTCAACGTACCAACATCCTGCGTATTCACCACGATAAGCAAACGCTCGCTGCTGCCTGTTTAGGAGGCCGCGTGATAGAGACGCAGAGTGAAATCGATCGACAGCATCAATCCTGTCTCAAACATTTTAATAGTGTGCACTCTTTTTTGCTTTTTTTCTGTTTGTAACTTCTCTCTTTGTTGCTAAGCTAGTTTGGGAGGGGGCACTCAGAGTCCAAGTGAAGACTGATTTATACCGTTCAGAAATCTATGGAGTTCCAACATCATTATAATCACGTTTATGAAAACGGAAAAAAAGTTTAATTTTCATGGATGAATCTCGAGTGGCCCCCGACTAGTTTTGCACCCTTTGCTCTATATCTATATTCCAGTACTGATATAGCGGAGTTCACATATTTATGTCATTTTACTATTCTACCTAGAGCCACTCACTAAATATGTGTCATCAAAATTCTCCTTGGCTGCTTGTTATCCTTCAACCAAAATGCAGTATTCCATTTGAGACCTCAGTTTTCCCCCTCCCGTTCTATGGCTGTAACGCTATCCAAAAACAAACTCTACATTTATCCTAGCTCGCTCGTATGAGCCCGGGCGGAGCAAGCAGCGGAGGAGCGGTCGGTCATGGCAAAATGTAACAGTGATAAGGTGATTTGGACATGTTAAGCCCGACAAGCTCCGGGAAAATCTATAAATCGTAGTTTTTGATCTTTTCTTCACTATCCAACGAATTATGTAGGAAGCTTCCTAGAACACTGTCTAGTGTAGATTCTTAGAACAAGGCCCAATGTTACAACATTTCTATTGTCGGTTGTGCCAGCTATACTTCACCGAGGCCCACGGCTCCGCTACTGGAGATAATCAAAATCGGAATTCAATAAGAAACTTTCCAGAGTTTAAGATCCCTTGCTTCTTCTCCGGCTTGATATGGCACTTCTCCATCGTCTGTGTGCTTGGAGGGGTGAGTTCTCCTCGTGAAACTATATTTTGAATGGAACTCAATACACTGGACAACAAATTATTTCAGTAGGTATGAATTGGGACGGAGGCCATAACGTTAGTGATGACGAGTTTAATGATGATGTAGAGAATTATTTCCTCACAAATGAGGTTCTGATGGACGATAATTTGATGGTAGATGTTCTGACTGAAGAGGTTCTGGCGCCGAGGGTAATCAAAGTCGAAAAAGTGGAGTCTGGAAATTCCGATCCTGTAAAAAAGAAAAACGATTTACACTCTATGCCCGAGCAACTCGCAGGGAGGAGATTGGCAGTCCGGCCGGTGCGTTGTAGCGCGTTTGATAAGGGTTAAACGGGGTGGTCGAGTGGTATTCCGGCCCCAACCCCGGGCATGCCCGTTAATCGATAAGGTTATGGGATACCTCCCCTATCACCTGATTTGTTCGCGGCATAATAACATCTGGGGCCGGATTCATCAACGAAATTTAGCGCTGGTAGGCTGGGTGAGAGTAGCTTCCTACCGAAATTCGCGCGGATGACGCGATTCACGAAACTTGCTACCCACGGTAGCAGCCTACCAAGCCTACAGAGCGCGAATCTCGGGTAGAGTCCTACCAGCGGCGTTCTACCCAGCGAGATTCCGACTCTGATGCTGAATTTGCGCGCTCGTGCTTTGAACAGCTGTTTTCAAGCCCCTTGTATAACGCATCTCCGGCTATTTTTATAGTTATTTGGTCAAGATGTTGTGTTTTCATCGTCAATTTCCGCCAGCCTCTTCTCAATACTCCTTATTTATCGTCAAGGCTTGATTATTTTTGAATTATTTGGTTGGAGCAAAAATAATTGTGGGTTTTGATAAAAGTTTTTTCTTGACCGGTTGATTTTTTCGTGGATTTTGGTGCTTCCCTATCTGATACTTCTTGTATTTTCTCATAACACTCCATCTTTTTTGAATTAAAATTTGATGTGTGTTATAAGTAGTGAATATTCTTGCTGCCTTCAATTTCTCTTTCACGCAATGACTTTGAGACACCAAACTTAATCAAAAGCTACAAGGAATCCCGTAATCCGCGAAATTTATTTTGCTTCTCTTCTATCGGTAGGGTAAGATAGATAAAGAAATGCGCTTTTGAATGCCATATGGAATTTTGCAAAAAGAGCTCGTTTTGGCGAAAAAGTATGATTTAGTAAAAACCGCAATTACTTTTTTACGGAGCTGGTTTGTATCCATGATTTCCCTTTTGCGCCAGAATTGGGTTCTTCTCAGATTCTAATTTTCGGGCAAAACACTTTCAATTTACCCAAACGACGAGGGCGGCGAAGGATTGATGATGAGAAGATTCGAAAAAAAATACAGATTGAAATCATCATCGAAAAAGAACAGCCGTGATCCACTCCAGGTTTTTGTCTAACCTAAACACTATGCGCAAACAAGGTGAATATAAGGTATAAAGCGCTCGCCTAAGTACTACGGCAAATCAATGATTACACATTTGGGTTCAAGCTTTTCTGTTACGGCTGATTTTTTGTTTCTTTTCTTTCTAGTTACTGACATTTTCTACGTAAAAATGTTGCCTTGGGTTCTCTTATGGGACTCCGCACTCCAGCTACAATACCCGCGCTAAGTTTTTTAAACGAGAAGCATTTGCCAAAATTGGCCAAAAAAGCGTCCAATGCTTGCAACTTTTTTGAACAAGTACTTTTTGGATCCTGAAAATGCTATCATATTCACAGCTCAAATTCCTATCTTATAATGTATCTTGCGAACCAAAGTTCCCTAAGGTCGCTTTGTTTTCGAATGAATTTCATTTTGCGGTTGTTTTTCAAAAACGTCGCGCGCGGCAAGGTGCGGCGAAACGTTGAGTAGTAGTAGTACAAATAATAGAAGAGCAATCTCCACGTTTATCTTATGTACCAGATGAAGGTGGGACATTCTTGAGATTTGTGCAGGTAGAATTTCCCAACTCTAACAAATTAGGGTTTGCCAAACACAAGTCAGACTTTTCAGGAGGTTCCCAAACGTGTTTAGCGAAGGATTTCCGGAGTTCTGCCTGCACGAATCTCAGTACTGTCCCACCTGCATCTAGTGCATGAAGAAAACGTGGAGATTGCTCTCCTGTTACTTGTACCTACTCAAAGTTTCGCCGCACCTTGCCGCGCGCGACGTTTTGAAAAACGACAGCAAAACAAATTCATTCAAAAACAAAGCGATTTTAGGGAACTTCGGTTCACAAAGCATATTGTTAGATACGAATTTGAGCTGTGAATATGGTATTGTTTTCAGAATCCAAAAAAGTACTTGTTCAAAAAAGTTACAAGCATTTGACGCTTTTTTTCCAAGTTTGGCAAAAGCTTCCCGTTTTTACAAAACTTAGCGCGGATATTGTACATATGAGATGCGTAATCATTTGAGCGTCCCGAGAAAATTTCCCGAATAATATACACACCATCCTAATTTATTCTCATTATTCAAACTACATGTGTTACAGATTAAAGAACGTATCAATGAAATCTACCGAAAAAACCAAAAACCATAGCCGCGTTTCCCATACCGCTGACTTCTTCATGTGATTTCAACATAGATTTATTTTATTCATGGTCTTTTGCGTTTCTATGCTCTAGGTTTTGTGAGTTCGCAAAAGCTTAAGCTTTTGGAAAGCCATTACGAGCGATGTGCAGTAGCCATTGTTTGTAAAACACGGCGGTGTCGCCACACTTATAACGCTTTTAGCCGTAATTGCTTTGTAGCGCTACCCGCTGTAGCATTGCGCTCGTTAATCACAATGTGATCAGGGTAACAATCTACCGTGTGTAGAGCTACCACTGGATAGGGCTACCAGCACTGCCGCGTCGATCAATCGGGCCCCTGCACTGCTACTGTTCGCCAACCACTGTTAATATCAATATTCCTGTATTATGTTTAGCTACTTATCACATCTATTCACATTATCGGTATGTTTTCCCATTTCCGATAAATTCCGAGTATTTATGTAATAATTAATACATCTATTTATATCCATTTTTCATTTTATTAACACCATAATGCATTTACTGACCATCCATTTCGCAAATAATTCATGATTTTCCATCCATTTTTCAATATATGCCCTTCAGAAATTTTTCAATTATTGAGCTGTTTATTCAACAATTTTTGCATTTACCAAATTATTCATAAAGTCACAGCATTTCAATTACTCCAAATAATCTTGCAGTTGGTGCTTGATGGCCATAATTAAGGCCTTATTTCTTGAAAGCATCATTTCGGGTTTCAGTCTTGAAATAAGTAGCAGATAATGAATAATATTTTGGTCAAGATAGTTTGTTCTACTACAACTGCTTTTCGATAATTTACCACGGTTTCCACCTCAAATGCGTAATATTTTGTTCAAAATGCATTGCTTGTAGGAGTTTTCTGACTATATTGCCCCCACTTCATCACTTTTTACTCAATTTGATTTCTCATATTCTACTCACAACGCTCACCATCCTGTTTTCGCACTCGGTGCCGAGGTTAGCAACGGTTGTCGCGATTGCCAGAAACGTGAACCCCTTGATATATTTGACGGGAGTCAGAAATAACAGGATTAATAGGGTTTTAGGAAAAAAAAAACTAAAAGGAACTCACACATTTGACCAGGCTCAGTTTTAGGCGTGAAATTGGGTGGTTTTATTTTTGTGTTGCCGTCAAATTGTACGTGTATTGTGTAATATTGTGATGTGCGCCAGGGCTGCCTGGGATTGACGCGACTCGAGAGTTCGTGCGAGAAATTAGTCGACGCAAACGCTGTGAGGATACTTTTAGGTATTCGGACGTTCGGCTGGGGTACCGAGGCCCCGTTATCCTTCTTCCTCCCGTCACCGCCAAGATTCGAGCGCAGCGATTCTCTTCCTAGGTCTGCCGCAGCGTTAGTTTCTGCCAGCCCGCATTCTGCTAGGTGTGATTCTTGAGCAAATTCCGAGTCACATCTTTGTTTCGCTTCATGATATTCCTGCACGCAACCTATTCTCTGGGAATTTTTCCACTGTAGATCTGTGGGATTGCATAAATTCAAAAGGAAAAACTCTGTTTGCGCTAGGAACTTCTTCATTTGGGTTTGTGTCCATCTTTAGGCCTTGCATAATCACAGTAGGACATTCTAGATTTTCTTTCTAGGTTCATATATTGCATTTATCCTTTGTTGTAAATTTTTTCGGTCATAAATTTTTGTTTTTGTCTGTCTGGTCGTGTTTCGAGAACGGCTCTGAACCGGCAGGTTGTGTTTTCTGGTCACACCACGAAACTCAGTTGCCAATTTGGGGGCCAAGCCGCCGTTTTCTTGACTCGAACATTTTAAGACTCGCGTCGCATCGTTTTTTTTGCCGTCTCGAATTTTAACTGGCAGTCCACGATTTAGTGTGTGCAGTCCAACTATCGAAGCATGAGGATGCTGTGGGAGGATTAAGCGACAAAGTGGTTGATAAGCAAGATAGGGAGAATCTCGCGTGCCAAGTGGATTTCCTGAAGGCAGCTGACAAATTCGAGGACAAGGGACCTGTGGCCGACTGTGTGGTCTAGCATGATGGCGAAAAATAGGATGGCCTGCATCGATACATCTTTCTGTGGTCGCCTGTCGACCTGCAAACCCATGGCTGATTTTCGGGTAGCCGGAGAGTACAGCATTCTGTCGGAGAGAAATGTGGCGAACTACACGTTCCGTGTGGAAGAAAACGGCAACTTCCTAGTCATTTGCGTGCCTGCTGGAGCTCACGAATCTCATGTTGCCAACATTGCCGCAGCACATTCCTCGATAGACCGGAACGGAACGGTCTCGCGCCTGGAGCCAAGATTGTATCACTAATGATCGCTGACTCACGTGTGAATGGCACGGAAACGGGCACTTCTATGATTAGGGCGTTCAACTATTGCGTTGAAATGAAGGTGAATATCGTCAATATGTCTTATGGTGAAGGAACACACTATCCGAATAGTGGGCGTGCCATTGAAGAGGGGAAGGAAGCGTAGATAGAAAGAAATTGGCATCAGCGATGATCGACGAGTTGTTGAAGTCAACGCTTGTTTCAGGATCAACGATGAACTCGAAATAGTCGATCCCGCTCATTTCTTGCACATCCGTTTCTGGTGTGATGGCCAGGCGATTTCACAAGTTGATGGAAGATGAAGCTTTTTGCTGAATATTTGTCGTTGTTGTCGTATCATCCATGTTCTTTATGTGCTTCCCATGATTCCGCAACTAGCTAGTGATGAGCGTATCGAATGTGTATTAGATGCTGCCAGGGTTTTAGCTATTTGGTGGCAATCTGGCTCGATTTAATTGAAAGTTCAAAGAATTCTGGATAAGAATTATCTCGCAATCAGTCCCAAAGCGGTAGGATACGCGTACGCTTTTTTTCGTCATCGATGTCTGCACCTCTCCATTATGGCCGCTTGCATTGTTTTTCGTCACGCTCAGATGCGCGATTGGCCTTGGGATCTCACCAGAATTGTGGAATATGGATGGCGGATTGCTCAGCAGATAGAATGGGCAAAGGTAACCGCAGTGGCTCAGAAGGCCGACGAGCACGCTCGAGTGGTGGTGGCGATTCCTGAGGTTTTGCATTGCCTGAAGCACTGCATTTCGACGAGGACGAAGTTCTACTCCTACGGATCGTCTCGGGACATCCGCACCAAAAATAATAGACTGTTCGCTGACGGCGTCGGAACAGTGGTGATTGTTCTCCCCCCGAAGGAACCAGAAGATGCCTATTCCTGCATACAATTCGTTCATGCCATGGATTTGTGGTTGAAGTGTGGAACGCAAGTTTGCGTTGTCAATGGGCCAAGGTCAATCGAAGAAGCGAGTTGGGATTGTCTAAACGAAAAGGTCACAGAAAATATTCGAGGCTACTTGGACGCATTTCCGAAGTTCATCCCCCACTTGCACAACTTCGTCCCAGCAGAACCCGGTGTCCTACGTGCTTCAATGGCGTGTTTGAAGGTAGGAGTTGCTCACGAGCCTCAGAGCTGGTGGCATGTCGAGCAAGCGTTGGAGTACTACGAATTCCTGCGAGATCAGGTCAAGGACGAAGTAGCGGTGGAACTAGTGAAGATGCCCAGGTTCATGAACAAGACCTGTAAGCCGACCGGTGAACCGTCGGAAAGTCGTGGGAAAGTCAGGTGTGCCGGCTCTACGCGATGGACGCATTTCAAAGAGGCATCTAAAACGAGTCGAGAAGAGACGACATCGTGCTGAGGAACGATCCACGCATTAGTATTTTGAGCGCATGTCACTGAACGACTGAGATCGATCTGTGGAAAGATCGAGTTTATTGAGGGGGGGGCATGTTGGGTAGTAGGAAGTTAGGGGGAGTCAGAAATAAGTAGATTAAAAGGTTCTGAAGAAAAAACTTAAATAAACACCGATTCAACCAGGCTCAGGTTTAGACGTGAAATTGGGTGTACTTATTTTTGTGTTGCCGTCGAATTGTACGTGTATTGTTTAATACTCTGATAAGCGCCAGGGCTGCCTGGGATTGGCGCGAATCGAGAATTGGCGAGAGAAATTAGTCGACGCGAGCGCTGTGAGGATATTTTTAGGTATTCGGACGTTTGGCAGGGGTACCGAGACCCCGTTCTTCTTCTTCCTCCCGTCACCGCCAAGATTCTCCTCCTAAGTCTGCCGTTAGTTTCTGCCAGCCCGCATTCTGCTAGGTGTGACTCTTGAGCAAATTCCGAGTCGCATCTTTGTTTCGCTTCATCATATTCCTGCACGCAGCCGCATTTCTAGAAATTTTTCCACTGTAGGTCTGTGGGATTGTATAAATTCAAAAGGGAAAACTCTGTTTGCCCTAGGAAAGCTCTCATTTGGGTTTGTGTCAAACTGTAGGCCTTGCATAATCACAATAGGACATTCTAGATTTTCTCGCTAGGTTTATATATTGCATTAAACCTTTGTTGTAAATTTTTTCGGTCATTAATTTTTGTTCTTGTCTGTCTCTCGTGTTCGTGTTTTGAGAACGGTTCTGAACCGGCAGGTTGTGTTTTCTGATCATGCCACAAAACTCAGTTGCCAACTATTGCCCAAGTTCCCATTTCGTTTCTCTGTATTTTTCTACGTAACTTGTGTATATGTATTCTACTCTTAACTTTTTATGCGACATTCCTACGTGCCCTAAATTGCGTCTGATCGGAATTCGAGCAAAACAAAATACTCAATCTCCTGAGCTTCTATATGGCCGAATCCGAATTCTTGAAATTTCAGTAATCCAAAATTTAATTTTTCACAAACTTCGTCCAGAGGTAACTACGAGAGCCGAACAAGAACAGTTGGTATCTTCCCGTTTTTTTTCGGTCCTGTACCGTAAGTTACGGTAGGGGCAACACATTTTTACTACTTTAACCTACCGTTCTGAGAACATGGATTTTCAGCATCTCATTTGGGGATGGTGAGCGTTGTGCGTAGAACATGATAAATCAAATGAAGTCGCAAGTGATGAAGTAGGGACAAGATTGTCAGGAAACTCCTACGAGCATTCTATCTTGAACGAAATATTACGCATTTGAGGTGGAAACCGTGATAAAATATCGAAAGGCAGGTGTAGTAGAACAAACTGTCTTGATCAAAATTTTATTCATCATCTGCTACTTATTTGGAGATGAAAATGTGCTCATTAATTGATTTATTTCACTATTATAAAACCAAAATTGGTGCTTTCAGGGAGTGTGATCGAAATTGTCACCAGGTACTAACTGCAAGATTATTTGGATTAAATGAAATGCTGTGACGGTAATTTGGTAAATGCAAAAATGCTCAATGAATAGCTAAATAATTGAATACCAGGTTGTTCAATAATTCTTGTCCGAAAATTTCACCATTTTTAATTTTTTTCAACTTTATTGAAAAACAAGTCTAATCAACAATATAATCACCACAGTTATCCACAACAGTGGCCCGTCGATTGGGCAGGTCGCCGATGCCCTTTTCCCAGAACTCCGGGGCTGCGACTCGAAGAAGTCCGCGATGTCGGATTTGAGGTTGTCGTAGTTGGTGAATTTTCTTCCGGCCAAATGGTGCTTCAGCGGGCGGAACAAGTGGTAGTCGGAGGGTGCGAGGTCCGGGGAATACGGCGGAAGGCAACCGTCTCCCAGACGAGCGTCGCCAACTTCTGCTGGGTCTCCTTCGCCACGTGGGGGAGCTCGTTGTCGTGCAGCAGTTGGACCGAGGCCCGTCGGGGACGCTTTTCTCGGATGGCGGCGGCTAGTTTCTCGAGCTGATCGGTGCAGATGGAGGCTGTAGAGCAGCTCGGAGTACAGCATGCCCTTGGTGTCCCACCAGCAGCAGAGCATGATCTTCAGCGGGTGCAGGTCGGCTATCGGCGTCGTCGGCGGCTCTTCTCCGGGCGGGATCCAGACGGCAGGGCGGGCGACGTTGTCGTAGATGACCCAGCTCTCATCCCCAGTGACCAGGTTCTCGAGAAACTCCTTGCGATGCAGACGAAGGAGGAGGGACTGGCAGAAGTCCACGCGGCTCTGTTTGTTGGCGTCCGTCAGACGGTGGGGGATCCAACGGGTCAGAACTTTGTGGTAGCCGAGTAAGTTGAGTCGATTGTGGGTGGTGGACTTGCTGCAGCCGAGCGTCGTCGCCAGTTCACGGGTGGTGGCTTCCGGCTTCTCCTTGATACAGCGACGAACTTCGTCATCATCCACCGTAAAAGGCCTCCTGCTGTGCTCCCTGTCCTCGAAGCTCGTGTCGCCGCTCTCGAAACGATTGAACCAGCGACTCACTGCGCGTTGGGACACTGCATCCTCCTTGCACGCTCTGCAGATGTTGGCGACCGCGGTGCCCGTGTCGTTGCCCAGCAGCCACTCGTAGTACACGAACGTACGAATCCGACCTTGGTCCGTTTTAGCTTGTACTGGTAGCTAGGCGCGGCGACTGCGCCTTATATACCCCTAGCGTAAAACTTTGGAGAACCTTCTAGAAGGTTCTTACACTTGCCTGATTTTATAACACTTCTAAGGAAAAATTACAGAATTTTGAAAATTTTCGGACAAGAATTATTGGACAACCTGGTAATTTCTGAAGGGCATATATTGAAAAATGGATGAGTGAAAAATCATAAAATATTTATGAAAAGAATGTTCAATAAATACATTATTGAGTTAATAAAGTAAACAATTATTACACAAATACTCGGAAAATATGGAAAATAGGAAAACTTACCCATACTGTGAATAGATGTAGTAAGTAGCAGCACATAATACAGGAGTATTGATATTAACAGTGGTTGGCGAACAGTAGGTAGCAGTGCAGAAGTTATTATGCCGCGAACAAATCAGGTGTTAGCGGAGGTATCCCATAACCTCATCGATTAACGGGCATGCCCGGGCTTGGCGCCGGAATACCACTCGACCACCCCGTTCAACCCTTAGGTTCCGTCCATAGAAGACGACCTAGCGCCAAGTGACGCTGGGGGTTTGCATCTTCAACATTTGTTATTGATCTGACTCCCCAGCGACCAATGCAGCCGGCCTGTCGCTGACGGTGGAGGCATAGCGGCAGCAGCAGCTGTAACCAAAATTATCAATACCATCGTTCCCCCTGTGCCGCCCTCGGACACGTTGAATGCGCCAGCCGTCGAGCGTGATGCGCCAGCCTTTCGGCGCTGGCGCATGACGCTCCGACGCCTTGAGGGGTATGGTATACTTTTGCGACACACGGTCGCGTCGCTCTGCACAGCGACAGCGACCGCCTCGCGTCCTTTAAATCTGTTGCTGTCGCAGTGCACTGCACAGCTACAGCGACAGTGGTAGCGACAGGCTATGGCACATTCGCAGTATGTCAGCCCTCCGCGACACGTCGCTGCGACCCACACGCGACATCTGTTCCTACGAAGACCGTTGCCGCTGCTCCGATGCGGGTCCCGCCACGCTTTGTGTTAGATTGCATGCCTGTCGCTCATTACAGCGACAAAGTATACCATAGGCCTGACGCTTTGCAGCTGGTCGCCTGCTATGGACGGAGCCTTATCAAACGCGCCGCAACGAACCGGCCGGACTGCGGACTGCCAAGCTCCTCCCTGCGAGTTGCTCGGGCGAAGAGGGTAACTCCTTGTTAGCAAAATGTGTACGTTTAGGCTGAGGCAGAAAAGGCAGCATCCTTTTCTGAGTGTGAAACGCAGCTTATTCTTGAGCAGTACGTGGCCTATTACGAAGTTTACCGCCACGCGATGTCCGGTAGAAGCCGCCAAGGAATTTTGGTAGGTACCTCAGTGATCGCAGTGAATTAGTTTCTACTCAAAATGTCGCGTGTTTAGAACAAAAAATAGTTCTTGCTGACTTTGACGAGAGACGTCAACGCTATGGGAGTAGCCAAAAGGACAATGAAGCAGGTAGATCAAAAGATAAGGAACGATATCAAAATGCTGAAGAAGAACAGCTGCAATCTGGATCAACAGGACCGGACGTGACCCCAGTAGGTAAGAGGCGACTCCCGTACAACATGTATACTACGTGGCCAAGGGTATAAAAGGGATCTAGAGCATTATTCTCTCTCATTCTTCATTTTCATTTGCTCGTGCTCAGTGCCTCAAAGATGAGCGAGGAAGCCGAAACTCAATCTGGAGAGACGTGAGCTCGGCAGCAATAAAGAGGGAACAAGTCGAGCCCGAGTTACCCGCCGGCCACACCCTTTCTGATTTGGGTAGCCTCTTGCCTATTTATTGCATTCGTTGCTTGTTTTTTTTTAGTTGTTGCGTGATCAATAAAGTGATTTTCTCTTCCTCGTACCAACAGAAGAAATACAACGGGTGTAATTCCCGTTACACAGCAGTGCACTGGTGAGAAAAATATCATATGGATTTTATTTCTATCTTCAAAAACACATTTTTCAGAAAGCCGCCAAGTTTGAAACTGGAGGAGGAAAAGAAAGGATACTGAAAATGAGTCAAATCCAGCTGCGCGCATTTGAAGCTATCGAGCTCTAGCCAAGAGTAAGCGGTATTGCAAGCGCACCGAAATTCGCTACGCGGAAGAGGGTCATTCTTTCTCCTCGGAGGACAACCATTCAAAGGTGAGAACTCATTTGATGCGACTTGGACAGCTGAGATCTTTTTTTTATTTGGATATTGAAGGAAAGGCAGAGCACAGTCAATACGCCACTGCGAAAGCAATCCCTGAATACCCCACCGGCTGTCGAGCAGCATCTGCTAACCAAACAAAGTTGACTATCAATGCACAGACGTATTTGAACCGAGGAGTGTGTATAACGTGTGCTACTCATACTATTTTCAGGAAAATAACCTCAGAGGACGTTTTTAGAGAGGAGATGCAGAACATTATGATCAAGATGGCGGCCTTGAAGAAGAAAAATGCAGTGCTGGACCGGCAAGTCGGTTATTGGACGAGGAAAAACCAGCAAATCTGAGTCAGCTTGAGAAGTATCGGGCCGATTTTTTTAAACGCATGTTGGTTCCACATTGTTGTGCTCCAATTGTTGAGGATTCTCATGATGTTAAGTGTGAACTAATAAACTGTTATTGTTGGAACCAAGTTTATTTATGCAGCTCACTAGAAGAATTGAATGATGATATTAGTCATGAATTGCTTTGCGCTCGAACATGGCAGGTTCGCTGTCTCATTGTAGGCCTCAGAGGTAACTTCTCCATCCTGACGGTCTTCTTCCATGTAATCATCATAATCAACAGGCTCACAGTTGCTGATCGCAATACTCCTCAGAATGCATCACGCTACGATTATTTCTGCCGTTTTGCCGGAAAATATCATTAATCAGAATCAGTCAAGGCCATAATAATGATTTCGAAAGAACGTTTTTACCTGCACTCCCCATGTAGGATGTTAAACTGCCGCTTTAACCCTCCGAAGGCCCTCTCAATCTGAGAACGCGCACTACATACCGGATTTCCGTATAGGAAATCATGAGCTAATGAAAAAAACCCGAAAAAATCACGTCTAAGTTACCTTGATCGGTTCTCGTAATGTTGAGCGGCTTAGGGAAGAAGGTCTCCGAGGCGTAAGCAGAATCTCGAAGAAGAACCCCATCTGCAGTGCCACTACGAAGCTATCCATAAATTGCCGACGTTTTGAATACTCTTGAATGCCTGGTAGCTTATCCGTAACCCATCGAATTCTTCTATCAAAATCGGCTATGACGCCGGCATTTATGCTATTATAGCCCTTGCGGCGAACCAAATCTTCCTAGTTTTCTGGTGGGCGTTGTATGCGGCACATTGTCTCATCGATTATGCGCGTAACAGTGGGAAGACCGTACTTGCGGAAGAACTTCCGGCCCAAATCTGCGCAGCCCTGCTCATCCGGCCACGAAATAAACTGCTTAGCCCTCTCGTTCATGGCGCTCGGAAAAGCCACCAGTGGTAGTCGCACTGCTGGATTTCGCTAGTGTGTGTCTAACTCAATTTAGAAATCTTCCCGAACATTCTCGAAATCTTTGATACTTTGATCAAGGATTTTCTACGGTAATTTTCTCGAATGAGTCGTGTTACCACAGGTCATGCTTATGGGGCATCGACGGTGCAGGACGTCGAACATTTAGGGCATAGTTTCGAAATTGGACAGTACCTGGAGTAATGACGTGGATGGGGAAGGTGCGATAGGTCAACTGTAGACTCAGCTAGACTACCACACGCTCGAGTGCCCACCTATTCCGGCTATCTGCTGTGCATTCGTTGGTGTATTTCTGCATTTTCTGCCTAAATGTGTTTTCGTTGATTCTACCCAACTTCTTCTCACGTGATGTACTTGAAGGATTTTGAGATGTTCCGTAACTAATATGTTGGGGAAAATGGGATTAAATACGGTAAGAAGTGAACGCGACACAGAGATGGGGATTGAGAATCCTTCAAAACCGTCATGAACCGTTCATAAATTGCAGTTACTTTCATTTCTTGATTAAAAGTCAAAGTTTCTAAGAAAAATAAATTTCAGAAATGTACAATAGTGGGAGACAAATGTAGTAATATTTAACTTGGAAGCGCAGAATATACTAGACTCTGCTTCATTTTAAGTGAGCTCCTGTCTTCGACTATCACAGCGCAGAGCAGTGGCTTTTTCATCGGGCCTCCTCATCACTAGTCATATCTTCTCATCGAGGCCCACCGCTACGCTACTGATGATAATGAAAATCGACAGTTCACTAGAGATATCCCAGTGTCCACTTTCGAGATAATCAGAGAATGAAAAATAACTACGAACAGTTAAGCAGTTTATTTTTGTATTCTTTGGGAAAGCGGTCTTTTCGCATGAAAATTTTGTGGGGTAATATGCATTTTTGTGGCTACATATGTTGAAGAAACACAGAACTTCAATCGTGTGAAAAATAGGAATCAGGCTGGACTACGCATTCATATGATTTGGGAAACCTATATGATTAAGAAAAGGAGGTGGAAATTAAGTGATGCTTTTGAATTCTTGAGCCTGTTTTCGGCTTGGGTCAGAAGGTGCGCGCTGGAGCGAGCTTTCTTTTTTTTTGTCCGGTCCACCGGACAAAGCAAGTGCTTTTTTGTAGAGATGTACCTACATTTCCTCTTAGCCACCTATCAAGTGGGGAGATTTTCTGAACTTAGGTTTGAAAGGTTTCGCTATAAATAGGAAGTCCTTTAGAGTTCTTAAAAGGCTTGAAAAAGAAGGATCTCGTTACGATTTGGCCGGAACATATTAACTTTTTATGTTTGAAACATAGTTTGGTTTAAAGGCGGTTTTAAGCGTCATTGTGAGCGTGGAGTACGACGGAGATGGGTAGAAGGCGATTTGGTTAGGGTTTGCTAGCGCATTATGCATTGATAAATCAACTAATCCTCGCATGAGCCCTTTCATGCAGTTCCAGGCTTGAAACGCTTATTTCGTTCACAGATTGTCACTGTTTGTATATGAAAACGTGTCTATGCTATGAATTACGGTTTTGGTCGCTCGATAGTGCTGATTAATTGTGCTTAATTTAGGTGTGCACAATTTGTGTGTTCGAACGCTGAACTCGGAGTCAATTAAGGTGTGCCGTTACGCTGTGCACTGTCCGCAGTCGAGTAGTGTCAGTCACATGGCCGATTCGGGATAGGGGCTCTGTACGCATCGAAGGCGGGGTTGTCTCGCTCTTTGCTCCTGCAATTCCCCTCGCGACCACTTTGCTTGAATTGAGTAGTGTGACGTGCCCAGCTGTAAAAACAGGACAACTCCTTCTCCTGTATAGAAAGAGCCTTTATCGCTCCGATTCTAGTTCAGCTCTTACTGGTCCTATCCTCACTTCTATTTTGTCATCAGTGATGTATTTTTATCACCAATCCTTGTTTGTTGTGGGTTTTGGCCTTATGGCCAGGGGCCGGATTCATCAACGATGAAACCGAGGTTAAGGGTATATTTACCCCGGACTCACTGCATAGCTCAATGATCTATGCCATTCTCGCTACAGCGCCCAGTCTTAAACCATGGTTTTATCGTTGATAAATCTTGCCCCAGCATGTGAGCCTGGAGCCTCGAACTTTGTTGCAAATTTCAAATACAGCGGGTTTGTCCTGTGAGAGTTCAAAAAAACAGTTTAAATAGGGTCCACGTTTTTTGAGCGTTCAAATGCTGCTGAAAAACCTTTTTTTGGGAATTCGTCGATTTGAAATCTGTCGATAATCACGCTATTTATCTTTTTTGAGAGTGAACAAGATTGCGACGTATTGACTATTCCATGTCAGTAGCAAATTTATGAAGGCTTCCTTGAATGTAAAGTTGAAGTGTGTGTTCATGTACACCTCGAAGAATTGTAAAGAATAGAATCTTGACAAGGATTGAAACGAACATCATTCTTTAATTGAAAAGGCCATTTCGCGAGCGTTATGAAGTGATTGTTTTGACGATATCTACACAAACTGAATTTCTAAACTAAGTCCCAGTTCTTGAAAAATATGAAAATCGAACCGTGCACAAAAAACGAGCGTGTTATTATTTCAAGCGTGAAACAAGTTACAAACCTTAGATCCACAATTTCTTCAATCATTTTTATCTAACGGTGCTCACAATCCAGGTAAAGTCAAGCAATACACCCACTTCGGAAGAAGCGTGGACAGGAAGGATGCTGAAACAGAGAAAAAACGACGACGTTCATGGATTCCGGAGTCGGGATGTAGATATGAGGGAGTCTGTGGCGTGCGGTAGACATGTATTCAGAAGAGCAACAGCCAACGCAGCACCTGCGGAAGTGCTATCGAATCTCCGCAAACTCAATGAAACGCCTCATGATAGCCGTTTGGTCAACGATTTTCGAAGGGTTCTAATACATTTGATTTCGAATGCTCCAGCTTAAGACGTGTAGCAGAACCAGTCCAAGAGAGTTCTCGCAAAAATCTCATCAAAGCAGAATCATTGATTTGCACAGAAAGTTTCCAGAAATTTACATGGTTAAAAGAGAGAGGTGGCACAGGAATATTTACTAGGGTGGCCGTTTCTAGAGATCAAGTTATATCATACTATAGGTGAGTTAGCTGCAGATGGTTTTTCAATGGTTTATGATACCAATGTGCTGTTTAAGGGGCACGATGAAGTTCAAAGGATACAAAGAATTTAACGACGGAGTTTTGAAGGAAAATAAAGCATTCATGTATGAATACGATGTTGATTTCTTTACCTGCGAGTCAAACATTCTCTCCCGAGCCTTACTTAACAAAATGATCTAAGAGATTATAGACTGAACTGTGGTACAAAAGAAACTACATCACTACAAGCGCGATTACGTGGCATTGCTCCACAATTCTGTTTACAAGCGCACCTTCTGCATTGGTCGACTGCTTAATCACAGCAGGCCCCCAAATATGCAGTATAGGTAATCCTGTAGCGATCATCGAACCAACAATATGATGCAAACCTTAATTTTTATCTACTTTGTCGCCATGAGGATTATTAGAGTCATCCTTCCAAAATCAAAATATTATCAGTGCTTGTCCATCAAAACAAATGCTATTCTTCTAGCAAGGTGTACAACTGCTGTGGAACTATGGAAAGAACTACTAAGAAGAGGGTGAAGGCGAATGGAATAGCCAGCAATCTTGCAGGAAGCGAAGTGGCTTTTTTTGTGGAAAATTAGAATCTTTCTCGACCTCAACACTGAGATAAACAATTGAACCTGGGTGATTGTATTCTCTACAGCGGATCTTCAAACCGAAATTCAAAAGTATATGTCGTGGCGTTCGTACGACTCCATCTCCTAAAGGATTGTGTCGGCCTCACTGTGCTGTCAAGCGGAATGACGCGCTCGCCTGACTATCGACATTACTGGAGCCCAAAAAGCTGCTGCCGCCCGTTCCTGTCGTCTCTTCCTTTCAGTGGCAATTTCACCGCCCAGCAACCGTCGACTTTACAAATGGATCGAACCGTCGCAATGGAGCAGTACAATACCATCCAGATCCTATCTCCGCGCATTTCGCTCGATTCAACCACAGGTATTACCCCGTGTGCCCTCTGCTCGGCCTGTGTGGGTCGAATACACGTTCGGCTCCGCTTGCTTACGGTACGCCACGGGGGTTAGAGCCCGAATCCTCAGGTTGGGCGAGGTCCGCGCCGTGAATACGCTTCTAGGGACATGTTTGTTTATACCTCGCAATGAGGGAGAAGACGATAAAAAGGAGCGCACTCACTAATTCCTTGTTCTGTTCTGTGGCAAAATGTTCCAACTATGGGTATTAACAGTATTGCGCACATCTCAGGGTATTTAATATTCCGCGTGGCAGTACCCTTGCGAACGAGCTTGAGCGCGGATGCAAGTTCTTCGCTGATTAAGCCACGGTATCTAGATCCTTCGTCCATCGACGCCAATAGGCTGTAGCCCTGAGTGAGGAACCTGCGCCACAACAGTATCAGTTCAAGCCTGTTCCACACATTCGCAACGAAGCAAGGTCGTGTATACAACATTTTTGAATTTGCCAATCAAAATACGGCATTGCATCACTGCCAAAGTTAGTGATTGTCATTGAACATGGAAACAGAAGTGTCTGGTGTCACCTTCAATCAACCGCTCGATGACCCACTTGTCACATATCGCTAAGTAAGCGTATAAAGCCAAAGATATTCAGGACAATCCTCATCAAGGAGAGCCTGGTAGAACTGCTTAAGCTTTTTGGATTGCAGCCAAAACTCCAAATAACAATCGTGAGGAAGAGTGCTTTGCGGTTAGTCAAGACTCGTCACTTTACCTTACTTTTGTCAGGTTTGCACACATTGATCAGCCACAGGCATTACCTAGAGGTAATTAGTTCGTTATATGCAGTACCTTGGGCGAGCGTGGGGCAAAGGCAAGAAGCAACGCTGCCACGCACACGGTCGTGTGATCGATCCTCGCCCAAGGTAAAATAAGCTTTCTATCCCTCCGGGGTCGGTAAATTGGTACCAGACTTGTCTGGGAGGATAAAACACTAACTCGAACATCGGCTGGCTCCCGCAAGTCACTGCATAGGGCCTATACACATTCAAAAGCCTCTCCGATTCTGAATGGAAGTCGAATGTGTGGCGCATCCCCAAGAGATTGGTATACGCCGAGAACTTCATCCTTCATCCTTTTTTGCAGTATCTTGAGGTAATTAGTCCGCCATTGGGCAGTACTTTTGGGTAATTATTGTTTTTTATAAGGCTGTCTGTCTTTGTCCCTAGTATTGGCTCATTCCTCCCCGTTTGTGTCGATCTGAGGCTGACTTGTTAAGTTTCTCGGCTCTCAGCCTAAGGTTTGTCTATTTTTCCCCGTTGCACATGTTGCTTCATGGGTGGCCTGGTATCTTACTGAATAAGACTGTTGAAAAATATAGCGCTTGATTGAGTAGTCTTCTGAATGTTCTCGATTCCCAGGCTCCGAAGGAGACGAGAAAGCCGAAAGGTTAGCCAAACAAAGCTGTACTATACTCGGTTAGCAAGCTACAAAAACATTTTGCTATTGTTCTGAGAGAATAAAAGCAACCTAAAAAGAGTAAGGTTGTGCTTGTTCTACAGTCTAAACTGATTATTTACTGATTTTTTAAAGAATTATACACTATACGTTCTTCGCGAAATGTTTCTGGAAACAGATCGACCAATTCTGATTTGGGAGGGAGTAATCGGGCAAGGAAAACCGGCAAATCTGAATGCTTGAAATCCTATCATCCTTCATTCTAGACCCGATGTAATCACGATTTCGATTTTTTTCTGTTCTTGGAAGCGTTCTTCAACAATCTTCCGATTTTCTTCTGCCACTGCGTGACTATCACTTACCAATTTGAAATTTTATGGTGCTGTTTGAGCTAGCCCATACTCCGACCAATTAGATTTTCCCCATTTTCCCCATACAAATCGTTTCTCATAAGAGTTTATGATTTCGTACATACGATCGACCTGAGTACCCTGGGAACATGTTTCTTATAAGAATATAATTACGGCACAACATGGACTGTCGATCTTAATGGATATGGCACATGGCCCGCAGATTGAAATAGCTTTACTGTGTGCAACAAACAGCAAACCGGGAAATACGCGAGATTACCTCTTTCTCAGCAGAAACCTTATGAACCTATGTGTGAGAATGGATCTCGCTTCATTATTGTGATCTGAACCGTGTGATTCATGTCGACACACTGAGACTGCCAGCTCCATCACCCTTTCACAGGCTACTGCATTGCATGCGGTATGGGGTTTTTCGTGATTCGTCGATCACTGCGTCCCACATTGAAACCATTATTTTAAAGGCAGCATACACGCTCGCAAAACTAATTGAGACATCTACGTCAGAAGACCAAAACTAAACCACCCCGGTCGTTGGAAGAGTCAAAAAAGAGCGAAAGCGACCGTTTTGAAGTAACAAAGTTTGTAGTTTGAGTATGAGAGGGCGGGGTTAAACAGGCGAAATGAGCGGGGCTCCTCACCTCGTCGCTCAAAATTGCTCAAACAAGGATCATTTTGGCTGGTTTTCAAGGCTTCCAACGGCGTAAATGTTTAGCACCCTGTCATGCGAGTGGAGTGAGACATTGACAAGTCCGACCATATTTGCGCTCGTGTGCCTTTGCAAGCATATCCATCAATGTTTTGAGGATTTGTCAAATCTCAATACTAGCAACTTCAAACCTTCGATTCAGACCACAGAGCGGTTTTTTATGGTGCTTTTAAGCTGCTTGGGCAGAGGGCTCCGTCTTGACAGCGCTGATAAACCATTCGGTTAGTCATGAATCACGACTTGTTTGTACCGAATATCACAAGCTTGCCATACACACAACCGGCACGACAAAATGGCCTTTGCTTCTGAGCTCTGCCTCCTGGCTATCCTTGCCCCTCTGGTTATCGTTCCACCGTAGTAGAGAACGGCCATGACATCAGAGCCATCCCACTACGTCGTCTTTCAGGTGCCTGATTCTTGAAAGGTGTGTCCGAATGAGAATGGCGGACCATGCGGCCGGCGTGCTTGGCAGGCGGCCGTCGCGCTCGCCGCTCTCGGACGAACATGCGAAACGTCCCACCGCCATCGACTACGAATGGGCCGGCACCGGCTGGCAGCAAGCACTGCGCCGATCAATCAGCTCTACAGACGAGAGCAGAGGGATGGCCGCCGTCTAAAGGCAGTGTCCACGATAAAAACCATGTCTGATTTTTTGGTGGAGATCGGCAGCTTCGGGGCCTAGCGGAACCCTAACGTTGAAAAAACTGAAAAAAAAAATGAGCTCGGAACGGTCCCCTACGGCCCCAAAGTTGGACACCCATCAGCTCGTCACCCCCAGATGCACTTTCCACGCCCACCGACGTGAACAAATGAATGCTCGAGATTGTGAGATGAGCGATCGTTTCCGATCAATAGCCCCGTTCTTCCCTTCATTCTCAACTTCTCTCTTTACTCAGGTCAGCTAGCATACATCGGCTGCAAAAGACGGAAGTTACAAGCCTCGGACAACTCGTCCACCATGTTTCCTTAGCTCAATATTTGAGGGACCATAACTCCGTTCCCTGAAGGTCTTGTGCGATTTCAGAGATATCATTGGAATCAGCATGGGGCCGTTTTCAAGTTAGGCCAAGAAACAGGAAAACGATTTTTATCGTGAACACTGCTTTTAAATCCAACACTCGTCCGGTAGCGGCACATGCGATGGCCGCCTGCCAAGCACGCCGGCCGCGTGGACCGCCGTTCTCACTCGGGCACACTTTAGTCGTACAGGAGTGGCTGCAAGACCCTTACCACCGGAGCCACCTACAAATTTCCATCAGAATTGATTCAAAAGCGCGATGAAGCAAAAACATGTGAAGAGCGGAGGGTCGCTATTGGATGGCACCATTGGTAACTGCAGTCAATACGATTGGGAGAAGGAAACATTATGTGCGTCAGTGCGACAGGGTCACGCCATGTATGAGAATGGCGGGCTAAAGCAAAAAAAAACAGCTTTTCTGCTGAACCACGAGCCGATTTCTCAGACCGATTAATCGATGCAAATGAGCTGACTTCCAAAAGCATAGTGAATGATTCATTTGTTGTGGAGGTTGATAGCGCTTCTGGAGAAATGACGTAGGGCAGTGGTCATCCGGTTTAATGTCGTATCTGGTGCTATTCATAGACTACAGCTTCTTTTTCAACGAATGCGAGCTTGCTACAAGCTTCATCTTTCCTTACGTATAGTAAATAATACCTTTTAAACAGGAGTTTTTGGTGCGATGACCATAATTCCAGGCCAGTTCTAACTCTATCCAAGATGGAGCTTTCGCTCATTTTGGGTTGCATTCCTAAATTTATGGTGCCCTTGGGTTCTACAAGCAGCAACCCGAACCTGTCCTTCGACAGATTGAAGAAGCGATAAATCTCAAACTGTCCGAGCGGCGGTGACTATATTCACTAACGTTTAAACAACTTCAAGCAGCGTTTATCTTCTGCGAAGAATTGAAAAATGTATTTATTGAAGAACTGAATGTCCTTAGCAAAAACCGCATGATCTGGCACAGTTCAACCTGACTTTAGCAGAGTACGCCGTGCTGTCGCAGAACTTTGGGTTGCTCATGAATGTATCACACCTGAAAATTTTGAATGTAAAGAATGTCTTTTTACTCGACATTTTCGAAATTGAAGTCGCCTACATAGAGGTGTCCGCACAGACGAAACCTGCTGGCTTCACGCCCGGGAACGGACGCTTCGTAACTCGCACTTCTTTTGGGCCATTCTTCCCATCGGTCACTGAAATTGAAGAGCTTCATAAAAGGATAATTCTGAATATAGCAGCATTATACCGTAGCGGTACTGAAGTTCGATTTTCTGTTGATCATCCCTTGAATAAAGCTTTATTGGAACGCGGTTTAGTTTCGACAGAACAGAGAGATCGACATCTTCTGTAGCACAAAACCTGGAAAGACGGCTCAATTCTCGAGAGTGGCCTTCCACTTGCAGTTTTCGAGATTTATACAGTTCTCACACGTAACCACTCATTCTCGTATCTTCGTGCACTTTGATTTCCACACCGCCCAACGTGCAACCGTCGACCGGTAATACGTTGGAAAGCCTCTCGATTCTTACCTCGATTTGTGTGTTTGGCGGTGACTAGAAGCGATTTCTTTTTTTCTCAAAACAAAGCTACAGATTATATATACGACAAAATCGCCGACCTCAATCCAGTAGTGGCAGAAAACGAAATCTTCAGTCTTTCTTCCATCGCCTGGTCCTATACTGGTGCTAAGGGTCTGGTACTCAGTTGACGCTTTCAAGATGGAACCACAACCAGATGGCTGAACTATGCTCAAGATAATCTTAGTATATCGGTTTTAACCATCTCCGCTTTCATTCTTGTCATGATCGGGTCGCTCAGCGTGAAAATACCCAGTCGAAACTCACCTTCTCTGTGCAGAGTTGGCCAGCATATCCTCAGGGGCAAAGGCATCTAGAGCAGTCTCGTGGATGAGGAACACCTCCATTCTCACATTTAGTTTTACTATCTTTGCACTTCTCTGTAAGTCATGGTCGGCTAGTGAATCAAAACCTGTGTTATAATCAGTCAGTAGAATTACCCAAGCAACCATAGTGTTTGTTCATCATTAGTAGGTCATAGAACGTCATCAAATGAGATCCAATCGTCTCTTGGTGGAGAGTGTCCATTGGCACCACTGTTGGTTTGCCCAGTATACCAAAACTGAAAAGTTAAATTCTCTACCCGAGTCAAAACTGCGTATTCTTATTTTCAACACCCACGCATGTACACCGTAGTTCACCAGACTACCGCAGTCGAATGGGATACCGTAGTTATCATTAGTTTCTGGCGTCCTTTTGACGAAATTTCTGCGCGCATTGAACTAGAAATTTTTGAATTTACGCATTGCACCGACTAAAAGAAATGAACGATCACAACCTCAACATCTTTTTCGTTTACAGTAACATATTCGTCACGATCGTGCCTGGACATGGTGTGGGTGAATCCGAGTGAGTGGCCGAGTTCGTGCGCGGCAATGCCAACCTGATCACAATTCTCTCCCAGTGAGATATCCTGCTCTGGTTTTGGTAGTTTGCCCACAAACGAGGGACATCCTACACCACGTACCACGCGGATTTTATTAGTAGCTGAAAGTCACAAAAGTCAGATGCCTTTAGGTTGGAGATGAAATCAGTTCTACTTCTGGTTAAATTGGCAGACCTTGAGACGTCTCTCTGAAATTTATACAAGTGTCCTGCTCCCATAATTTTACAGCTTTTTTGAAGGCACTACGCATCGACGGACCTTAAGAAATTCCACTCAAAACCCTCTTGTGCAAAGTGTCATGTGCTCCTCCTATTTTGTACTGTTGTTAGCACTCACTTGCTCTCGCGTCAAAGTAATAGTTGACGCCATCTAGCCACAATGTATCGGATAATCCTTGTCCTTTATCGCCTGGCGCCTTCTTCGCTTCACACCAGACACTTCTTCCTCAACATCTTCAATGATTTCATCGGCTTGTTCCCTGAAGCTTCCTTTTTTTTCAGACACAGGCTAGCTAGAGGTTTACTGTGATGACAATCATGTTGACTTACTCTGTAAGTACAATGTCGCCTTGGAACAAAAGGTTTCCAACATTGCTCTTCTCATTAATCTCCTCAATGCTGTCTCCTGATTCGCTGAAGTGACTCTGTTTGATGGGTCTCAGCTTCTGAAAAAAAGTAACACTGTCTGTGGAATTCAACAAGATACTTGTCTAGATCTTCGTTCCTTTGCGAATCATCTTACCGCGAGCCTTTCCTTCAGCGATGCCATCATCATAGGAGTAAGCTGCAGTGTCTTCTTCACCTTGTCTCCCAACTTGTCCAGTTTTTCTCGGATTTTCAAAAGTTTTGTGGCATTCAGGAACTGAACAACCACGATTCCTTCCGGATAGAAGAATCTACTATGGTGTGTGGCGAGTACCTTTCTGAATCCAGTAACCGTGGCGTTTTTCAGTTTTTGTCCGAGACCTCCTCCACCACCAAGGAAGTCTTTCACTCTATCACCAAGTCCACTGAAAACACTCCCGCTGACGCAAACGATCAGCAGCAAGGTTAACAGGGTAATTCTCATCCTGTAAATTTGTACGAGATGTAAGAGCATCAACAATAAGAAATAAGTTGAAATGGTGAATTTTGTTTTCACGATCAAATTTCTAACGCAAAAAAGTAAGAATGAGAAAAGGACATTTCATGGTTGGTTGGTAGAAGGCTTAGCAGTGGCGAACTACACGTCTGAAGGCTTTTCGGTGATCTTGTGTGGATATGCACCTTGGATTCGGCTGCCTTATATACATACGGGGACTTTATGGGAGGAAGTTCCGGTGTGTATCTTAGAAAAAAGTGTGCCTCACATTGCTTGGTTGTTTCAACAATAGCATGCGCTACACGAAAAACGTCAGCAATCTGTTTCCGAGCTCTCAGGATGTCGTTGCGAAAGTCCGTTCCAATAATGAGAAGAGAAAAATAAGGAGTTAGATCTGAATGATTCTATCTACATCGGGTACTCAAGAGTATCGAGAACGAAAAGTTTTCCGTGGACCGACTCGTCTTCTGAGGTGGATGGCACGAATGTAGAGAAACAGAAACTACTCTCGTTTCACAGAAATATTGTGAAGTGGTGGAAGATTGCGTTCATGTGTTCCACAAAAATGAATCTACGTGCTTGCGACTTTCTTTCTCTTTCGAATTTCTCTTTTTTTTTTGGAATTTTCGGTGTGGCATTTAATTTCTGTCGCAGTCGTGTGAGACTTTGGAACTGCACTGGGGGATTGCTGAGCATGTTGAATATTGGTGATTGAAGACTTGCAGCCATCGGACACGGTTGAGCATCGTCATTTGAAGGAAGCCGATGAAAAATCCATCCTCATTACAACAGATCGGTACGTGAATTCCCCATGACTTCTAATTCATTATTCGAATAGGTAGTGTAACTTCACCACGAATGTTTGGGTGAGGTTCGTTGCATATCCTCTTTACGCCATGAATATAAACTTTGATTTGTGGTGCTCCGCTGGCTCATGACAGCAGATCACTCCTTTGTATGTTCCGGAGTTGTGTTGCTGATTCTATCAGTAGATTCAGCAATTACCAATATTTAGATAAAACCTTGCTCGTTTCAATGAGTCCGGGCGGAGCAAGCAGCGGAGCGTTCGGTCGTAGCATAATATAGCAGTGATAAGCAGATTTTGGCATGATAAGCCCGATAAGTTTTCCCTCGACCTGCTCAAGATGAGGGAGCTAAGCTACACCTTGTATCCTACCGGTCATCACGGAAGCCCCGTTACAGGAGAGAGAGAATAGACGATCTATAAAGAACCAGGTCGCTGTGTACAGGAATCTAATGAAGGTAAACGTTCCCGTAAGGCATGCAAGATGCCGCATGCGGACTAACTTTCCCATTCCCCAAGAGTCAGATGAAAAGCCATCGGACGATTGACAGGAGATACTGTCCTCAGTAAGAGCTTAATCCGTTCTACTCCATTTCCTGTGAGCCATCCGTAGAGGGTGAGATCGGAAGGTTTTCGTCTATGAGTTATTTTAGCAGATCGTCATTGTAGCTCCGATGACTTACTCCGAGCCTTCTTTCTCATGGACTCACAAATGCGCATGATTTGGTTGTGCTTTGTGGAGTTTACTTGTGTCGTCTCATTGTCTGGCTGAGAAGTCTTAGCCCGTTCCACATTCACAGAATCTGTAAGAAGTTTTTTTCAAGCAATTCTTTCTTGTAGTCAAAATGAGCTGTGCCGTAGACAGTATCCAGCCTTTCTTGTCTGTCGCCGTGGGAGCGGCGTTTCTTTTTACCTTGCCGTGCACTGTTAGCTCGGTAATTTGCGCACTTTTTAAATTGAGAGCCTCCTTCTGTAGTACTACAGCCATTTAGTTCCTCTCATCACTGTCTCAATCTGCACATCAGAAGGTTTACGTCCTGCAATACCAATGCGTTGCTTCCTCTTTCTGAAACGCAGTGCCTCCTTCCTATCCTGATACTTTTCGCTCTGGACCTGATTGCAAACGTGCACCACATGCAGATCAACTAACGTGTCTCTTTTTCTAAGTGACCCCAGTATGTTGACCGACAATTATTTTCAGAAGTTTCGCGGTTTCTCTGGACTTCTTATGGCCGAGACACCAACTCAGAACACTATTGTTAAAACTGCTCAATAGGTTTGCTTGAACCCTTTGAAGCCCTCGATTAGCCTTTCGTTCAAACTCAAGAGCAGGCCTCATTGCAGAGGCTTATTCCACCCCTTGTTTGTCTTCAGCACTTGAAAAAAGGGTATGCCACGAACCTACTTTTTACTGAGTTGAACAGCAGAATAAACGCATGAGTTGCATCCTTCCAAAACCATTGTATAACTGAGGTACCAGGTCCCTAAACAGGTTTTGAGTCTTATTCAACATACTTCTGTTGTGTTTATCCTGGAGAGAATTGTTGAAAAAGCTATCTGTCGAGTCTCAGATAGATTTGACCATTTTGAGCCAAAAGCGGCCGGTGTGATTCGACCTATGAAGTCCTTTTTCGCCGAGAAATCGTTTGTAAGCATTGTTCTGAAGGAACTTCATAGGAATTACTTCATACAGAGGGTTAACTTCACAACCTCAATGAGAGGGGGGTCGCACAAATTCCATTGCTAATGGGGAAGGGCACCTCTCACGCACCGACTTCGCCGCTACGCCTTACCCTGAGCGTATGCATTGGATCCGGCACATTTCGGAAAACTGCAACAACTGTTGTTCTCTCCATCATCAACCTAATGCATGAAGAAAAAGTTGTTTTCCAATCGAAACTCATTATAAAATTCGTGCGAGGGCAAATTTGTCTTCGATCTCAATCTGAGTGTTTAAAAAAAAAGGTTATTTGGAATGATTCGAATATCCGAAAATATCGGATATTTCGGAATTTCTTGCCACAGAATCTCCCAGTTACTTGAAAGTTGAGATCATTCTGCTTTTTGAGGGCAGATACATCTAAACGTAAACCTTTCAGTTCAGGGTAAAGCAGAAAAGAGCGATTTTCTAAATTTTCCTCAATAAGTCGGATCCAATGTATACCTGTATTTGGAACATTGGCTAGAAAACTGTTGAACAGTTCCACATTTTCTTATTACCTTTGACCTCATTATTGAGAACAAAATGTCGTATATGATTTTCTTAATCACAGTACTCTTTCTTGTCGGAGCGAAAGTCCCACATTCCGAAGGGGGTCCCCTCTATTGCTGAAACAGGCTTGGAAAGTACACTGAAGTGGAATCGCCTCATAGGAGCCCATGGGTGTTTGTATAGCATTATTTTTCATCGGAGATTACTTTCTCTGCCCACTCACAGCGCTCATCAAACTAGAATGCAGATGAATGCGAAAAGAACAGTCATCAGCCGTCAGCGACCACCATGGTTAACCCGAAGCGCCCTTCTGAATCCAGTAGATATCCACTTACTTCACATTGACGATGCTGACTGTACCGGTGAATATTTGAAATGTGTGAAATATTGTATGATTTACTGCTTCTGATATTGCATAGAAGTTAAAGGCAGTCTTCACGATTAGAACGACTTCTCTTTTTTTTTCTTGGCCAAATCCAAAAGTTGTGGGTAGAATCGTACAAGTTTCAGAGAGAAAACGACTAGATCCCTCCACCTAAGCAAATTGTGACCGAAGTTGTCCAGTTTCGCTGCTGTTTTTCTCGAAATCGGGCCTGCCTTTGAGGCTTTTTTTAAGCTGTCCTCTTCTGCGACTGCAATTATAGTGTTTGAAGTGAATTCCAACTTCCCTCTTCTCGGAACCTCAGCGTCGTTTAATAGTATTTTGCAACAGTCTTCTATGTCAAACGAGGTTGTCGGTGGATCTTTGTTTGGCGTGACGTTTCGACCCAATCGTCGTCTTCAGAGGCCTAAACATGGTGCAAGGTTACGAAAAACAATTTACTCGGTCAAGCGCCAAAATCTCCCCTCGGCATTTCGGACCTCCTCCGAGCACACCAGGAAAAATCTGGCTTTTTTTAATCATTTTTATAGTGTTTGACGCTGAAATTCCAAGAGCGAAAGTTATCGCGATTACCGCCTTCATCACGATGAGGATCATGTTTGATGACGTTAGCGACAGGCGGGGTATTTTCAGATGATTATGCAACAACATGTCTTATTCGGTTGCGACTGGATGGCAACCAACATATTACTCCAAATCTGGACTCGGACAGGTACTTGCCACATTATGATTTTGATTCTCTAAACAAAAATAGCTGTTTGCAGTACCTTAGGAGTGGTGAAACCGTGTTAACCACTCCCCCCCTGCCCCTACTGATCCGAGAAGAAATAGCCTACAGCGTGTTTTAGCTATTGTTTCAGTGAACTACCGTATACCCACTGCTATCCGCCGTAATATTCCAGAAATCGATAAAAAGACCTCACATTCAGTTGCGTGCTGAGCACTGCAAATCACTACCAGATAAACAATTTGGGCCACATCTATCGAATCACTATGGAAACTGTCGAAAGTAGCGTTTTGCCACTAAAACTTCCTCGATGGCACACTTCGAACGAAGTACATCGAAAACATTGAGAAATCGTCAAATGAACCTCAGATTGGTGATAGGCACCTGGAATGGCTCCCTTTGGTAAATTTCTTGCCAAATCTGGAACATCCTTCCTAAACCCTTTCAGAACCACCTTATTGATATGAGCCCTGCCAACAATTGCTACAAGTCGGAAACGCTATTACTCCGTAAAAAGCTCGAAGAATGTGCTTTAATCCAAACTTTGTAAATAGGGTTTATTTCGGGCGTTGAACACTAGGTCTGTTTCAGAATTCCCGAATCAAACGCGGCTGCAGGGGCGCCGAAGGAAGCAGCAGGAGGAACGACTCCGCCCACTCTAGCTGTCGAAGCTCACATACGGCTGTCGGGCGGGGTTACGATTCACAGTAATGGAAACGGTGCGGATGGAGCAAGTAGAGGACATCGAAAAAGAAGTTTATCCGGAGTGGGCCCTCTTAATGGCTAAACGAAAGCCGGGAAAGTGTGCTTTACCAATTTTGTAGTGCTTGTCAGCCAAGAAAGCTGGCCAATGAAAAATGCGTAACCTACTTCTGCTTCTTTATTGTTCTTATATATTTTCTCATTGTTTCCAGGGTGGCGGTTCAATATGCGTCGAGTATGTTTCTGGACAATACGTCGTCAGAACTGCTGCACTGCTCTGTGATCCCAGCCGCTGCTTCTTCAAACAACGGAACACGTGTGACATGAGTACGCTCCCAAAAGCATCCACATTTCTGCTGTCTTCCTATATAACCATCTGTACGAGGGCATTGTGTTAGAGAATGGTAGCCTATTCACACTCACAGTTTCTGCTCTCGTTTTCTTCATACCATCTTCCAAACTTCTCATTACCTTTGATTGGACTTCTGACGAGGTCAACATGATTTGATCAGAGTTGTCTCTGGGTATACTGCCTACAATCTAAAATCAGGAACCTCTTTTGAAGTTAGGTTTTTCCCTCAATTGTTTCTCCTCCAACCACAGTTAGAACTACAGCTGGTGTTGATTTTATAGAGTTCAGCAACAACATCGCCTGTTAATGATGAAAACTTCGCGATATTCCCAACCACATCAGCCTCAAGCTTTGATAAATGCTGAAAGGCTATGCAGGCGTTCAACTCGGTTGAACTTTTTTCAGGAATGATTCGATGCGTGTTCGCAGCTCTTACTTTGGGCTTAGCCTTGGCCTCTGAAAGCATCCCAGGTAAACTAAAGGATGTTGTAAGGATTCTGAATGTGACCTCGGTAATTACTCACGAGGCCTGCCGATGTGCCATAAAATAATTAGTTACCTCTGCTATAGAATATTCTTATTCAGCATTCACTGTCAAAGACCAGGAGCTAGTCGATTTGTCAAAGAAGATGCGTGAGGCCGATCAAGAAAGAGTAGAACCTGGACAGGTTGCCGTAAACTTCCAAGGGCACACCAGTCCAAGGGATGAGGAGGACAATGCTCCAAGCAGGTTTGTTACCACTTGAATCATTTCTATCTAACTAAAAACTTATCCAACTACTTATCTACTCGTCTAATCTACTCAAAAAATCATAAACCACTTATCTGAAAAAAAACCAGTATTTTCAAGTACGGTCTCCTTCCGAGCTATGGTCCGAGTGTATCTTAATTGCTGCCTCGTTCTTTCGTGCCTGTTTGGGATTACGAACAAATTATTATATTGAAAATAACTTTGAAGAGATAAGTTTGAGTTCCGATGCTCTGCCTAAAGCTACTGTCCGAATGAATTTAACAAATCCGTTTGCAGCTTTTTTACGAGTGTGAATGAGACCATACTCGGAAAGCCAAGTTTCTTCCGATTCCTAGCTCTAACAGACAACTTCTATCGCGAAATAGGAAAAGCAGAGCCTCGCGTATCAGCTGAGGAGGTGAGACCATCGCAATATAAACCTTCAGCTGGTTTGCTTTTCGATTCAGTGGTATCGAGTTTGTCGAATTTGATCGAACAGATATATTCTAGGAGAGACGGGAAGTGGAGGCTTTTCTTGATACTGTGCTCGCGTCAGGACCTATGAAGGTTCTTACCGATTTTCTCACGGTCAAGGGTATGTTATCATTCTGCACAAGTTTGGGAAGTTTTATGAATGGCTACAAGCGTTCAGTTTTCCAGAGCATCCTTTCGTCAAGGACGCCACGACGTTCCGCAATTGGATAACACAGCTCTGGTTCGAACACTACTCACGTTCTCGTGGTACAAAGGACACGTCCGCTCTTGAGCACATTTTCATCGGAGAGGTAGCGAACATTGTCGAATCCTTTTTTGGTGAAATAACTTCACGATATTTAGGAGAAGAACCGGGAAGTTTCTGGGTTGCACAACTGGGTGCGCTTCTACACACTTGAGAAGAACCCCGCCGAAAAGTTCGACTACAAGGGTTTCATCGTGAAGCGCGGTGTAAGATTTTCCGCATCTCTTTCACAAGGGTTGCTCTCTCCGAGAACTGGAACTGATCGGCTCAAAGGCAGCGTTCATGATGAACATCATCGGTGACTTTATGCAGTGAAATGGTAGCCGAGCCCTAGGCTTTCAGTGTCAAAAGAACGGTAGAAAACGAGCCAGGAGTGACAAAATAACGGCTTCGAACAAGCGTTTTGGTGTACCAGAACCGCCCCGTGCTCCAGATCCGCCTCCTCGATATGAACAAATGAAGGTTCTGATTACAGAAATGATAAAGTCAAGGAAGTGCTGATAAGTGAGCTGATCGCTTGATTGCATTAATTGCCATCATCCTTCATAACGGTCAGTTCCTTCACGCTCAAAAATCAACGTAAACAAGGGAGGATCTATCTTGGCTAGAATTGCGACTTTAGTGTCCTTTCCAAGCGTGCTTCGCTATATAGGGCACCAGACCTTATGTACACCGTAGAGATATTGGAAGTGACTTTTATCGTGAACACTGCCCTAAAGGTTCGGCATCGTGCTTGGATTCAATATTCACTCAATGACTCTCAGCTACTCACCGATGCTAATATGTGTTATAGTCTTTTCATCCTCTCCTCACACAAATCTTCAGCAAGTTAGTTAGATCGATGGAAGAATGGGAGAGGCACGCTCGGCTTTTGCTCTTAGACTGCGATAGCGCCCTCAGCCACCTCCTCAGGCAAGCTGGGGCGTCGACAACAGGTTGATGAGATGTCACCTCATAGGCCGCTCCCTGCTGACAAATTAAATCGCGCGCATTGTCAGCCTGAGACCACGTGCACCGTTGCCCAGCGACGTCCGCCTGTTGTCGGGCTGTTGATAATTCGATGTGTCGTGTTTAGCGGCCTATTCAGCAGCAGTTCACATCCTGCAGGACTGTTTCATCTAGCTTAGGAACTACTTTACTCTGAAACGCGTCGCGGTTGTCATGTCGACACGCGTCGCGGCTGAGTCGCCTTGCCGGTATGAAACCATTTGGGGAGCGGCACTCAGGATTCAGTCGGAGATTGAATGATACCGCTTTCAGAAGTCGAAGTATTTCCATGCCAGCCCAAATTTTCATTTCCATGAATGAATCAGTCCATTTTCTCGAGTTCCCCCCCCAAACAGTTTCAAGTTGCCTAGCCTCCACTGGGCTCGCCACTGGATTGACAGGACCTCCAGATGCTGGTGGGGCGAGTGTGCCGCAAAATTGGGTATATGAACCGGCTGCACTCTTGTGATTTGAAGCATGCCTGAAAAAAATGCGTCGTATAGTTCCCTTTTCATTTAGAGCGCGAGAACGCTGTGCACAGCTCTACCTCGACCAGATCATAACCAGAGGCCACAGCCCCGCCGATTCTTGGCCCGTTAGCCAGCGGTGATTCGTGGTGGGCGAATCCACCTTTTGTCGACGCCCCAGGTTGCCTGATTCGCTAATGTTGCTTGAACTCATGACATAAGCTTGATCCCTTCAGAACGTCATGGCCTCGGTGAAATTTACATGGGATGGAATCACGAAGAGATCCGGCTCTCTGTTAATTGGCACTTCACCTGAATATGACATTGCACTTTACACACTTTGCTTCCTCACGCGACGAGGCAAGGACAAGTGCGTGGTATGTCCTTAACGGTTAACAAACACGGATAGAGTCATCGCATTGAATATTTGGCTTGGTGCACTGCATTGATGTTTAAGGTCGAGCTTGACGGATGCCCTCTATCCATCACCAGCTATGACATGATCCAAAACAACAAGGTCAGCTACTTACTTCCCATTTGCTACTTAGGCCCCGGTCATAGTTGGTGCTATTTGCATCTGCATCCCCCGCACCCCCAACACCCCCAACACCACCGCGGCCGATACCTATGTTTAAAATGATGGAGTGAGGTTGAGAAAATCACTCGATGCATCCAACTAGATATGACGATGATTACGTGGCCAACAGGATTGCACCTGTTCAGAGAAATAGTGAAGGCGAGTATGGTGAAGTCACGGAGGTAGCAGTAAGGTTAGCTTTCTAGTGATACGCAATGTTTTATCATCGACCCACCCACCCGGTGATTTTCTCATCCGCCGTCATCCACGTATTGCATGGATATCGACCGCGTCGGATACATTGAGTGATTTTCTCAACCTCACTCCATCATTTTAAACATACGTATCGACCGGGGGTGCGGGGGGGCTGCTGGGGGTGTGGGGGAGCAGGGGATACACCGAGTGATTTTCTCAGCTTCACCTCACCATGTTGTTCATACGTATCGACCGGGTGGGTGATGGCGGGTGTTGGGGGTTGCGGGGGGGGGGTGTTGGGGGGTGCGGGGGGATACACCGAGTGATTTTTGCATCCCATTTCCAATGCATTCTGTGTGTATCGACCGGGCTGGAGGCGTCGGCTCATCCAACTATGACCGGGGCCTTACAGTGGTCAATCTTATCTTCTTTCAGGTACACATTGGCACCGCCTATCCTACAGCAGAAGGACCCTGCAAGTGAGATTTAACAAGCGAACAGTTGTTAGGCACGCTGATTCCCTCGTAATGAAGATTTTATGTATGCTTTACGCCTTAAAGGCATCGTACGAGCACAGAACAATACATTACTTTGTCATGTTTTTGTATAGCTTGGCGTCTTCTAGTAAACAAAAGTGTCGAAAGCGCCCATGGAAAACGCCCATTTGTAATTAAAAGTCGGTCTGAACACACAATAAAATTGAATACGAATTTCGCGCTAAAATCGTTTCTAGTTTTTTTGTGCATTTTAAGACCTCGCGGCTGTCATTTTCGACGTTTTTTTCTGCATGTGTACAATACAGGCCGTATCTTTTGCGTTTTGGACGAAAAAGACGCAAAAACGCGTCTTTTGCGTCCTTTTCGCATAAATCTGTTCAAAGTGGTCCATTCTGGAATCTGAAGAGATATTTGGAATCAGCATTGAGAGCTGTTTCTTTTGATCTCTCACATGTCTTACTCTGCAACAAGGCATATAGGCGTGACGCAATCAATCGAGTGCGCGAAACGCGTGTGTTTATATAACTATTGTGTATATTCTAGTGGAATATTCTGAAGGGATTTCGACTGTATTAATGAGGTCTAAATTTCGATTTCTCCCATTTTCGAGTATTTATAATTCCGTCACTTCCCGGGTCACGTTCTCGGCACAAACGTTACCAGTAAATCTGATACTCGGCCAATGACCATGTTTTTTGTTATCCTCTCTCGAATTAGAACTACAATACCCGCACTAGTTTACTTAGAAAAGCCGCAAAAGTCGCAATATCGCGACTTTTCGTCATAACTCGGCACAAAGTGCTCCATTCGAGCAATGAAGGAGATATTTAGAATCAGCATCGACAGCTCTTTTTTTTCGAATTTTTTGGCGAAAGGAAAGTTCAGGTGTTCTGTGGTTATTTGACACAACTTTTTCTGCGAAATTTCGGTTCTTTGAATAGCTAAACCCGAATATTTCACCATTTCTACAGCGGCAATCCTCCTCTTGCTTGGATTCACAGAGAGTAGCAATGTTTTTCATGAATTGTGTCTGAATCCATCCATGGTAGAAAACTTGGAGAGAATTTAGGTCGTAAAAAGTGGTTCGCAGCGACGTTTAATTAGTGATCATCGACTGTTACCTTTGCAAAGATGCCTGTACTCCCTCTCAAAGGCTAGCACTATTTGTAGCTCCTCGCTGATCATGATGAATAGTTTGAAGAACCACCTTAGATTTTTTGCCATTCATTCTTCTCTAACTCAAAATCGTGTGTTAGTCATCGAAAACTTCTATTTGTTTTCCGATATCCGGCCACCAACGATCAGCCGCTTCCCGAAGTTTAGATTGCTGACGGTTAGGGCTTTCCAATGGTATAATGTTTGCTTATTCAGGTTCGGAGAAATCGCTCTGTGTTTCTCAGATCTAAAAGAGCACAGGCCATAAAACGGCCAAATTCTCACCGTCGACTGCGTACCACGCGCTGCGCGACCGCACGCGCGTCGGAAGCGAACGAGTTTTGGCCGCCGCGCGACGTGTTTTGGCCGCCGCTCGGCGCCCGAAACGTTGCGCGGCGGGCAAAACTCGTCGCGCGGCGGCCAAAACTCGTTCGCTTCCGGAGCGCGTGCGGTCGCGCAGCGCGTGGTACGCAGTCGACGGTGAGAATTTGGCCGTTTTATGGCCTGTAATTCATCACTGGTCCCTCGCTTTGAGTCTCTGCGTCCCTGCCTCTCCGCGCCCTGCACACCCCCGCTTTTGGAGGTGTCGAAATCGCACTGTCTTGCCTGTCTCGCTCAATGAGCGAAGTCCACGCGAAATGGATCGATTTCCATGGGCAGAGTAACACTCGGGTGACGATAAGAGCGTGGATTGAAACGGTGAGAAGAGAGCAGGAGGAGCAAGAAGAGAAACATGAGGGAGAGGTAATCACACGGGAGGTATCCGTGTCATCAACGGGTAGGGATAGACTAGAAAGGGATTCAGCGAGATGTATTGTCCCTAGTTCATCAGAGACTACCGACAGGTTAAAAAGGAAGTCACTCATAGAATGGTCGCATACGCGACGCGACCGCTCGCGCGGACTTTTGGGCTCAACATAAAGCATTTTTCATTTTTTCCATCCTCAGACCCCGTCTTATTGCTCATTCACATCGCCGCCCTGCAGTGCAAGGCGATGCTGTCGAATTTGTGCAACAACGCTTTGCACTGTCACTCTTCTTCGTTGCGTTTTGGAATTGCTACGTCACGTAATTCAAATCTTTTGAGCATCTGTCAATACCAAGACTACGGCACACGCGAAGCGACCGTCTGCGGACGGCTAGTGGCGTAATCATTTATTTATTCCAATAAGCAACAGAACGATGAATGGTCGGGATTCGTTCTTCGAAGAATTCTCATCAAAATAAAACACGTCTTGATTACGCGCTAGCGACGGCGTTCTTTGCGGGACGCACCTGTCAGACGGGTTCATGGGTCGCAGCAGAGCGCACACGGCGCGCACTGCAACTGAGAGCATTTTTCACGGACTGCCAAATGCCTTCCTCTGCGGACAAGTTGACTTGTATGTACTTGCAGACAATCTAGAACATTTCTTCTTAAACATAGCTGCGACGCGTCGCGCAGCAGCTCAACAGTGAGTTGAGGCTTAAAGGCAGTGGTCGCGATCAAATATGCTTGTCGTCTTTTTCTCTCCAAATCCTTTCCTGGGTCTCGAGTAGTAGGACCTATAAGAAAAAATCGCGAAAAAACCACTGTTTTGGGACGATTTTGAAACCTGAACTTTCTTGTCTTTTGATGGTGGACGAGCCCTCTCCATATCATCGGCATCGATGACCTCCTATATCAAGAACATCAGCTAGCTTGAAATTGAATGTCAATCAATGAACCTTCGAATTTATGTACACATCTAGTCAAAAACATTGACTGAAGTGATGCTTTCATTATTCAACTGTTTTTGTTCGTTAAATTTGCATTTACTTCGTCCTCTCAATGTCGATGATTTTTGACTGCTCGGCATGAGACTGCGATCTGTTTCGTCATCGCTGTGCACGTGTGCACGAACTAGCTTCTTTGGGCCCTAAAAACTCTATTTGTAGACCGTTTTTCACCGCGCTACCTTCATAGTTTTTCAGCTGTTTTTGATCTACGCTGATTTTTGTTGTTTTTTCGATAACGTTTTTCATCGTGACCACTGCCTTTAAGGATGAAAAAATGCTTCATTTGGGAGTCAGGGGTCCGCGCAAGCTGTCGCGTCGCCATAAGTAGCGTGCGGCCATTGAATTTGAGGCGTTGATATTCAGAAAACAGACCTGTCTTTGACTGACTTCCCTTTCAACCTGTCTGTAGTCGCTGATGAGCTAGGGACTATCCATATATCGAATACCTCCCGTGTGATTACCTCTCCCTCATGTTTCTCTTCTCGTTCCTTCTGCTCTCTTCGCACCGTTTCAATCCACGCTCTTATCGTCACCCGAGTGTTACTCTGCCCATGGAAATCGATCCATTTCCCGAGGACTTCGCTCATTGAGCGAGACAGGCAAGACAGTGCGATTTCGACACCTCCAAAAACGGGGGTGTGCAGGGCGCGGAGAGGCAGGGACGCAGAGACTCAAAGCGAGGGACCAGCAATGAATTACTCTTTCAGATCTGAGAAACACAGAGGGATTTGTCTGAACTTAAATAAGCAAACATTATGCCATTGGGAAGTCCTAACCGTCAGCATTCTAAACTTCGGGAAGCGGCTGATCGTTGGTGGCCGGATATCGGAAAACAAATAGAAGTTTTCGATAATTAACGCACGATTTTGAGTTTGAAAAGAATGAATGGCAAAAAAAAACCCAAGGTGGTTTTTCAGACTATTCATCATGTTCAGCGAGGAGCTACAAATAGTACCAGCCTCTGAGAGGGAGTACGGGCATCTTTGCAAGGGTTGCAGTCGATGATCACTCATTAAACGTCGCTGCGAACCACTTTTTACCACCTAAATTCTCTCCAAGTTTTCTACCATGGATGGATTCAGACACAATTCATGAAAAACATTGCTACTCTCTGTGAATCTAAGCAAGAGGAGGATTGTCGCTGTAGGAATGGTGAAACATCCGGGTTTAGCAATTCAAAAAACCGAAATTTCGCAGAAAAAGTCTACTGAGCTGTTCTATATCACGTTAAAGGCAGCATACACGCTCGCAAACATGGTCAAGATATCAGCATAAATAGGCCCGCACGGCCCCTACCATGTCGTCAACGACGTTTGAAGCGCTGAAAACCATTCAGGATGACAGTATTTGGCCATCCCTGTCACGCACGCCCGTATTTTCACACCCCTTCGAGTAACAGAATGAAAAGTTAAACTCGAGAAAACATGTGATAATTGAGAGTGATAGCACTATCAAAAGGGAGTGCACGAGAGAAACAGCTCGATTTACCTGGATATTACATGTTTGTGCACTGATGAAATCCTCCATTTTCAAAAGCCATCCAGAGTAGAGCGGCATTCTCGGAAGTGGATGAGAGTTTGAGGGTGTTTAGACAGGCAATATCCAGGTAAATCGAGCTGTTTCTCTCGTGCACTCCCATTTGATAGTGCTATCACTCCCAATTATCACATGTTTTCTCAAGTTTAACTTCTCATTCTGTTACTCGAAGGGGTGTGAAAATACGGGCGTGCGTGACAGGGATGGCCAAATACTGTCATCCTGGATGGTTTTCAGCGCTTCGAACGTCGTTTACGACATGATAGGGGCCATGCGGGCCTATTTATGCTGATATCTTGACCATGTTTGCGAGCGTGTATGCTGCCTTTAACACTGTTGAGGTGTAGGTGGCATAAATAACCACGAAATACTTGAACTTTCCTTTCGCTAACTCGATTTATTTTGTTAGCTCTATGCGCCCTTTTCGGTCGTATGACATGCAAAAACAGAAGAGAAAGAGCTCTCGATGCTGATTCGAAATATCTCCTTCATTGCGCGAATGGATTACTTTGGGCCGAGGCGCTCGATATCGCGACTTTTGCGGCCTTTCTAAGTAAATTAGGGCAGGTACTGTAATTCCAATTCGGGATAGGATAACAAAAAAAGGTTAATGGTCTAGTATCAGGTTGACTGGTACCGTTTGTGCCGAGAACGTGACTCGGGAAGCAACAGAAATATAGATACTCGAAGAAGGGAGAAATCGAAATTCAGATCTCATTAATACAGTCAAAATCCCTTCAGAATGTTCCGCTAGAATATACATAATAGTTATATAAACACATTCAATCCTCCGACCCCAATTCCACCCTCGCGTTTCGCGCACTCGATTGATTGTGTCACGCCTATATGCCTTGTTGCAGAGTAAGACATGTGAGAGATAAAAAGAAAGAGCTCTCAATGCTGATTTCAAATCTCTCCTCAGATTCCAGAATGGACCTTTTTGAACAGAGTTATGAGAAAAGGACGCAAAAGACGCGTTTTTGCGTCTTTTTCGTCCAAACGCAAAAGATACGGCCTGTATTGTAGTTTGTGCCGTGATTGTTTTTCATGTTGTTTGACGGTCGCATCAATATGCTGTGAAAAAGTGGTAGATGACTGGCGAGGGCTGGTGGCGGATTCTCATCTTTAACCCCTTCCAACCTCACAACCCTACGTTTTTGACGTGCCGAAGCTCACCACTGTGGTCTACCGGGCTCATTCATGAAATTGAGCCTGAAAAATAAATATTGCTTTTCAGCCCGAACTATGCTTTTAGCTATCGTCCTTGTTATTTAATGACTAAGAGAAAAGGGAGCTCCTCTGACATATTCGGCTGAGAAACAGACGCAAAATGGCAGTGAAAAACCTGTTTGCCGCGTCATAGCCGCCAGATTGCAGCGAAATAGCCGCCAGGTAGGCGCTAAATAATGCTGGCTGCGAAATAGCCGCTAAATATGCGGTCTGCCTGGGTCTAGTTTAGCTTAGCTTGGTTAAGCTATGTGCGGTTTATGCAATGGCGAATTTCCTAGTGCCCTGAGCCGTGCCCTACCCTGGTAATGCTATCTCAGACTCTGCGGGGGGGGGGGGCAAGCGCCGGACAATAGAGCCCGTTTTCGACTTGGGGGGGCGACAGTGGAGGCCTCCCCCGAGGGGGGCTTCAGGGAAGTCCCCTGCTCTCCTCCGGCGCTTATCCCCCCCCCGAGAGGAAGAGAGGGAAAAGTTGGGAAGAAGTTGTAGAATGTAGTTTACGACAATAGAGTTCAGAGAAGGCATAGTAGGCCAAACCCACGCATCGTCATTCGCGTCAAGTTTTGTCCCGGTTCGACGTGATTTCTCCTGTGATCTATCACGTGCTCAACCGGTATAAAAGGCGCCTCACCTCATAGAGAGCCGCATTCGGCCCAACGGGGCCGGCCCTGGACGAGGACTTCGAGTCCCTGTCAGAAAGGGATATTTTGGAGAATAGCGGAGACGCTTTCCGGGGGGGAGGGTGACGTCACGGCTCCGGAGCCGCGACGTCACTGCTCCGGAGCCGCGACGTCACTGCTCCGGAGCCGCGACGTCACTGCTCCGGAGCCGCGACGTCACTGCTCCGGAGCCGTGACGTCACTGCTCCGGGGCCGTGACGTCACTGCTCCGGGGCCGTGACGTCGCTGCTCCGGAGCCATGACGTCACTGCTCCGGGGCCGTGACGTCGCTGCTCCGGAGCCGTGACGTCACTGCTCCGGGGCCGTAACGTCATATTCTTCAGACTGCTATCAATCATAGTTGTTTTGGAAACTCAATGAAAATACTTCGATTGACAGCCTTTCCAAAAATGTAGGTATGGAGCTTCGGGAAGGATGGCTCATCTTCGGCACGGCTCTAGAATTTTCTAAGTTTTTACTCCGGTTTGTTATATCTTGACCACCGATGGTGCTGTTTTCCTGCTTCCTAGTTCAGGCAGATCCTCAACTGCTGGCCCCTAGAGGACACTATGTGAATGAAGACACGCTGCTCTCCAATAATTTTATACCCTACCCTTCATCAAATGGTTATCACCAATTTTGTTTACGAAAGCCATCCTTCCCGAAGCTCCATCCTATTATATATTATTTTTTATATATTATTTTGCTAAATTTGTATGTGTGTGTATGTATATGTGTGTATTCCTGTGCGTTTGTTTGACCGTTTATTCGGCATGGCTTTCAAGGCTGGCAACACCACGGGGATGGGCTCCGAGATGGGCAGGACGCCGCGGGCAGTGTGCGGGACTTAGATGAGAGTGCACCTGACGCCGTAGAATGTGTGCGGGATCCAAACTAAAGTGCGCAAGATGCCATGGAAGGTGTGCGGGACCCAACTGAGAGCGCGCCGGACGCCGTAGAAAGTGTGCGAGACCCAAACGAGGGTGCGTCAGACACCGTAAAAGGTGTGCAGGACCCAAATGAGAGTGCTCCGGACGCCGTGGAAAGTATGTGGCACCCAAGAAAAAGTGCGCCAGACGCCGTCTTAAATATTCGGGACCCAAGTGAGAGTGCGCCAGATGCCGTGAAACGTGTGTGGGATATAAATGAGTGTGCGCCAGACGCCGTCTAAAATGTTTGGGACCCAAGTACGCCAGATGCCGTGGAAAGTTTGCGGGACCCAAGCGAGAGTGCGCCGGAAGTCGTGGAAAGTATGTGGCACCCAAGAAGAAGTGCGCCAGACGCCGTCTAAAATGTTTGGGACCCCGGTGAGAGTGCGCCGGACGCCGCGGAAATTGTGTGGGACCCAAGTAGAAATGCGCCAGGCGCCGTCTAAAATGCTCGGGACCCACGTGAGAGTGCGCCGGACGCCATGGAGAGTGTGTGGGACCCAAATGAGTGTGCGCCGGACGCCGCGGAAAGTGTGGGGGTCCTAAGTAGAAGTGCGCAAGATGCCCGTGGAAAGTGTGGAACACAAACGAGTGTGCGTCGGACGCCGCGGGAAGTGTGTGGGACCTTAGTAGAGAAGCACCAGACGCCGTCTAAAATGTTCGGGACCCAAGTGAGAGTGCGCCGGGCGCCATGGAGAGTGTGTGGGACTCAAATGAGTGTGCGCCGGACGCCGCGGGCAGTGTGCGCGACTCAGATGAGAGTGCACCTGACGCCGTAGAAAGTGTGCGGGATCCACCTGAGAGCGCTCCGGACGCCGTAGAAAGTCCGCAGAAAGTGCGCGGGTCCCAAATGAGTGTGCGCCGGACGCCGTACAAAGTGTGCGGGACCCAAATGAGAGCGCGCCGGACGCCGTGGAAAGTGTGTGGGTCCCAAACGAGTGTGCGCTGCACCCCGCACAAAGTGTGGGGGACCCAAGTGATAGTGCGTCGGACGCCGTGGAAAGTATGTGGCACCCAAAAAGAAGTGCGAGAGACGCCGTCTAGAACGTTCGGGACCCAAGTGAGAGTGCGCCAGATGCCGTGAAAAGTTTGCGGGACCCGAGTGAGAGTGCGCCGGAAGTCGTGGAAAGTATGTGGCACCCAAGTAGAAATGCGCCGGAGGCCGTCTGAAATGTTCGGGACCCAAGTGAGAGTGCGCCGGACGCCATGGAGAGTGTGGAAGACCCAGGAAGAAGTGCGAGAGACGCCGTCTAAAATGTTCCGGACCCAAATGAGTGTGCGCCGGAAGCCGTGGAAAGTTTGTGGGACCCTAATGAGTGTGCGCCGTACTCCGCCGTCAGCTTTTCCAATTTGGGTTTATATACGATCGAAACGTGATTTAATCAAAATCTGCATTCAAGAAACACAAGCATTATTATACTGAAATTGGCGGTAAAAGTAGCAGGGTGTCGGTTGGTCATGGAGGCGTTTACTGAATCTCAAACAGCGGTTGTCCTTATCACTACAGAAATGAACATATGATCTAGTTCCGCAAACGTGTTCAGTCCGCAAAGTCTCATTATCACAAACGTACAAGCGAAGCGGTTGTTTTGTGAATAATTTCTTCATTTTCATACTCATACAAACCAGCTTGAGTAGCCGACGAGAATCCATCATTTCTCATCAGCACAGCAGCTAGCCAACAGTGGCTAAAGGAAGGATCTAGAGAGAAAAGATTGTTTCCTCGTCCTGTTCTCTTGCTAGATTCTTGCTTAACTCGCAGCAGCTAAGTAGCCACTAGCCGACGGGATATCATATCATTGCTGCTCTCCGACCGCTCGCACTTTGCCATCAAGAGGTGAGTCTTCGGAATTGGAAGGAGTTGCACGCATTAAGGAGCCGCATACTGCGGCAGCAACAATTGTGAGGACCTCTCTCACACTTTTTCGCAGTCCAACAACGGGCAGAGCCGGAAATTGCCATTACGGCGTGTTTCGCAGCACCCCATCGCGCCGCAGTGCGAGAGAAGTTGCGGCTCACAACCATCAATTCCTGAAAGTTTAGGGTCCTGGCAAAAATAAAGATTTGGCATGGCCATTTTTTCGAAAAATTAGAAATATACTCAGGTAAAAGGGGAAGGTAAAGAAAAAAGGAAAAAAAGTTTTGAAATATTCTTGAGATCGATTTGGCCTAGAATAATTTGATTTTTGGGAAATGTAGTGAAATAGCTGAAAGTATGATTTGGCAGTCGAGTTTGAACCAACTATTGATAAGAGTTGTGCAAAATGACCGATCGCATTGTATAATCTTGTCCGTAGAACATCGAAGCAAAATCATGCGTGATAAGGCAAGCAGTAAAAGCTCGTTCGGGAGCTCGATTGCCGCGGTCTTCACGTATTAAGTGGAGTAAAATCAACTGTTTGTTCCATATCACGCGTGATTTTGCTTTGATGTGTTCTACGGATAAGCTTATACAATGCGATCTCTCATTTTGCACAACTCTTATCTATAGTTGGTTCAAACTCGACTGCCAGATCATACTTTCAACTATTTCACTACATTTCCCAAAAATCAAATTATTCTTCGCCGAATCGATCTCAGGAATATTTCAAAACTTTTTTTTCACTTTTCTTTACTTTCCCCTTTTACCTGAGTGTATTTCTAACTTTTTAAAAAAATGGCCATGCCAAATCTTTACTTGTGCCAGGAGCCTAAACTCTTAGGAATTTCATTTAAAGGTTTCCTTTCTAACATGAGTTATGCCTGGTGGTGTTAGATGAACGTAATCCCACTGATGCCCTGCCCCCCCCCTTCTATGCCGTCCTGCGCACTCCAACTAATGGCCTGCACACTTTCTATGACGTCCTGCACACTCCCACTGATGTCCTGCACATGTTGTATTACGTCCTGCACACTCCCACTAATGCCCTGCACACTCCCACTAATGTCCTGCACCCTTCCAATGATGTCCTACACACTTTCTATGAGGTGCTGCACACTACCACTAATGTCCTGCACGCTCCCACTGACGTCCTGCACACTCTCACTAATGTCCTGCACGCTCCCACTGACGTCCTGCACACTACCACTAATGTCCTGCACACTCCAACTGACGTCCTGCACACTTTCTATGACGTCCGACACACTCCCACTGATGTCCTGCACACTATCTATGACATCCTGCGCACTTTCTATTACGTCTTGCACACATTCTGTGACATCCTGCACACTCCCACTGATGTCCTGCACACGTTGTATTACGTCCTGCACGCTCCCATCAATGTCCTGCACACATTCTGTGACATCCTGCACACTCCCATTGATGTCCTGCACACTTTCTATGACGTCCTGCACACTTCCACTAATGCCCTGCACACTCTCACTAATGTCCTGCACCCTTCCACTGATGTTCTACACACTTTCTGTGAGGTGCTGCACACTCCCACTAATGTCCTGCACACTTCCACTGACGTCCTGCACACTACCACTGATGTCCTGCACTCTCCCACTGACGTCCTGCACACTTTCTATGACGTCCGACACACTCCCACTAATATATTGCACACTCCCACTGATGTCCTGCACACTTTCTATGACATCCTGCGCACTTTCTATGACGTCCTGCACACATTCTGTGACATCCTGCACACTCCCACTGATGTCCTGCACACTTTCTACGGCGTTCTGCGCACACCCATTTGGGTCCCTCACACTTTCTACGGCGTTCTGCGCACACCCATTTGGGTCACAAGCACGCTCATGCCGATCATTTTTCCGCAGGGCTACCGTAACCCTCCTTCAAAAATTTTCCAAGTGTCAGTTTGGATATAAGCACATCGTAATAGCTAACAACCATGTTTGCACAATTTCGACCTCCTTAGCCACTTTCCAGTGGCTTCTCGAAGAGAGCGATTTGTGAATGAATGCATACCGCTCCTCTGCCCTTTTATACCCCGCATGCTTTGAGCTTGTTATTTATTGAGTGTCTTATCGTTCGTTATCATGTTTTGTCCAAGAATGGTTACGGGAGCCCTGCGGAAACAATGATCGGCATGGGCGTGCTTGTATTTGGGTCCCGCACACTTTCACTTGGTCATCGCACAGTTTTTACGGCGTCCGACGTACTTTCGTTTGAGTCCGACACACTTTCTGCAGCGTCCGGCGCACACCCATTTTAGTCCCGCACACTTTCTACGGCGTCGCGCCCTCCGACTTGGGTCCCTCACACTTTCTACGGCGTTCTGCGCACGCCCATTCGGGTCCCGAACACTTTCTACGGCGTTCTTCGCACTTCCACTGGAGCCACGTACAAATTCTACGGCGTCCTGCGCACGTCCACTTGGGTACCGCACATTTTAAACGGCGCCCGGCGCACTCCCGCTTGGGTCCCGCACACTTTCTACGGCGTCCGGCGCACTCTCATTTGGGTCCCGCACACTTTCTACGGCGTCCTTCGCACTTCCACTGGAGCCACGCACAATTTCTACGGCGTCGTGCGCACTTCCCCTTGGGTACCGCACATTTTATACGGCGCCCGGCGCACTCCGACTTGGGTCCCTCACACTTTCTACGGCGTTCTGCGCACGCCCAATCGGGTCCCGAACACTTTCTACGGCGTTCTATGTAGGCCCATTTCGGTCCCGCACACTTATTACGGCGTCCGGCGCACTCCCACTTGGGTCCCGCACACTTTCTACGGCGTCCGGCGCACTCTCATTTGGGTCCCGAACACTTTCTACGGCGTTCTTCGCACTTCCACTGGAGCCACGTACAAATTCTACGGCGTCCTGCGCACTTCCACTTAGGTACCGCACATTTTAAACGGCGCCCGGCGCACTCCCGCTTGGGTCCCGCACACTTTCTACGGCGTCCGGCGCACTCTCATTTGGGTCCCGAACACTTTCTGCGGCGTTCTGTGGCGCACTTCTGAGTCACATCGTGCGGCATTTCAAAAAGTACTCCCGTGATCCCGCCGTATTGATTGAAGCGTTGCCCGGTCTCAGGGAGCGTTCAATCCTGAGCAAAAGCCTATCAGTAACGGTGTTTATTTCACTAGTTCATTTTTACGAATGTTTAAAGGCAGCATACACGCTCGCAAACATGGTCAAGATATCAGCATAAATAGGCCTGCACGGCCCCTATCATGTCGTCAACGACGTTTGAAGCGCTGAAAACCACCCAGGATGACAGTATTTGACCATCCCTGTCACGCACTCCCGTATTTTCACACCCCTTCGAGTAACAGAATGAAAAGTTAAACTTGAGAAAACATTGGATAATTGAGAGTGATAGCACTATCAAAAGGGAGTGCACGAGGGAAACAGCTCGATTTACCTGGATATTACCTGTCTAAACACCCATAAACTCTCATTCACTTTCGAGAATGCCGCTCTACTCTGGATGGCTTTTGAAAATGGAGGATTTCGTCAGTGCACAAACATGTAATATCCAGGTAAATCGAACTGTTTCTCTCGTGCACTCCCCTTCGATAGTGCTATCACTCTAAGTTGCCACATGTTTTCTCTCAAGTTCAACTTTTCATTCTGTTACTCGAAGGGGTGTGAAAATACGGGCGTGCGTGACAGGGATGGCCAAATACTGTCATCCTGGATGGTTTTCAGCGCTTCAAACGTCGTTGACGACATGGTAGGGGCCGTGCGGGCCTATTTATGCTGATATCTTTACCATGTTTGCGAGCGTGTATGCTGCCTTTAAACGTCGGTCACCACAATTCCGACTTTTCAGTACGGCACGGATCGCTATGACAACTTGCATTCCTTATTGCGCGTTGGAGCACACTTAGTGCGCATATGTTATGACATGCATGGACCGAGTTTGCGCTGACGCACGATAAGGATTGCAATGTATCCGCACGATCAGTGCCGATAAGAGATGCCGTCGCTATCGTACATGAAAATTGCTTCTTTTATGGGGAAACCCGCGCAAGGTTCAAACCTGAAAGCCTACGCACGATGATCGATCACTCATTCAGGCAGCGTCTATACGTTGAGAAGGCGCGCGATTACCCAGAATTGATGTTCATAGAGGTCACACGATTTGCTTACCGCGCACGCGCGCTAACAGTCGCTCCCGCTCGCTCACGCCCGCTCTCGTGCGCTTACGCCCACTCTCTCGCTTACTTATGCTCACTTTGGGAGAGAGGCAGCCACTTTCGAGCCATTTTCCGAATTTCTCAAGCAGTGAAAGCCAAACCTATAGTTTAGTTCCGCAACCGCGTTCAGTCCTCATTATCACAATCGTAGAAGCGAAGCGGTTGTTTAAAAAAAATTAGATTCATTCTCAAAACAACCGCTCCGCTTCTACTATTGTGAAAATGAGAGTTTGCGGACTGAACGCGATTGCGGAACTAAATCATACCTCGGAACCAATGCCTTCGGGTCCAATAGCACTACCAGGGTCATCCCGAACCGTGATAAAAGAGCAGGGAACGAATCGCTTGATTGATTGACGATCAGGTCAAGCGTTTTCAATCGAATCAACACGAGGCAGGATGCATTTGCCGGTGTCTCTCTTCCTGTGGCTCCCACCAATTGTTGATGAATTTTGTCTCTATGTATTTGTTCTTTGTTTTATTGAATTTCGTTCGCTTTAAGCCAGAGGGCTGTGGCGACCACCTCTGCCTTCGGTCACTCTCCCATATGAAAGGGAGAGCGACGCCGCCCCCGGGTGGTGGGGCAGCGTCCATACGTTGCGAGAGCGAGCGATTACGCAAAATCGATGGTCGTCATTAACACACGATTCGCCAGCCGCTAAAGGGCGCTCACGCCCGCTGCAGCGCGTTTCCGCCTCCTCTCGCTCGTTCACGCTTGATTCGGGAGAGATGCAGCCACTTTCGAGCGATTCGCTTTGACCCTCGAGCAATAAAAGCCAAACCTACCTCAAAATCAATGCCATCGTGTCTAATACGCCGAACAAAAACATCCCAAACCGTAATAAATGAGCAGCAAACGAGTCGATTCCAGTGAGTGATCACCAGGTCAAGCGTTTTCAATCGAATCAACACGAGGCAGGATGCATTTGCCGGAGTTTTTCTGCCTGTACGGGCGCCTACCAGCGTTTGCGAGAGTGGGCGTTCTCGCCACGTATGGACGGAGCCTGACGGAGCCGGAGCTGGTGGTCGCCGCAACTCTGTGGTCACATTATGTGAGTTACATTATGTATACGTTGTGCCCTTTTTCAATGTAAGCTTTGTAGTCAATGAATATTCCCTTTTATGTAACCTCACACGTTAACCGCGTCTTGATTAGTATTCATGAAAATAGCTCTGAGATAGATATCTCTGAGGTCGGAGGTTACATTTCAAGTATAATCAGGGTAGAGTAAATTAGAGTAGGTATCGAAGATACTCGAATGTAATCGTTTCTCGGAATAACGAGAAGGGTTAGTTAGGGAGTTATCTTAGATTATATACTCTGGGATATAACACAAACCTGTGACCGTATTTATGAAACTACGGGAGCCTCGCAGGAGAGTCCGAAGTCCGCTGACAGCATAGATCGGCTGGTTGTAAAAACCTTACCGGGAGGTTCTCGCTGTTCCATGAATACAGCCACTGGTACCGAAAGAGTCCTTCTGCGACTGCTTGTGCCCGGAGTCCACCCAGTTCATACGGGTGAGCTCACCCGTGCAGGGCCAACCACACCCAGATCGGTTTTTTCGCCTCGGACTCAGTCGGCTTTTCAACCACTCTGCCAACGCGTAGCTAGATGCCTCCGATGGCGCGGCCTGAAACGCCGCCCCATTCCATGTAGCGAGAATTTAAGGGTTTTAGCTACGATAGCTAAAACCCGCATATTCTTGTGTCGTTCGAACCACTGTTCTCTCTGACGCTAGACCCGTATATTCTCGCTATAATTTTCTAGCGAGAATCTACGGATTTCGCGACAGCCTGTGTTGAATTCAATCTCAAACCCGCGTTGGCTACGCGGAACGCAGGGATGCGGCTTGAACAGTGTTGGCGCAGTCAACCCACGCAGAACTTGACACTCTGTGGGTGGTCGTGGAGGGTGACCCCGTGTCGCTCTCTGCAAGACCTTGCAAGGGATAATTTTGGCCGCTGGTATGCTGCAGGCCGTGGGGAAGAAACGGCGATGCGCTCGATCGCAGCGGGGATCGTCTTTCTAGTACAGATCTAGACTGGGTGGGTCTATCGACCATGTGCTGCAACGAGAATAAGCGTAAAATATGCGGGTGCCGTAGCGAGGATTTACGAAGAATATGCAGGCGCTGTAGCTAAAATTTCACCAACAGAGGCTAAACTTTCCGTAATTTACGTAAATTCTCGTGTCAAAATTAGACTAGATGCCTCCGAAACCCTGGGCATCTCTGGTTTCCGTGTGAGGCATTTAGCTACGCGTTGGCGGAGCAAGTCTGACGGGGGCCTGTACGACCACCCATCAGCGTTGGAGAGCGCTGAGGAGCGCTGGACAGCGAGAGTGGGCATTCTCGCGACGTATGGACGCTACCTGAGAGTGAGAGTGAGAGAAAGTGATCATTCTTCGGTGGAGCCATCGAGTGGTAAACCAGAAACTTTTGATGACGGTCATATTGTTTCTAAATCTGTTTTAATTCTGCTCCAGGTGCTGGAAGTCATTAGTGATGAGCATGCGCATCGACTCTCCAAAGAGCAAGGGCAATCTCCGTCGCCCTATGGTATCTGTCGGTAAGTGGCGTTTTAAACTCATGAAGTCTCGCTCGACCTCACTGCTTTAGAGCCTACGTGTGCGGTAACAAGCTGAGCAAGAAAACGCTTTTGGGTAGGTCATGACACTATATTTTAACTGCTTTTCGCTGTAAATAAATGGTTACAGATTCATGAGAAAAAAAGAAGTGTATTGTAGCCTGTAACAATGCAAGATGTTACAATTCCTGGCACGAGAAATGGAGGGTAAAAAACTGAGCGATCTTAGCAAAAGAACGCCTGCGCAAAAATTACCTAATGCTGCGTCAACAATAGCCCTTTCCAGCTGTTGTGCTCGAATTGTTGTAAAGAATAAATATGCATTCTATACGCTTAGTGTGTATGCGGCAAAGGTTGTTCCCTCTCGAGACCGTTAATAGCGGAAGTGACAAATTTGTAGCGATATTATGTATATCCGCGGAGTAATGAGCTGATATCGCTCGGCCACAGTGGGATGGCAGCGCGCAGCGGCAGCGATGAAAAAGCAGCGACAGTAGCGGCAGCGAGGGCGTAGACAGTAGCGGCAGCGACAGAAACAGCGGCATAACAGCGACGTTGTTAATTCTCGGCTCCTTCTCTCAGCAGGAACTATGGCGAGTGAGACAGTAGCTACTACGAGTAAGCTAAAAGCATGATAACGAGCATTTTAGTGCTCGGCTACTCATCCCCGCACGAGCTAGTGAGAATAAGGCAGTAGCTACTGCGGCTATGCCACTAGCTCTTGGGAGGGAACGCCTATTTTATCCGTTTTAGCCGAAGGGTTAGGCCCCGGTCGTAGTCGGATGAGCCGACGTATCCAGCCCGGTCGATACACACAGAAAGCATTGGAAATGGGATGCAAAAATCACCCGGTGTATTCCTCCAACACCCCCCAACACCCCCAACACCCGCCGACACCAGCCCCGTCGATACCTATAAACAATGTGGTGGGGTGAGGTTGAGAAAATCACTCGGTGTATCCCTAAAACACCCCCAACACCCCCCAACACCCACCCGGTCGATACGTAAGATTAAAATGATAGAGCGAGGTTGAGAAAATCACTCGGTGTATCCGACGCGGTCGATATCCATGCAATACGTGGATCACGGCGGATGAGAAAATCACCGGGTGGGCGGGCCGATGATAAAACATTGTGTATCACTAGAAAGATAACCTTACTGCTACCTCCGTTTCTTCACTATACTCTCCTTCACTATTTCTCTGATCAGGTGCAATCCTGTCGGCCACGTAATCATCGTCATATCTAGTTGGATACACCGAGTGATTTTCTCAACCTCACTCCATCATTTTAATCATACGTATTGACCGGGTGGGTGTTGGGGGGTGTTGGGGGTGTTGGGGGGTGGTTGGGTTACAGACGCAAGTAGCACCAACTCTGACCGGGGCCTTAGGTAGCTACTCATGCTTCATTTGTCGGCTATTGTGCTTCTCTGGGCCAAATTCCGGTCCGCAGTTGCGTCTCGACACGCTTTGCGGCCGCACGCGCTCGCGTCGATCGAGATCCTGCGCCAAAGCCGACTCGACATGGTTTTTTTTACACAGTTTCCTGCATTTTTTAAAGTTTCCAGTTTCCAAAACCCACCTAGAGTCAACAGATCGGCAGCTGCTGCGCTGAGAACTCTTTCGACTCAGCAGAGTGCGGCCGCAAAGCGCGTCGAGACGAAATTGCGGACCGGAATGTGGCCCAGAGAAGCACAGTGCTCAGGCGGGACTGTCTGAGTAGTTGAATTTTTTAAAAACAATCGCTTCGCTTCTACGATTGTGATGATGAGAACCAAACGCGATTGCGGAACTGAACTATAAATGAACTACCACTTCAGTACCTCATCAAACTAAAGAAGGGCCGGTGTGTCACTGCACAGGAAAGGAGATTGGCAGGGTTTGCGAAGTTTGGACTACTTTTCAATTTCTGATAGTTTTAGTGTTGTCGCCGAAACCAGCTTATAGACAGGAAAAGCCGAGCCCCAGCTGCAGAGGCCGGCGATAGCCGGCAAGCTGCCGCTGTTTTTTTTTTGAGGGAAGACGATTTAATGACCGAGAACCAGGCGTGAGAACTTCTGTACGCCTTCTCACGAAGAACTAGCGGACTTCGATTTGTTTGCCTTACACACAAGATGCCGGCGAAGTCGGCAAATGGCCCGGCGCAGCTGGACCCAAGCGGCAGAGGCCGGCGTCAGCCGGCCGACGCTGCTTGTACCTAGATTCGCGTTCCCAATCGGTGATTCATTCTATCCTAATCTAGAAGTGGGGCCACCAAGTATTCAAGACTGAAATAAAATGAACCACCGATCAGTAATGCTGTCAATCGAAAGTATCTCTACAGTTTTCATAACAACAATGATTGATAGCGGTATCAAGCATCTTTCGTCAGAGTTTGTGATCATTTCTATCATAAAATCCTGGGTGGCCCCCACCGTCTAGGAAAGTCACGCAATAGGAAGTCTGCCATTGCATAAACCGCACGTAAATGAACTCACAAGTTTATAAATTGCCACCAGCACAAAATTCTCACGGATGTGTAATGGTTTTACTTTCAAGAGTTTTCCATGTTTACTGCCTGATACCGTGACAATTTGAAAACCGGTCGTCCTGTTTTCCTACATTATAGTCCGTGCAGAGCCTCAACTACCAGCTCCTGAAAGAGGACGGTGCGTGAGTGAAGACACACCGCTCTCCATCTCTTTTATACCCCACCCTTTATCAACTGGATATCATCAGTTTTGTTAACCGTGAGAATTTTGTGCTGATGGCACTTTGTAATCGTCTACTCAACTGAGCGAAACTAAGCTAAACTAAACTACACCTAAGAAGACCACATATTTGACGGCTATTTCTCGACGAGCATTATTGAGCGGCTATTACGCGGCTATCATTATTAGATGACGGCTGTTTCGCGGCTATTACGCTGTAAGCAAGCATTTCTCGGCCAGTACTCTTAGAATGCTGGTTGCAGAATATAATGAAACTAATGGCTTTGAAATTATTTGTTTATTATACCAGGCAAAAAGGCAGTAGTGCAATTGTTACAGGTGCCACATGGTGTTGGATTTCTTCGGCCGAACTATTGGGCCTAATTCTAGTAATTTCTCCTTCTGAATTTTTTGAAACGATATCTGTTGCCGTTCTTGCCATTATAGAACAGCCTCTTTCTGCGGATGTTGTTCTTGAGATTTTTGTTAACATTATTCTAGTTCCTTCTCGAGAGATAGCCGTAGTTGTCGTAGCCAATACTGTCAGAATGGCGTCTTTCCTAAAGAATCAAAATACTAAATTGCCATGGTAGCCAGTATCACACACTTGCTACACTGACGCGCTAGCTTCTAGGTGCTAAGTTGGTTCATACGCCAGACGAAGTCGAACTTCGGAAAAGGCTTTTCATCCAGAAATAAGAACGCATGAAAGCGCGACAGGGGCAAGTTCTCATGTAATCTTAAAGGCATCGTACGCGCAGAAAACCGTATATTATTTTTTCATGTTTTTGTGTAGCTTGGCCTATCTAGTGAACGAAAACGTTGAAGGAGCCCATGAAAAACCTTCATTTGTAAAGAAAAGTCAATCGGATCACAATGTAAATACGAATTTGAATTTCGCGCCAAAATCCTTTTTGAAGTTTCTCTGCTTTTGGAGTCCTCGTCGCTGTCATTTTCGGAGTTTTTCTGCATGTGGAGTTCTTACCGTAACTATTTTTTATGTTGTCTTACGGTCGCACCAACATTCTAGGAAGTTATCACAAGGTAGCTGAGTTGAACGCAAAACTCAGATGTCAGGCAGGACTCGAACCTGCATTGCACGCTTTCCGGGCGAGAGTGTTACCATTACACCACCGACACCCCGTTCTGCATCACTCAGCTATTCACACATGAACTGTGTGGGCACAACAGCAATCACCCGATGACGGGTATGATCTGGTAAGCACAAATCGGCATTAAATCCAGTTAAGCTGAGGCCTTTTGAAGACAGAATTTTGATGTTTTTGAATATTTGATGCCTTATTATGGCATGGTATATAATCACAAGTTATCACAAGGTAGCTGAGTTGAACGCAAAACTCAGATGTCAGGCAGGACTCGAACCTGCATTGCACGCTTTCCGGGCGAGAGTGTTACCATTACACCACCGACACCCCGTTCTGCATCACTCAGCTATTCACACATGAACTGTGTGGGCACAACAGCAATCACCCGATGACGGGTATGATCTGGTAAGCACAAATCGGCATTAAATCCAGTTAAGCTGAGGCCTTTTGAAGACAGAATTTTGATGTTTTTGAATATTTGATGCCTTATTATGGCATGGTATATAATCACAAGTTATCACAAGGCCATAATAAGGCATCAAATAATCAAAAACATCAAAACATTCTAGGAAGAAGTGCTAGATGACTGGTGAGAATTGGTGGCGGATCTTCATTTTTGACGCCTTCCAACCTCATTGCCCAACGTTTTTGAAGCGCCAAAGTTTACCAGTGTGGTCTACCGGGCTCAGTGATGAAATTAAGCCAGAAACATTAGAATGGATTTCTAGCGCGAGCGATGCCTTTAAAGAAACTACCTCAATATGGCAATAGCTGATGACGACGCCGAAGAGGAGCACCAGGAAAGCAACGTGGGTCGACCTCACCGTCCCAAAAGCCGGTGAGTTCTGAACCAACCCATCACACCGGTGGTGTTGCTAGCAAACGAGCTAAAGGCAAACGTTGAACAGTCAACTCCAAATGCCGTGCGATACCGGTTGAAGGCAGTGTTCACGATGATTTTCGTCCCCGACTTTTTCACATAAAACAATGCGTTGGCTACCAAGTGTTACCAAAATTACGAAGAAACAGCGAGAAACGCACTAAAACGTCGTATTTCAATGACATTATTCTATAACATGGACTAGCTGTCCGGTTGGATGAACATGTTTATGGTGGTTGTCACCGGTGGAAAATTGGGTCAATCGAAAATAGAAGAATATTTTATGCAAAGCAGGATCAGTCAGGTCCTTAAAGGCACAGTCCAACCTTAGTATCCACTTTCTGGTTTTCTGCCTATCTTGAGAACGGTCCCACGCTGATTCCAGTGATATCTCAAAAATCGTTTAAGACCCCCTAGGAACGGAGTTATGGCCCCTCAAAAATTGAGCTACTGAATCATGGTGGACGAGTTTTCCGAGGCTTGTAACTTCCGTCATTTGCAACCTATGTGGGCGAGTCGATCAGAATAAAGAGAGAGGCTGAAAATGAAGGGAAAAACGGGGCTATTGATGAGAAATCATCACTTATCTCACCTCTAATGAGCTCGAAAGATCGTAAAAGGGGCGTGCCAAAGTGGCTTCCGGGGGTGGGCGCCCCAGGGTGGCTTCCTCCTATATCTCGCTTATTCAGAGGAATTAAGAGTTCGCACTTGGCAGGTGTTATATACGGTGGGTCTACTTCACAATTGTATGGATTTCTCAGATTTCGTCCCTGAGCTTGGACTGTGCCTTTAAGAAAAGAACGGAGCAATAGAGAGCATAGAATTGCAAAGGACGGGTCCACAAAAGATTGCGTTGTCACAACAAACACTTACTGTGATACTTGAGAGGCGGGGTGATACTTAAGGATTTCGCCTACTTCTGATGCCTCTTTCTTAATTTCTACGTCATTTTAGTTTTACCCGGGGGCCCCTCAATCAATATAGCGAATAATCTCAAAAGTGAAAAATTTCGTGAACACTGCCTTCAACACAAAAGCATGAAATGATGATATCAGTTGCATTTCTACATCAGACCAACCGACTCAAACTCTCAAATGAAAGTTGAAAAGCATTTTATAGCTTTGTGGCAATCCACACGGTATTTTTCGTCTAGCACATTGAATGGGATAAACATTCTAGTGCACGCATTTATGCCCTTGGATACAAACCTACCAGGCCTTCATTTTATGCGGTGATTGTAGATTTAATTGCGCGGCAAGCGCGCACCTTGATTTGGCATTGATTCCTTACCGCGCGCAACCCGCACGGAGTGACACCCACTCACACTGAAGTTAGAGAAATGAGCAGTATACCGTTGAAACCGCCCCACAAAGTTATGTATGTTAGCAAATTTTCCCGATAGACAGCTCCAAACTAAAAAAAATGACCCCCAAACCGACTTTAAAAAAACCAAAAATTTCTCAGCCACCGCCCCCCCCCATTTCAATTTTTTTGGAGAACGTGGGCCAAATGACCTGAAAATTCGTACCTAGGGGTAATCTGCCACGGGAACGCCAAAAATAATTGTCAGAACTCACCATTTTCACTCCTGTGCCACTAACGGGCGGTTCAAACCCTGAAACCGCACTCTCAAGATTGTTTCGTAAAAATGAAGGGGTTTTCGATATCAGACTTCTGATACCGCTATCAACCATAGTTGTTTTGGAGACTCCATATAAATATTTTGTGTGAGCAATCATGTAGAAAAACAGTGAGTACAAAGTCGCCTTAGAAAAGAAGCTCTCCAGGATTGCTCTTCTCACTCTGCTGATTACGAGGGAAGGGGAAGTATACAAAGCGTAAGTCGGGTCTGCGGAGACGAAAAGTATTCATAGTATCTCTTAGGCATCTTATGTAAAACTGCGCAGTACCCCTTCCCGAGCCTCTGGTTCCGAGAAGTTGTAAACTACCTTAAAAACGCTCAGTAACTTTTTGAGAATCTGGAAGCGGACCTCATAATCGTGTTCAGCGCCTAAAACAACCCCTCTGAGCGGAGTTTGGGTGGAAGCACTTTTTCCAAACTTTGCGCACACTGATTGCGTTTTGGACTTGTACTGCCCTCAAAATTATTGAAGAAATCCGAAATCTTAGAATTGGAATTTTGCCCTCAAAATTTTCCCCGATGGGATGCTCTGAGTGAAGTAAGCCGTAAACTCTGGAAAATCGACGAATAAACCTCAGATTCGTAAGCAGCGCCCCAATAAACCCCCATTTTTTTGGGCGCCTTCAGAATCTCTAATTGATATAAGTGGACAATCGAGCGAAAATCCGTCTAAGTCCAAAACGCTATCAGTGTGCGCAAAGTTTGGTAAAAGTGCTTCCACCCAAATTTCGCTCAGAGGGGTTGTTTTAGGCGCTGAACACGATTATGAGGTCCGTTGCCAGATTCTCAAAAAGTTACTGAGCGTTTTCAAGGTACAAAAAGCACAAAAAAAACGAGCGTGAGTTTATAACTTCTCGGAATCAGAGGCTCGGGATGGGGTACTGCGCAGTTTTACTATAGATGCCCAAGAGATACTATCAATACTTTTCGTTTTCGCAGACCCGACATACGCTTTGTATACTTCCCCTTCCCTCGTGATCAGACTAGTGAGAAGAGCAACCCTGGAAAGCTTCTTTTCTGATGCGACCTTGTACTTACAGTTTGTCTACATGATCGCTCACACGAAACAACATCGGGCTTTTCCGACCTCTGCATTCTCATGCTCTGATATGCTGTATAAATTTACGGGTCCTCTAAACGAGTCAGATCCTAAACCTCGTCTGGAACTAGAGTTTGTGCTTGTTTTCTCTAGGGACATTATTCAAACAATTGTCTATTTTGTGTGGTCAACGTATGCTCCTCCCTTTGGATTTTGATGGTGGGTATAACCGCGAAACAGATGGCAAGGGACCACTCAGCAGCCCGCGCGCCTGTCGCGTGCGCCAACCAGTCACCACATTTCTTGTGGGCTCACACGATGGAGCGCAGACTGCTGAGGCGTCGCAGCCATCTGTGTTGAATACCGTGAGAACTTTTACCCCACCAACACCGTGGGAATTTTTTTATTAGAGCCGGAAAAATCGTTGGTGTCTCACAGGGAGATGGCCGCGCTCAGCAGTTGGGCGCGAAATCGTTCGATCAATAGCCACTCTCCCTTCGCTTTCACGCACGCAATTTTCCTGCCAAGCAGCGTCGTGGCGATTCCTCATCCAGTGATGGGCGATATAAACCTAATGTTTACAATCTTAGGTAGTGCACAACTCCGACGTGATCTACATTTGATTTTTCATCGAACACGGACGATCAGCATGGATTGTCTCGATCGATTTTGTCCACTTCGCTTTTCGTGACCTAATGAAGATAATTCCAGTGTGAGATCTCCATCGCCCAAAGTTTGAGTATATCCTGTATTTCCAGGTAAAATCAAACTACCCGAAGCCACAGTAAAACCTCAGGGACGTAATTTGAGATTCCCGTATTTTGCCGAATTAGACCCACCCTGCATAATGCCTGCAAAGCGTAAGCTCTCGATTTCCCCAAATGAGCGAGATATCGGTAGGAAAACTTTTCTGCGGCGCTCACAACAAAGAGTCACTTGGGAACACCTCCTTCGACGAAATGAGCGATGGTTCTCGTTCGATACCCAATTCTCCCTTTCATTCTCAGCATTCCTCTCTACTCAAGCCAGCTCGCATAAATCGGTTGGGAATGACGGAAATTGAAAGCTTTGGACAACTCCTCCATCTTGCCTTCGCCGATCGGTTCTAGGATTTTTTTGCCGTGTTAGCTCCGTCTCCAGGGGGTATTGTATAATTGCAGCGACATCATTGGAATCGGGGTGAGACTTTTTCCAAAAGTAGCCGAATACAGTAAAATGATTCCGAGGTTGGACAGTGTTTTTAAAGGCACAGTGCAACCTGGAAGTGTCCTTTTAAATTTATGCTTGTTTTGGAAGCTCTCTTACGCTGATTCCAATTATGCCTCTGGAATCGTACAAGACCCCCTGAGTGTGCAGATAGACCCTTTAAGAATTGAGCGGCGAAAGAATGGCAAAAGAGTTGTCCGAGGCTTCCGATCTCCGTCATTCGCAACCGATTCATGCTAGTGGACTAGAGAGAAGAGAGATGCTGAGAATGTAAGGGAGAACGGGTTCATTCATTTGACATCGTCGTCAATGTTGAGCTCAAAAGGTCGTTGAAAGCGCATGCCAAAGTGGCTTCTTCCTATATCTCACTTACTCGGAAGAATCGAGGGCTCGCACTTGTCAGGTGTTTTACATAGTAAGTCTACTTCACAAATACGTGGACATCTCGAATTTCTATCCGAGGTTGTACAGTGCCTTTGAGGACATGGTGCGCGCCAAGCGCTCCAATCCCAATTTCAGAGATGGTAGAGTCGGAATGGTCACGGACGGACGAAATGACGCAGAAAGAAGTCGCCAGAGCTCTGCTTAATTCCAGGCCTAGAGCTTTCGATCTCACACGTCGTTTTGAAGAGAAAGGGACCACAGAGACACTAGAAGTAGCAGGAAGATCAAGAGATCAAGAATCACCTCTTCTCGGGAGGACGAAAGACAAAGAAGGATCCTCGAACGAATGCTGCCGACAACCGAAGGGAACTTTCAACCAAAAACGGTATTGATCTTGACGTTTCAACCGTGCAGCGGCTCAGATGAAAATGATATTTTAGGACGATTCAAACTTTTTGGTCCTTGCAACTGGCCGATTCAACCGATAAGACGTCCTCGCGGGTGCAGAAAAGGAGTTCTGTGCCTAATCCTAGTTGTCAAGCACTGAGGAGGATCGCTAATGACACGGGGATGATTTACCGAAGCGTTGATTTCCTCATTCTGTGAGATAATGTTCTGATTCAATATTTTAATTAGGAATTTATTTTTGACAAAGAGGATTTGAGACATTCATCGTCTCGCTCCGAAATCTGGGGTGGTAGTAATCCTGTCTTTTAACACGTGTCAACCACGCACCCTTGACCGTCGGTTCACCACAAATCAGCCACACCTTAGTCGAGATTTAACCACCTCTGTGATAAATATCAGCTTTATATTTCAATGTAACGAATCTGTCACCTAGAGCAGCACAGTTACTACATATTAGGTCATGCGAAAAGCGATGAAAGCATCCGCGGCCTCTTTTAAACCTTGAATTCATAACGATTCGCTGAGGTTTTTCTTGATCACTGGAAAAGATTTGATCTCCCGGATCATTATAGTGGCACGGCAATATATGGAGAGTTGGAAATAGGAGAAGTCAATGGAATTTTCTTTATTTAGAGGCAATTAAACGAAAAAAAGAACATCAATTTGTACATTTTCTTGCAGCGGATTCCTTGTACTATATTATCTGTATAGGACATGATTAATAAACACCAAATATAGCTAAACTACATCTTTTCACTCATTCTTATGTTAAAAACAACAAATTGGTAAAGCGTTTTACATGTTCACATTGGTATCCTTTGTTTCTACATAGTGCGAGGGAAAGAAATTTCAAAATTGTGCGTTTCAGAGAAAACAAAGCTATTAGAGGAGTTATGTTATCGCTCGCAAAAAGCCCTCCATAGGACTTTTTGCGCGACCGTTCTTCGTCTCTCCACTGCAGGTGTATTTCTCACCGTCTGCCAAAAGATCTTCAACCCCTGGTCTCAGATGTTCGCCGCAGAGTGATACAGCATTGAAAAACTGCTCAGTGACTACGCAATTTTTCATTTCAAAGCAGGAGGAGCGGTTTCTAAGCTAGGTTTTTCGCATTTCCCCACTGCTAATCTAAAAAGTAAGCCACTTTTGTTAGTAATGGTGAAAAATCGACCTCTCTCACACCTTCTCAGAGGATCGCGGGTTCGTAATGGAGCACAATAGGCTTTCACCTCGACGAGGATAGCGAGTGCAGCACGAGGGGAAGAGCTGGTGCTCGAGCAGCACGTTCTGCTTTTGTGCTGCGCTCAGCAGTACGTGCTGCCTTTGTCCTCCATTCGTCGCCTCAGCTGCTGCTCTCCGTTTTGGCCAGCGCAGTGTGGTAACTTAGCTCAAAGTGGTTCATTTGGGCAGCTAAAATGACATTCATAATCAGTTTGAAGAGTTCTTTCGTTTGAGCATGTTCATTCAGACTTCTGGATATCTACACTACGCTCGTTGGATTTGGTCAGAAAGTGAGCGAAGTCGGGTTTTCGCGTCTTTTTTGTATAACTCGCTTCAAATTCAACTTTGAGCAAAACCAGGAAGATACTCATGATCCTGGCGTTGAGCGCTATCAAATGGTGTAGTCATTGTTAGGGTTTCGCTGAGATTCATGGAAGTTTAGCAATCAGCCTGCTCTCTATATACCTTAGACAAAGGGAAAGGCAGACAGAAATGGTGACCCCCGATCCACCATGGTACCGTAATTGTAAACCTGGCTGATTGCGAAACTTATATTTTTCTCAACGTAACCACCACAAAGGCTTAACCATTGGGTAGCTCTAGTTGCCAGGATAAAAAATATCACCCTAGTTTCGCTCAACGTTGAGTTTGAAACGAGTTATACAAAAAAGACGAAAAAGAAGCGAAAACCGGACTTCGCTCGCTCTCTGACCAAATCCTACGAGCGGTGTGGTATATATCAGTTGACATCTTCTGTTTTTCTCCTAAACAATGTGTATAGAGCTAAAGCGAAACAATTGGTCTTCATCTTAAACGGTCGTGGGGTTGTAATGGGCACAATTGGCGCTCAGCTCCACGAGAACAACTAGGGCAGCACAAGGAGACGAGCTCCTGCTTGAGGAGCACGTGCTTCCCTCGTTCTCCATTAGTCTCCTCAGCCTGTGTTTTAACATTGCTCAACGGGGATCCACCCGGGTAGCTACAAGCACAGTCATAATCAGCACGAAGAGTTCTTGGCTTCTAAGCGGGCACATCCCCTACTCCCGTACTCTCTACAAAACGTCGTAATTCACATCATTCGATGCGCGAGCGGGGCGCGTGGCGCCTCGGCCTCCGTCTGCCCTACGCTCCCTCACTGTCTCTAATCTCCGCTCCTCACCAGCACGCGTAGGAACCAAGTTAATTTCGCCGTTTTATAGCCTGTACAACAGAGTTAACACAACCAATCAATCTCCAGCCATATCACAAGGAAGTACCTCAAACCACAGTCCAAGCTCTGAATCCATTTTTCGTTTTTCAGCATATCTTGGAGAAAATTTCATGCTGATCGCAATGGTGTCTCCTGAATCGCTCAAAACTTACTACGAACTGGGTTTTGGCTCCTCAAAAATTTTGAATTCGAACTGGTAAAAGTTCGCGGACGAGTTGTCTCGAACCTGTATTTTCTCGTTATTCGCAGCCATCATTCTGAATCAGGTCACAATATAAGGCGAGAACGAAAACAAAAGGAAGAACATAGATTTCGAACAAAATAATTCGCGCGTCTCTTCCCTATTGAGATCAGAAACCTGCCAGTAGGCGTTACCCATTCTCTCTTTCAAAGGGCTGTGGTCGACTTTTTCCTAGCTTTTTCTCGCTTATTTGAGCGAACAGAGATTTCGCGCTTGGCAGGGTTGCCATAGACGGCGACCGGACCAAAATATCAAAATTACCTCTGAGGTTGGACTGTGCCTTTAAAGGCAGCGTACGCGCAAAAAAACTGCATTCTTTTTTTGAAATTTCGGACAGGTAGGTCTACCAGGTTGCGACATATCGCAAAGAGGCCACCAAAAACGCTCAAGTTTTGGAGGAAAACTCGTTTCAAAATTCCGTAGCACTGAGCTTCTTTTTTTCACGTCTGTCAGGTGTGTCTTCTGTAATATTTTTCGCTCTCTGTTGTCGAAAGTTCTCCAAAACAAGAAGCTTCAAGTACTCGCGTCTGAACTCGAGGATCTCTCGGAATGGAGAAAATAGACTTTTGAAAATCCGCGGCCTGTCGGAGCCTGTCGTGGCGCTTCTGTTCCTCGTGTTAGATGACACCTTTTCAGACCACGGAGCAGTTTTACCGAGTTTATCGCATTATGAATGCGCGATACTGAGGTCTCAAATTTCGCTATCTCCACTTGGTTCAAACCTTGGAGTGAGAAGAAAACGCCGAATGCGGATTTCCCGCGCGTAAGCTGCCTTTAATGGCACAGAACACCTTGAAGATTAGTTTTTATGCTGATCTTGGAGAGGGTCACACTATGATCACAGTGGTATCTCTGAAATCGTCCAAGATCCCCCATAAACAGAGTTATGGCTCCTTGAAGATGCTTATATTTTAAGTGTGAAAAATTGGTGGATGAGTTGTCTCAGGCCTGTGTTTCTCATCATTCGCAATCGTTGCGCGAGAGTGAGCCAGGATAAGAAGACAGTCCGGCAATGGACCGAGGAACGACGACTTGTTGAGAGTTTGAAAATCTGGTAGGGGGTGTGGCCTGTGGTGGTCGGCGAAGGAGGTCGCGCCTAAGGTGGTCGGCGAAGGAGGTCGGGCCTAAGGTGGTCTGTATCGGGCTAATTTGAAGGAATTGAGATCTAGCACTTGGCTTGTCCTAAATAGGAGGGATCTTCTAAACAATCAAACAAAAATCACAAAATTCATGTCTGAGGGTGTTCTGTGCCTTCAAGGTACACAACTGCTTGTTTGGTGGGGGGGGGGCAGGTGTTCTCACCGCGTTTTATGAGACGACGCATTACGAATTATCCATGTCGAAATCGTACATAGTGTAATGTCGCATATGGAAAAGCTTGCCAGAAGTCCGTATGAAGGAAATGAAACCTTTTTTTTCATGAGACCGTTTGCCATCGGAAGAAATCAGGGCGCAACTGGCTTTACCAGTCGGTAAGCAGATCGGCACCGCTATATTTCTCCATGCCTCAGTATTCCGCTGTTTTTGATAATAGAAATTCTGAGCTCTATAGAAGTACCCCAAACATTAGGTTGTTCACATTAGACTAAAAATAGAGAGCATATAAAACATTAAATCTGTAGTAAACTAGGAAATCTGTATATTACCAAACATGTTTTGGTGATTTCCAATAATTTCCATCGAAATCCAGGAACAATGCATTCAAGTGCGCTTTCGGATCGGATATGCAGGGTGGGGCGCCGCAACATGCGCTCGGCGGGAGGCGGACACGCGGAGTTTTTGGCACTGTCTGAGTCTTGGGTCTTGCCCGTACACTTTTCAGTTTCAAGCGTGAGCGATTTACCTGTTCACCTGCGCAGCCACCTCAAACGTGGTAATCTTATGCAAAATTAAAACTTTCGCTGCGTCAAGTCTTCTAACAATATTTAGTATGTTATTGATTATCAAATCAAACTCCGTCTAAAAAAGGATTCGTTAGGTTCGAGGTAGTACTATTGAGTAGAGTAGTTCCTTGCGAGCTATGTGAATGGTACAGCTCGGTTAAAGACTGATGAATTGAACTGAAAAAAGATGATGAGTCGTCATTCTCATAGTACGATAGTCGTGTGGAACCGACCGAAAATTTGAGAAATGAACGCGGAAGTATCTCAGTGATCCATATAGCGCGTGGTGTGCCTGACCAAAGTACGCGTACGCAAGTGCGCTCTCCTCCCCATCACATACGTGCGCACGCAAGCGCGTGCACACCTATATGTATGCGCTCTCACGCACAAATGCACGCGCTCGCAGAGACTGACATTTACGCACGCTCATTTAAACACGCAGTATATGCGTGTATACGTGCTCATACTCTCCAGTTCGAAGTCAATTTTACTCGGGCCCGTTACGAGCGTGTGATCGCGTATGATGCTTTTCCTTATTCCTCACACCACAGGGTGTGGGGAAATCTTGGTAAAATCTTGGTAGATGAATTTAATAGATGAATCTTGGTTGCTCATCCCCTGAATTCAGGGGGCTCCGGTACACATCTCGAGGGTGCCGCCAGCGGCGAACCAGGCTGCATGCGACGGGGTGGTCGTCTCGTGGCGCCAGACTGTGAGGAGGGCAGGCAGATCAGTGAGAAAGGCTGTCACACCTATTGGTTGAGGTCACTTTTGGAATCATTAGCGCTACCGGCCCTTTCCACTGATCTGCCCGCCCTTCTCACTGTCTGGCGCCTCAAGACGACCACCTTATGCGACGCACACGCTGCGCGGATATTGGCTCGCCCGCTAGCCACAAAACACGCAACGCCATCTTCAATTCGGCCGGTTGGAAAGACAATTGATAATGGTCACGAATGATCACGTCGTAACGTGCTTATCACGTGCACAGTCGGTATAAAAGGTGTCTCATCTCACTAGAGTACTCATTCGGCATTCGAATGCCGGCCCTGGAAGGTGACTTCGAGTCACTCTCCGGAGGCCAGCATATTTTTGACTGCTGAGGGGATAGGGGTATCCCCACGGCTGGGGGGGGGGGGGGGGCGGGTTTCGCCGCGATCCGCAGGGAGGGTGGTTCTTCACCGCAGACTGCGGGACACCCCGCAGTCTGCCAGAATTTTCCGTACTGTCCCGACCAGAGTAGGGAAAAATTCTGTCAGATTTCGGAAAAATTCTGCCAGAAAACGAGAAAAATCTGCCAGAAAACGGTAAAATTACCACCAGAGGAGGGCAAAATCGTTCCGTAATCTGGCAGAATTTTCCCGTAATCTGTCAGAATTTTCCCGTAATACTCCGGCCTGAGTGATGACAACTAAGGCTATACAAACAATAATTGGCTTCTATGAGGTGGATTCAGTTCTGTTTACTTTCATAGTCTGCTTCAACAATGGAAGGAGCTCCCTTCGGAGGACACATGCTCAAACAAGCGAGAGTACTGTAATTTAGCTAATCATATACGACGTTCCGTGCCCAATAATGTGTTTGAGGAGAATCAAAGAATATGAATTCGTTGGGTAGTTCTTTGGTCAACTTTTCAATTATCGGTTCACATGTTGTACCCGTGGGGCTGCCTTACACTCTCACCGAACAAGGGAATGACCAGACCTGGTCGCCAGAACTATCCATGAGACCTGGTTTTTTTTTTGATCGACTACTTCCTGGGTAGTCATAAAAACCCAATCCTAGCTGCCCGAGCAAAACTAAATGAAAGAGGTATAGGCGTAGAAATTGTGTGCTCAGTATGTGAAATAAATTTTATCTGCCGTAAACTGTATTTATCTTTAGAATTATCAAAATCGTGTCTCAGATTCGTGCTCAGCATCTCAAATAACCTCTCTGGGATGAGCTTGGGTGAAAACGAATTTTTCGACTATTTTTATAAAACAATGCTTTTTTTATTGACCAAGTACAACTGTCACTGAATCTTGGCATAGTTGAATGTTAGTAGTTTTAGCTGTTAGTAGAGCCAGGACCAAGATGTTAATCACTTTATTTGGTTGACGTTTCGGCCAATCGTCTTCGTCGGAACCTGGAAAGTCAGAACATTAGTGATTTACCCTCCCAAACACGCTTTCAAATTACAGAGGAAAAGGACGGTCCACTACGAGGTATCACTCACTCACTCACTCATCCCGTTAGCTGGCGTCTGATGGAGCGGGATGCCCTCTCAACCAATACACTGCTGTAGGTGCAATAGGAGCTCGTGCGGCCTGAACGATACGCTTCCAACCAAAACGGTTTGCAGCAACAAGTTTAGCGTTAAGAACACTGCACCGTTGAATCTTCAGATCCTCCTCTATATGCTTGAGCCGTGTCTTCTTCGGGGCCATTCGTTGAATTCTCCACGATGGTGGGCGCTTACGCCACAGCATACTGTACGGGAGACGGGACGGGTCCATCCTACATACATGTCCGAACCATCGCAGTCTTCTTGTCTGCAGCTGTTCTCCGACCGTCGGTTGATTCATGCAGCTCTTCCGTATATCGTCGTTGCAAACATGATCACGAATCGTAATTCCAAGAATCTGGCGCAAACATCGCATCTGGAAGACTTCTAGCTTGACGAGGTCTGACTTTAGCAGAGTCCAGGTTTCCGAGCCGTATAGTAGTACGGGTATTATCAGCGCTCGGAACATTCGCACTTTAGTCTTCAGTGAAATGTTGTTTTTCTTCAACAAACACCAGCCAAGCGACGCAAACACACTAGACGCCTGCCCGATTCTGCTGCACACCTCTGCCGTAGCCGCAACTTTCGCCCTGCACTACCGACCCAAGGTATTTGAATTCCTTGACCTGTTGAAGCTCAACTCCTTCAAACTGAACAGATGCAGGCGAACCATCGGATGTCATGACCTTGGTCTTCTCCTGGTTGATTCTTAAGCCGTAGGAGCTTGCAATCAGTGCCATATCGCTTATCAAGGACGTTGCCTCCGCATCAGTGTCCGTGAACACTGCGCTGTCATCCGCGAACATCAAATCTGAGACGTACTCATTACTTCCGTATTGAACGCCTCTTTTGTTCTCGAAGACCTTCCTCATAATAGCGTCCACAACAGTATTAAAGAGCAGAGGCGAGACCACATCGCCTTGGCGAACTCCAGCGGTAACGGCAAACTCCTCGGACAACTGATCCCCGATGCGTTAGGAACTGGTAGACCCTTCGTACGTTTCCTGGAGGAGCTTGACTATCTTCCTCGGTATGTGCTCGCTTTCAAGTGCTCTCCACAGCGCCGGCCAGTGAATACAATCGAACGCAGATTTGAAGTCTATAAATGTGATAACGACACGCTTCCCAGAGCGAATTCTCTCTTCCATTAGCTGTCGAAGTGCGAAGATCTGATCACTGCAGCTTCTTCCTGGCCGGAACCCCGCCTGTTCTTCACGACTTGTTTGCTCACGATGACGCTGAAGTCTGTTCTGAATAACCCTCATGAAAACTTTGCCAACGATAGACAACAGACTGATCCCTCGGTAATTTTTGCAGTCTCTAGCATCACCCTTCTTGTGTATGGGCACGATTGTGGCACGTTTCCAGGTAGCTGGTATTTTCTCAGACTGCCAGATAAGAGTAATCAGCCGATGAAGTTGGCGCAGCAAGACGTCTCCGCCAGCCTTGATGGCTTCCGCTGTGATTTTGTCCACTCATGACGCTCTGCCGTTTTTCAGTGACTTTATCGCTGCCGTTAGTTCATCTACAGTGGGTTCTGCGTCGAGAACTGCATCTCCGGCCGCTTCAACTAGCGGTGGCTCGACAAGCGCTCCTTGCGGCGCTTCATGACTGTATAGTTCACTGAAGAACTGTCTCCATCGACGGAGGCGCTCATCCACAGAGCGCACGAATGACCCATCTGCATTCCTGATACTATCGCTTGTTGGTTTCGTCCTTCCTCCGAGCCGCTTGAGTGTCCGATAGAGAGTTCGATAATCATGCCTGATCGCAGACTCCTCCAAATCAGTAGCTACCTTATTCCAATACGACTCTCGTTCCATTTTCAATCTGCAACGAAGCTCTCTGCAGAGCTGACGATATCGATCGAAATCGGTCAATTTCGCTTTCTTCCTTTCTTCTATGAGATGTATGGATTCATCTGATATCCATGGCTGGATTCGCTTACGAGGGGCAGGACAAAGTGGCTCTGCACATTCCACGATGGTGGCTGCTATCTGCTGTTCTTGTTCATCCACAGATGCATCGTCTGCCAACAGCGCAAACGGATTCGACAGTGCCATTTGGAATAACTCCTTCGTCTCAGGTACCATCAAATGTGCCCAGTTCAATTGGCCTTTAGATGGCTCCACAATCCTAGCTCGTTGTAGACGAAGCTTCACTACTGCACGTAGAAGGTAATGATCTGAACCACAGTCGGGTCCTCTCATTGCACGAACATCCTTGAGCGACGACCTGAAACGCGAGCTCATCAGCACGTAGTCTAACAAAGCTACGTCTCGTCCGGTAGGATTTCTCCACGTCAACTGATGCTTTCAGCGATGCTGGAAGTGACTGTTTCCAATAATGAGTCCATTGAAAGCTGCAAACGTGAGCAAGCGCAGACCATTGTCGTTCATGTCACCAACGCCAAATCGGCCCAATACTGCTTCCCAGCCCATCCTGTCTTTTCCAACGTGTGCGTTGAAATCACCTGCGACTAGAACAACGTCTCTCTTTGAAATCGTGTTCAGAACGTCCTGAAGCTGAGCGCAAAACGCGTCCTTGTCGGAATCCGGGCTAGGCTCTGTCGGCGCATAAACTGCCACAATATGTCCTTATGTGTCCTTATAGTTCCTTTCAGCGTGAGGACAGCGATTCTGCTAGAGATAGGCTCGAATGTCACAACGCTTCCAGCTGCTTTCCAGTTCAGCATGAATCCAAAGCCTTGATGGTGTCCGTCACTACCGGAGTAGTACAGCACCATCCTTTCTGGACTACCTGGCACCTGGGCAGTCATTGTTCCACTTCCACTAGTCCTTAATTCAGACAGGGCGGCAACCGATACCTTCGACTTCAACAGTTCCCTGGCAATGATTTCTTTCTGCCCGACATAATGCCCTGATCGCACATTCCATGCCGCGAACCGCACCTCCTTCTTCGGCGTTACCAGTCGTCCACTGTTTTGGCCAGTAGCATACTTGTCACCAACACCCTGGGTCCCCAGTGTTGGCGCATCGGCTGCCCCGTTGCGGTAGCCGTATCGCGTATTCCTATGAGACTCTCCATGGTTACCACCTTAGGTTTTCCAGCCCGTCGGTAGCATGGGGGGGCCAACCCTCCTCCTTTCTCATCCGGGCTTGGGACCGGCAATGGCCGAGTTCACACTACGAGGTATATACCAAGCAAAGCAATAAACACTCACGCAACGCTCACCTTATCTGCGCCGAGCCAGAGTAGTATTGAGCGCCCTACGTTGCAGATGCAGTGGGTGGTCAGATGGCGGGCGTTATCGACATGAAGACGTTGAGATCACAGTCTACAGAGGTCAAGAAACGGGGCGAGCTCAGCTGCCCCGTTTCTTGACCTCTGTAGACTGTGATCTCAACGTCTTCATGTCTCATCGTGTTTAGCCATAACAGCCATACTAACGCTTTTTTATTATTACTCGGGCAGCTAAAATAAGGTTTTTACAAGTATCCGGAAAGTATTCTTTCAGAAAAACATAGCTACATGCTTAGTTCTGGCAAACAGGTCTGGTCACTCCCTAGTAAGTGTGCGGAGCTCTTGACCAACACAGTAATCTGAATGTCTCTGCTCAAACAATTGTCTCAACTTCTCATAATTGTTCGAATAGTCACTACTAGAAATCCTTATACTTAAGGCAGTTATGTATGTCCCGATGTGTGTGTGTGTGTGTGTGTGTGTGTGTGTGTGTGTGTGTGTGTGTGTGTGTGTGTGTGCGTGTGTGTGTGTGTGTGTGTGTGTGTGTGTGTGTGTGTGTGTGTGTGTGTGTGTGTGTGTGTGTGTGTGTGTGTGTGTGTGTGTGTCCACGGATCCAAGGAATGGCCGATCAAAACTTGTATGAAATGGTACCAACATTTAGGTGGGTAGGACATACATCGATTACCAAAAAATCGTTGGCATTGACCTCTCTGGAATTGATGCAAGGGTACTGCTCCCATAATATCACAGTTCTTTTGAAGTCACTGCGAATTACCGGACCTACATAAGTTCCAATGAGAAGCCTTGCGCAAAGTGTTAGGAGCTTATCGTATATTGCATTGTTGTCAGCTCTCACTTACTCCCAAGTCAAAGCGATAGTTGACTTCTTCTTGCCACCATGTGCTTGGAGAATCATTATCCTAAATTTATTGTTTCTTCTTCCAATCTCACCAAGTACTTCTTCCTCAAAACCTTCGAAGATTTCATCGGCTTGTTCTATGGAGCTTCTGTTCTTTCTTCAAAAACACGGTCTAGCTAAATGTTCGCTGTGACAACAACCATGCAGACACACTCTATAAGTGTAAGGTAGCCTAGGAATGTTTGATGGATCTGTTTTGGAAAAAAAGCAACTCCGCATCTGAAACTCGACGAATTACTGGACCGGATACGAAAGGTCTGCATACATTGCTTTCAAGAACGTCTTTTCTTCAGCGACGCCATCATGCTCGGAATGAGCTACTTATCTAGAGTTTTCTGGCACACAAGAACTGAACAACAACAGTCTAACCCGCAAGCGACAGAACGCATAGGGGTGGCTCCGTCACCACTAATGGGAGCCGTTCACTTCATCACGAATTCCACAGAGAACTCCCCACTCAATTGTTAGAAGCAGGGGCAGTAGATAATCCTCATCCTGTAATTTTCTAGAAGATGTCAGAAGGAATCAACAGTAAGACATGTGTTGAGGTAGAGTTCCATGGAACGGCCATCAAATTTAAACGAAAAATGTAGGAATTAACGACGACGATTTTATGGCGATCGGCAGGCTCAGCAGCAACTGATGTCGGTGAGCAGGTGGGTATACTCTTTGAATTCAGCTGCCTTTCCTTCCCTAGGGGTTTCGATGAGAGGAAGTTATGAATTATTTCTCAGAAAAGTAGGCCTCACATTGCTTGTCTGTTTGTACAATCGAATGTACCACACAAAAATAACTGTAAACAGTTTCCGCATTCACAGAATCGCCTTGCAGAGCCTGTTTCAATAATGAGAAGAGAAAAATAAGAGATCAGTTATGAGTGATTCATTCTACATCGAGTACTAACAACAAGAGTATCGGAAACAACAAAATACCTTGCACCGACTCGTCTTCTGCGGTGTGGCAGGACTGCAAGAGTATAGAGGAACAAGAACCATTCTGACTAGCGAGACCTGGCGAGTTTTCTCTCAAGAAACTTTCGTGGAGCCAGCTTTACTTCGACGCAGATTAGTTTGTCATAACGGTGTCAACTTACTTCCGTCTACCCAAGAGTTGCTCTTGGGTAGACGGAAGTAAGTTGACACCGTTATGACAAACTAATCTGCGTCAGGAAGTTGGCCCACGTGAAAGTTTTCTTGAGAGAAAACTTCGCTAGGTCTCGCTAGTCAGAATGGTTCTTGTTCCTCTATACTCTTGCAGTCCTGCCACACCGCAGAAGACGAGTCGGTGCAAGGTATTTTGTTGTTTCCGATACTCTTGTTGTTAGTACTCGATGTAGAATGAATCACTCATAACTGATCTCTTATTTTTCTCTTCTCATTATTGAAACAGGCTCTGCAAGGCGATTCTGTGAATGCGGAAACTGTTTACAGTTATTTTTGTGTGGTACATTCGATTGTACAAACAGACAAGCAATGTGAGGCCTACTTTTCTGAGAAATAATTCATAACTTCCTCTCATCGAAACCCCTAGGGAAGGAAAGGCAGCTGAATTCAAAGAGTATACCCACCTGCTCACCGACATCAGTTGCTGCTGAGCCTGCCGATCGCCATAAAATCGTCGTCGTTAATTCCTACATTTTTCGTTTAAATTTGATGGCCGTTCCATGGAACTCTACCTCAACACATGTCTTACTGTTGATTCCTTCTGACATCTTCTAGAAAATTACAGGATGAGGATTATCTACTGCCCCTGCTTCTAACAATTGAGTGGGGAGTTCTCTGTGGAATTCGTGATGAAGTGAACGGCTCCCATTAGTGGTGACGGGAGCCACCCCTATGCGTTCTGTCCTTGCGGGTTAGACTTGTTGTTGTTCAGTTCTTGTGTGCCAGAAAACTCTAGATAAGTAGCTCATTCCGAGCATGATGGCGTCGCTGAAGAAAAGACGTTCTTGAAAGCAATGTATGCAGACCTTTCGTATCCGGTCCAGTAATTCGTCGAGTTTCAGATGCGGAGTTGCTTCTTTTTCCAAAACAGATCCATCAAACATTCCTAGGCTACCTTACACTTATAGAGTGTGTCTGCATGGTTGTTGTCACAGCGAACATTTAGCTAGACCGTGTTTTTGAAGAAAGAACAGAAGCTCCATAGAACAAGCCGATGAAATCTTCGAAGGTTTTGAGGAAGAAGTACTTGGTGAGATTGGAAGAAGAAACAATAAATTTAGGATAATGATTCTCCAAGCACATGGTGGCAAGAAGAAGTCAACTATCGCTTTGACTTGGGAGTAAGTGAGAGCTGACAACAATGCAATATACGATAAGCTCCTAACACTTTGCGCAAGGCTTCTCATTGGAACTTATGTAGGTCCGGTAATTCGCAGTGACTTCAAAAGAACTGTGATATTATGGGAGCAGTACCCTTGCATCAATTCCAGAGAGACATCGACAGTTCGTGGATTCAAAGGCAGGGTTTGCGATAAAAACGACTTCTGTGCTATCCTCATGAGAAGGTTGATCTGACAATCACAAAAAGGAAGGAAAGTGGAAAGGTTAAAGGCAGTGTTCACGATAAATTTCACTTCCGATATCTCCACGGCTTACGGAAGGTCTGGTGCCCTATATAGCAAGGCATGCTCAAAAAGGACACGAAAGACTCGTTTTTGAGCAAAAATGGGCCCTCTCTTGTTTACGTTGATTTTTGAGCGTGGAGGAATTGACCGCTAGATGGATGATACTTATCCGTGCAATGAAGCGATCAGCTCACTTAACAGTACTTCCTTTACTTGATCGTTCCTGTGATCTGAGTCTTCATTTTTTTTCATTCCGAGGGGGCGGATCTGGGACACCAGGCATGTCTGGGGCACCAAAACGCTTGTTTGCAGCCGTTATTTTGCCGCTCTTGGCTTGTTTTCTACCGTTCTTTCGACACTGGTGGCCTAAGATCTTTCTTGCCCATCATTTCACTGTGGAAAGTCGACGAGGATGATCATCGTGAACGCTGCCTGTAGGAAAAAGGGCGCAGGAACAAGTTAGGGCGGTTAATTACTCGGTGTCTACCCGCCCCCATATCGACGAGATTTTCATAGATGCTCGTTTTGGTATTTTAATTTTAGTTTTAGAGAAGTTCGTGAGTGCTCTGAGAGACTACACTAACAGCGAAACAGAAGACGGCGAAACAAGCATTCATGAGATGTCGTGAATATTGGGCCGGCACTTACCCAATAAAACGCCGTGCGCTTTTTTCCGTTCCAGCGCTTTTTTTATCCAAATCTTCAATTGTCCTCAATATTACGATGTCTAGGCCTACCTTCTCTTTGGGATAACACAACAACCGTTTATATCGCCAACCCTGTCTCTAATAAGGAAGAACAATTCATTCCATCTCTAACCTACATTCCCCTAACTTTCAGCTAGCAATAAAAACTATGAAGGATGTCATTCGTTGGGGGCAGACTGAACAGAATAGAGCAAATATCTCACTAGAAGATAACTGCGAGCAGGATGGCATTGCTGCACACGAAGTCGGCCACTTACTCGGATTCGGTCACAGCATATCGAGCCACGCTCGAGAAGAATATGTTACGATAAACCAAGAGAATGTTTAGGTTTTGATCTCTTATTTCTTTAGCCGATGAAATCTGTGAATTCCGCATGTCCAGATTTATGCGCGCTAAAATTTCGACAAAAGAACAAAGTAACGATAACAACGGCATCGCGTCGAACTACGGTAGTCTGATGAACTATGGTGTTCATTCGTGGGTTTTGACGATGAAAATGCGCAACTTAGCCCTGGCGTACATAATTGTAGTTTCCAGCTTTGCATCTCTCGTTAAGCCAATATAAAGATGTGTCAGTAAACACTCTCCACCAAGAAACAATCGGAACTTAGGCGCTAACGTTCTACGACCTAGTAATGTGAACAAAGATGGTACTTTGACTGTAGAATGCTCGAAGTAGTAAGATGGCTTAAAGACTAACTGTTCTGCAGTCTCGTCCTCTTTGGAGTCTGAAAATACCTACTAATATTCTGATGCCGAAGTTCGTCGAGATTCAAACGTGGAGAATGTGAACAAATATTATGGTTGCTTAGGTAGTTCTGTTCGCTGATGAGAGCGTTGTTCTTATGTAATGGCCGCTAATGAATTACTTAGAAGTGCAAAGGCAGTAAGATCAAAAGTGAGAATGGAGGTGTTCCTCACCCAAGATACTTTTTTACATGACTCTGCCCTGGCAAGCGTGCTGGCCGAATCTGCTCGGAGGGAAGATAGACAATGTCAAACAAAGCAAAATGCTTAAGAAATAAAGTAACATGGGAACTTTAAAGCAGATCTACAAAAAATATCACGAGCGGGGCTCAGTCAAGAAGATCAGAGGGTGACTAGTTACGTATGGGTATTGTATAAATTCTCGAAACAACAAGGGTGAGGCTACATCCTTGGTGTGAGCAATGGCTTGTGCTTCAGTCTATGCCAAACCGTGTATCAAACTGAAACGTTTCTGTCCCGAAAAGAAATGGTGGCTGATTGAAAACGCCCAAGAAGTAGGTTTCTTTGTGCTACGTTTAGATCCGAATATTCCCCCATATAAACCAGTATAGTCAGCAAACCAGTGGATATCATTCGAAAACAGAAGTGCTACTATGGCTGAGCTGATCAGCGTTGCTAAACTGGTCGACAGCAGATAGTTGTGCTTTTCGCCTTCATTTGCGTTCAAATCTGATGCGCACCGAGAGGAGGACGAGAATGTAGTCCTGGATGATGAGTAAGACATCTGTTCCAACATTGCAAAGCAAACTATATGAACAATCTTCCGTTACAATAACATGGTTTCCTTTCCGTGTACTTTCGTAGATGTACTGCTTTCATCAAGACCTGGGCCCGTAGTAAACCCCCCTTCAGCCGAGGTAAATCAGGCTGATGGCTGTGCTGATAGCAGACCCGCAACGTGCGGGCGCACATGTTGAAGAATAGCGCATGAGGTTATCTGCCCGTGGCCTGGTCTGATCGATTCATCAGGCTGATAAGGTTCCCATCAGCCTGATTCTTCGAATCAGCCTGATGGCGAGAGTGGTGCGAAATAGCACACCGAAGCCGGAGTCTCATCAGCGCAGCCCCGTAAGTTACAAATAGTAGCTTACGGTTTGGGCTGACAGCTGAGATGTCCGCTCTGCAGTCCGCGTCGTCTCTACTGCGCTATTCCGCACTCTGTAGGGCGCTCTACAACTCATTGATTAATTGTGGACATGTTAGGTCTCATGCCAAAACTACGGATTTCATGGGGCTCGAACCCTCGTGGGTTCGCGTGCACCACTCCAGTTTTACCACTGAGCCACAGCCCGCACACAATGGTCTCTCCCATTCCCAAGTCACCGAACAGCTCTCTAGACAGCCGTTTTGCCATTGATTTCTCGACTGCTGATCGGCTGATAGAGGCAGTCAGCACAGCAATCAGCCGGGTGCCGCCAGCCACTCGCACTCGGCTGACGGGGGTTTACTACGGGCCCTGATTCAACAGTGGGAAGACCTCTTCTCAGTGTGAAGGACATTCGCTTTGACAAACAAAAATTCTGTGATTAAGTAAATAATTATCGACGCTTCAAACTCACAGATATCTGAGAATGATCAGCCAATAAGAAGTCATCGACTAGGTTACAAGTAAAAGTTTCAAAGACTGCTTCACCTGCTGTCCCTGTGAGTCCGCATTCGTCTTACCTAACACTGTGGAGCATTGCGTCGATCATCACTGTGCCCTTAGCCTTTCTACTGAAATAAAGTTACAGCGATTCATAAAGGACTCGAACAGTTAATAGGGGAGATTGGAATGGTTCACGTTTCTTCAAATTCGTGCAGCCTTGGTACACAGCAGAAGACGAGGTTGTGCGCAAGAAAAATTCTACGTTCCCAAAACTGTTATGTACTTGATGTGGATAGAATCGCTCATCTCTAAAGTCTTGTTAATTTCCTCTTATTATTGGTACAGAGCGCGGACGTGATTTACCGTCGTTTTGTGTATAGTGCATTTGACTGTTAAAATAGACAAGCAATGTAAGGCAGAGAAAAGTCCAAGATTGTCTTTCACCGAACCTCTATGAGTATAAAAGATATTCGAATTCGGGGAGCACATCAGCACTCAATCACTGGCAGACCTTCAGTCGTTCACCACTGTTGAACCTTTTCATTACCACAAAATCTTTTTTTTTTCATTATAACCTATTTCTGTTCAAAAATGTCGGCCCGTTTAAGGAAATTCACTCTTTATTAGTGTCTTATTGTCGATGCTCTCTAACATATTGCACGATTTTTCAGGATGAGAATTGTTCTACTAACCTTGCTGCTGACAGTTTGCGTCAGCGGGGGCGTTTTCAATGGAATTGGTGATAGAGTAAGAGACTTCTTCGGTGGTGAAGGAGGCTTCGGGCAGAATCTGAAAAACGCCACGATTAATGGATTCAGAAAGGTACACCACACACAATTTTCTCCTAGTCGGAAGGAATTGTTGTTTTCAGTTCATAAATGCCACAAAACTCTGGAAAATCCGAGAAAAACTGGGCACGTTGGGAGACAAGGTGAAGAAGACATTAAATCTCACTCCAAAGGCGATTTCTTCGCTGAAGGAAAGGCTCGCGGTAAGACAATTCGCAAGGGAATGAAGACGTCTTTGATTCAGTATCTTGTCAGAATTCAGAAGCAGAGTTACGTCTTTTCCAGAAGCTGAGACCCATCAAACAGGTTAACGTTAGCGAGTATGGAAGCAGCATTGAAGAGATTAATGAAAAGAGCAATGTCGGAGACCTTCTATTCCAAGGAGACATTGTACTTACAGAGTATGTCTAAATGATTGCCATTATCCATTCCATCCGAAAATTGTCGTATAAAATTTAAATCGCGATTTCCCCTCACTTTTTCGGCCTATTTGGATACAAGATGCACATTTTCTAATGCACCAGAATTGAAATATCAGCTGATCACTCATAGCAATTAGAATAAAAGTTTTGTCTGCGAGGAAATAAAATTTAGGGCGCAAATTTGAATTTCGAATCGGATAATCGGATAATTCCGGATAAATCAGAATCTTCAAGCATTGAACAAAAATTTGGCCGCAAAATTCGTATCATAAGAATGGTACAATGACTCTTGATTGAAAAAGGTTCTCTTGCTGAGGTATCAAACAGAAGTCGTAGATATATGATTTTGTTTTAATCCGAAAACGATCTGATGGAATGAATAAATGCTATCAAACAGAACCTCTACCCAGCATGTGTTTGAATGACGAATTGAAGGGAGCTTTAGAGAACAAGCTGATGAGATTATCGAGGATGTTGAGGAAGAAGTCGCCGGTGAAAAGCGGACAAAACGCCAGGCGGTCAAGGACAAGGGTTTTCCTAGTACATTGTGGCTAGAAGGAGTCAATTATTATTTTGACGCGATAACAAGTGAGTGCTGACAAGAATACACATTACGACGAGCTCCTGAATTTTCGCCCATAACTTCTGAGTGAAATTTATTGAGGTCCGGCGATGCGCAGTGCCTTCAGAAAAGCTGTCAAATTATGGGAGCAGGACACCTGTATCAATTTCAGAGAAACGTCTCATGGTCCGTGAACTTGAATAGAAAGAAACTTCACTCCATCTTCAATCCAGAGGCTCCTGAGTTTCAGCTAGAAATAAGATCCGTGTGATTTATGGGGCAGGATGTTCCTCACCTGTGGGAAAACTACCAATACCAACGCAGGATATATCACTGGGAGAGGGATGTGAGCAGGTTGGCATTGCTGCGCACGAACTCGGCCATTCACTCGGATTTACCCACACCATGTCCAGGCACGATCGTGACGAATACGTCACTATTATCGAAGAGAATGTTCAGGTTATCTTTCATTTCTTTTTCTTCGGCCGGCACAAAGGGTAAATTTCACATTTCCAGTACACTGCGCGTCACAATTTTGCTAAAAGGACACCAAAAACTAACGATAACTACGGCATCCCGTTTGACTATGGTAGTCTGATGAACTACGGTCTTCATGCGTAGGTGTTGATGAACATAGCATCACCGTGGATCCTGAAGAGACTCTGCGTTCCCTATTGGAGGCTGGCGCAAGCTCGGTGCACCTATGTTATAGCAAAGGGCAACGAGTTTGCGCCAACCTGCGACAGTGAACGCAAAGTCTCTTCCGGATCCATGCCGACGTTAATAGAATTCGGCTTCCCTTGAATCCAGATTTTTAATTAACAGCTTTGGAAAATCCGGCAACTCAACAGTGGTGCCGATGGACACTCTCCACCAAGAAACAATGGGATCTCATTTGCTTACGTTCTATGACCTACTAATGATGAACAAGCACTACGGTTGCTTAGGTAGTTCTATTCACTGATAAAAGCGCAGGTGCCGATTCAATAGCCTTTCATGAGTTACAGAGAAGTGCAAAGACAGTAAGACGAAGTGTGAGAACGGAGGAATTCCTCATCCACGGGACTGCTCTAGATGCCTCTGCCCTGCAGGATATGCCGGTCGACTTTGTACAGAAAAGGTTTGCATTGGATACACATTGTCACACAAAGCGACCAAATCATGGAATCAAAGAACGCCAGAACCGTTAAAGCAGATTTTGAAAAATTACCCCGAGTATAATTCAGCCATCTGGTTGTGGTTCCATTTTGAAAGCGTCAACTGAGTATCAAACCCTTAGCACCAGTATAGGACCAGGCGATGGAAGAAAGACTGAAGATTTCGTTTTTTGCCACTACTGGATTGAGGTATGCGATTACCTTGTTCATCTAACCTGTTGCTTTGCATCGAAAGCAGAGTTCGCTTCCAGTCACCACCCAACACACAAATCGAGGTCAGAATTGAGAAACTCTCCGGCGTTTTACCGAGCGACGGTTGCCCGTTGGGCGGAGTGGAAATCAAAATGCACGAAGATCCTAGAATGACTGGTTATGTGTGAGTACTTCGTCATTCTGGGAAAGTGCAGGGATGGGCCTTTTTCCTCATGCGATGTATGTCTTGTTCTGTACTCACTTTCGTCCCATGTGTCACACAGTGAAATGTTTCTGCTCCCAAGACACCGATCGAAGACGCCCAAAAAGAATGTTTTTTAGGTTCTGCGCTACGGTAGATGTCGATCTCTCAGCTCTGTCGAAATCGAACCGCGTTCCCATAAGGCTATACTCAAGGGCTGACGAACAGAAATACGAACTTCAGTACCGATACGGTAACATGCTGCCAAAAACGAAGAACTATCCATGATCCGAATCAATCGTTTTCAGTGACTGATGGGAAGATGGGTCCCAAAGAAGAGCGTGTTACAAAGCGTCCGTTCCCGGGTGTAAAGCCAGCAGGTTTTGTCTGTGCGGACTCCTCCTTGTAAGTAATTGGAATTATAGAGAGGTCGAGTTGAAACGAGATGGTTTACATGAGAAAGTCTCAGGTGTGATGCGTTCATGGGCGACCCACAGTTCTGCGACCGCACGTATAACTCTGCTAAACTCAAGCTGAATTGCGCCCGAACATGCGGATTCTGCTGAAGGCCTCCAGTTCTTCAACAAAAGCTTTTCTTCGTGCTTTGCAGATGAGAAGCGTCGTATGTTAATCTGTTATTTATGAATAAAGTGAATTCAACAACTTGTGATGATGAAACAATTTATTGGTTAGACGTTTCGACGGTATCGTCGTTATCAGAGACTCCAAATAGCTCACGGTTCAATTTTTGTGATTTCTACCCGGTCAAAAAGCTCAGTTCAGAAGTAAAACCATGCCCTTAAAACTCATTCGGGACTAAGGCATTACCTTAGACATGTCATCAAAAAGTCACAATCCCAACAACTACTAGCGGTGCTGTGTTAACATGGAACGGGCACACATGGCCCCGGACCAGGTACGAGGGGTATGAAATTTTCGAATTTCGGAAAGCGGAACATTTCCAAAAATTATCGGAAATATTTGCGAAATTCTAGCTAGATGTGAAATTATTAAAGGCACAGGACACCCAAAAAAATTATTTTCAGATTTCATACTTATCTTGGAGAGAGTCACACGCTGATCACAGTGGTATCTTTAAAAACGTCCAAGACCCCATTTGAACAGAGTTATGGCTCTTCAAAGATGCCTAAATCTTGAGGGTGTAAAATTGGTGGACGAGTTGTCTCAGGCCTGTATTTCTGTTCATTCGCAATCATCGCGTGAGAGAAAGCCAGGGTAAGGAGACAGTCCGGTTATGGAATGAAGAACGACGACTTGTTGAAATCCATCCATCCATCGAACTGCCATCGAGTTCGAAAATCTGTTAGGGGGTCGGGCCTGTGGTGGTGAGCGAAGGGGGCCGGGCCTTTGGTAGTCGCTTATATCTCGCTTATTTGGAGGAAATGAAATCTGGCATTTGGCACCTGTTATACAGAAGTGGTCTTCTACACAGTTACATGAAAATCTCAAAATTCATATCTGAGGGTGTACTGTGCCTTTAAGGGCTCCGTCTAACGGGAATCAAATCACAATTTAAAGGCAGTGTCCACGTAAAAACCATGTCTGATTTTTCGGTGGAGATCGGCAGCTGCGAGTCCTAGCGCAACCCTAACGTTGAAAAAAACTAAGAAAAATGAGCTCGGAACTGTCCCTTACGGCCCCAAAGTTGGACACCCGTCAGCTCGTCACACCCCAGATGCACTTTCCACGGCCACCGATGGAACAAATGAATGCTCGAGATTGTGGGATGAGCGATCGTTTCCGATCAATAGCCCCGCTCTTCCCTTCATTCTCAACTTCTCTCTTTACTCAGGTCAGCTAGCATACATCGGCTGCAAAAGACGGAAGTTACAAGCCTTGGACAACTCGTCCACCATGCTTCCCCAGCTCAATTTTTGAGGGACCATAACTCCGTTCCTAGAAGGTCTTGTACGTATCCAAAAACATCATTGGAATCAGCATAAAACCGTCTTCAAGATAGGCAAAAAATTAGAAAAACGATTCTCATCGTTAACACTGCCTTTAAGTAAAACAGCAATGAATTGACCCTACGAGGATTGACAGAAGGAGGGTACGTGGCAGAATGTTTGAAAAGTATTGTAGATTAGCAATAGAAGACCCAAAGAATAATTGAATACTGGAAAAATATAATAATTTAAGGTTAACTTGTAACATCGTCACGTTTGTTTCAAGTGAAAATAAATTCGTCATTTTTTTTTCTTTTTTTCCCATTTTCGTCACTTAAAAAAATCGTCATTATCCGAAGTTTACTGTCCCCTGTGCTTTTTGAATTCTTTACGTCGGAGTTAGCCCATACAGTGCGAGAGACTGGGGTGAAATGTATGCGAAATGCTGACGATTTCAAAATCTATGTAAATCCGGATGACTTCTGCTCATGTGACTTACAATCCGCTATCAATATTGTGGAATCTTGGAGTGAGGACTGGACACTACCACTTGCTCCTGAGAAAGCCATGCACATGAGAATCGGGTCGGCAGATAGTCGCGTGAATTTCGTCTTGTAAGATAAGGTATTTCCTCTGGTGGACGAAGTTGTTGATCTAGAATTTTCTTATAATTGCAAGTCAGACTTCGCAGAACATTACAGAAATTTTTTCAGGAAGGCGTATGGTCGCTCCTATCGAATTTTAAAGGAACTAGCGACAAAAAAATATTCTTGTAAAAGCATACAAAAACGTGTATCAGGCCTATCTTAAAATGTGCGCCTACAGTTTTTTCACCACACAAAACGAAAGACATTGAAGCCCTCGGAAAAATTCAAAACAATTATTCACGAAAATTGATAAGCAGATACGGAGGTTTCCTCTATGACCGTATCCCTATGTCGCGTATCCGGAACAAGTTTCTCGGGTTGCATTTATTGGAGTCTAGAAGAAAACAGAGGGACATATGTATGGTGTTTGAAGTATTCAATTTCACGTGTTGTAAAAGTAGAACCTTCGCACTTTTACAAACTCAGTGCATCTAGAACCAGAAGGGGGAGTATAAAAATCTCATACCCTACTGCTAAAACTGAAATCCGTGCCCACACGTTTACAGTTCGTGCTGTCGCTGCTTACCCTCGATGCCCGAGCTACTCGCAGGGAGGAGCTTGGCAGTACGGTGCCTGCGTTGCGGCTCGTTCTGATAAGAGGTGAACGGGTGGCCGTGTGGTGTTCTGGCCCCAGCCCGGGCACCTGTGATGGCCATCTGCGCATCGAATACCAGTTGCCCGGGCTGGGGCCGGAGGACCACACTGCCATCCGTTCACCTCTTATCAAAACGAGCTGCAACGCAGCCACCGGACTTCCAAGCTCCTCACTGCGAGCTGCTCGGGCATCGAGGTTACATCGCCTTAGATATGTAACAAGTAATTTGCTTTCGGTCTTTTATGTTACAAGTAAGTTGTGTTCATTTGTTCGAGAACGAGCTCCACTGGGATACCCCAATAAGGGGAACTCGTCCATGACCCGGGCCGTTCTCCCCACGAAGCAACAAGGTTACCTTCTATTTATGGGAACTGCTGGTCTCCCGATGATAACAGCGTCTACTCTCTACTGTGAGTTTGATAACATTAGGAAATGTCCCTCTGGACATCCTCGGAACCATATCCTTTCTTTTGTTGGAAAGGGAAAAAAGATTTTAAACCCGAAATCAGTGTACCACAGGTTTCCAAAATAACACCAAATTGCTGCAACACCTAGATGCACAGTTCAAGCTTCTGTGCAGAATTGGATATTGTGCGCTATCCGCTGTATGTGGCCGCCTCACGACATCGCCTACTCGCGTCACGGCACGCGGCCAACGTGAAAGACTCATTTTCTTGTGCCTGGGTGTACAGCTTTTTATATTGGGTTGGCAACTAAGTCATTGCGGATTTTTTCAGAAAATAAAAGACAATTTTTCATGGAACGACATATCTTATTTCTGTAATGCATTGCCCATTTTGAGCAATGACCTTTCGCCATCTTTCAGGCAGCATCATAAATCCACGTCCAAAAAAAATTCTGGTATTTATCAGCAGAAAAACTGAACCAGATACGATTTCACATCATTATCATTATTGAAATTTTTACCATTCAAGGAGTTTTGTAAAGATCTAAGTAAAAAGTAATCAGATTGTGAAAGGTCAGGACTATATGGTGGATGCCACAAAACATCCCAACCAAGCGACGAATGGAGAAATCGAGAAGGTGTTGTATTTCACCATGACAATGCAAGGCCACACACATATTAGGTCACTCGGCAAAAATTATTGGAGCTTGGTTGGGATGTTTTGCCACATTCTCCATATAGCCCTGACCTTGCACCAGCTGATTACTATTTATTACGATCTTTACAAAACTCCTTGAATTGAAAAAATTTCGATAATAACAATGACGTCAAATCGTACCTGGTTCAGTTTTTTGCAGATAAAAACCAGAAATTTTATGAACGTGGAATAATGATGCCGCCTGAAAGATGGCAAAAGGTCATTGCTCGAAATGGGAAATACATTACAGAATAAAGTTATTTCGTTTCACGAAAAAAAAATTGTCTTTTATTTTCTAAAAAAAATCCGCAATTACTTACCAACCCAATACAAGGAAATGGCTATCATTAGTGGCATATCAGAGCGCCGGAAAGTTTATGTTGCCGCCGGGCATAAGAATTCACTTGAGCTCACCTGTATGTGAGAATGTCACGTCGCCGCCGCGCGATGCTCACAGCCCGCGACGCAGCACGCACTTGTGAGTAATGTCCGCTCCCCAAAAGTAACTATTACTGACTCAATCTCACCACTATCTATTTATTGCTCTCATGCCCAAAATTGAACGAAAGAACAGATTGAGAAAAACACCTGGCTGTGGCTCATCTTCACTTTCGTTGGGTGAACTCGAGTAGAATCTCGAAAAGTAGGCAACGGCCGAGATTCAGCCGAATTCAACACAATAGTGCTCCAATTGGAGATAATTAAGATAATAGAGTGAATATCCGTCCGAATGCAAATGTCTGCCCTCACGGTCGGCGTGCATGTCGAGCAGCCGTTACGCCATGTTTCTTTGGACGAGTGTCACTCGGCGACTCTGAAGTTTTCGATAATGTTAAGAGCAGGCTAAAATGTTAAAATCATATTTCGATGGTCCCTATGAGCGTGGAGAAACTTGCAGTTTAGTTATTGTTAGTTACAAGTAGCGCTACTCGGCAGCAACCTAGTAGACGTCGGAAGTGTGACAAATATTTGCAGGAACTTTTAACTGAAAGGCTATTGCAACCTCTTCCTTTATTGATCAGTTTCATCGTTTTCCACCCTTCACTTTGCTCGTGCGTTACACATACTTTGTCAAATCTTTTTTTCCAGTGCTTATCAAATTTCCTCTTAGAAACCTGTTATGGTTTGAGCTAATTTCGAGACGAGGAAGAAAGCACGAGTAAAAAAACGTATAACAGCGTGTACAGAATGCAGGTTTTGACGGCTTCGTGGCATTTGATTAACAGAAAAATTAAAATTTTAACAATTTTTAGGCACAATCTCTAGATTGGGGCTAGCTGAGATCATCAGTGCCGCTTAGGGGCTGAGCAGAGTGCCACCGGGGCGCGTCGCGGTCTGATGATTGAGAGCCGTATTGATAGATCGCGGCGATCTATCAATACGCCTCTCCATCATCAGACCGCGCCGCGCCGCGGTGCCACTCTGCTCAGCCCCTTACAAGGGAACCACAATAAGTCATAGTGACCATTCCAAATGAAATGTACTTTTCTAGAACTATTTTCGGACGAAAGGTCCGAATATGCCCATCGCAGCTGCCTAGACCCACTCTGAAAAAAGTTATGAGCGTTTTTCAAGCTTTGCGGCAAGGTAAGGGTACCCCCCATGGAATTTTTAGGGTGTTTTTGAATTTTTCTCCTGATTTCGGTAAAAACATGTATGTAGGGGTAATCTGGGATGCTGAACACGAATCTGGGGTTTGATTGCCCAAATTTTGAGGTTTACTGTAGGTTACGGTAGGTAACATGCCATTTAGGAGACAAAACCTACCTCAATTTTCCGATAATCGACAAATGAACATCAAATTCGTATTCAGCACCCCAAATAACCCCTACATAGAAACTTTGAGACAAATCTGAGACATTGACCAAACTACCGTACACCCACCGTAATCTACCGTAGGCTGCCAAAAATCGATAAACCGACATCAGATTCGTGTTCAGCACTCTAAATAACCCCCAGAAAAACGATTTGAGCCACATCTGTCGTCACATTCCGGAAATCGTCAAAAGTCGCGATTTGCCATCAAATTCTCCCCCGATGGGAATCTGTGAACGAATACAGTTGGAAACTTCGGAAAATCTTTAAATGAGTCTCAGATTCGTGATCAGCGCCTCAAATAACCCTCCAGAGCGAATTTTTAGTCAAATCTGGAATATTTTCCTAAAACTCTTCGAGAGCCCTCTGATTGGTATAAAAAAACGCCCAACCGAAAATCTCTGATTGGTATAAAAAAACGCCCAACCGAAAATCCGTACAAGTCCAAAACGCTGTTAGTCTGCGCAAAGTTTGGAAAATGTTCCTTCAACCTAACTTTGCTTAGTGGGGTAGTTTTTGGCGCTGAACACGATTATGAGGTCAGTTTCCGGATTTTCGTAAAAATGATGCACTTTTTGGAGGGTACAATAAGTACGAAAATCGGAGAAAAAATGCCTATAACTTTTTTCAGAGTGGGTCTAGGCAGCTGCGATGGTCATATTCGGACTTCTCGTCCGAAAATGGTTCTAGAAAAGTACATTTCATTTGGAATGGTCACTATGACTAATTGTGGTTCCCTTGTTAGAGGCAGTGGTCGTGCTCAAATAAGCTCGTCTTCTTTTCCTCTCTAAACCCTTTTCTGGATATAGAGTAGTAGAACCTATAAGAAAAAATCGCGTAAAGAACGCTGTTCTGGGCCAAATTCGAAGACTGAACTTTCTTGTATTTTGATGGTGCACGAGTCCACCCCACATCATCGGCATCGATGATCTCTAATATCAAGAACACCAGCCACCTTGAATTCGAATTTCAATCAATGAACATTCGGATTTATGTACACATCTAGTCAAAAACATTGACTGAAGTGCTTGCTTTCATTGTTCAACTGTTTTATTAGGTGAATTTGCATTTGTTTCGTCCTCTGAGTGTCGATGATTTTAAAGTGCTTGGCTTGAGACTGTGATCTTTCTGTGCACGTGTGCACGAACTTGAAATTTAGGGTCTTAATAACTCTTATTTTAGCCCATTTTCCACCGCGCTACCTTCATAGTTTCTGAGCTGTTTTATATCTAGGTTGATTTTTGTAGGTTTTTCGGTAACGTTTTTCATCGTGACCATTGCCTTTAAGACTCTAAAAATGCGCTCCCAGAGTGTTATGGCCACCCAAAAATGGACTTGGGGTTGATAATCTAGCACATCTGGGTCAATAACCGGTGCGAATGTCTAACAGCTTTGGAAAGAATAGCACCAAGAGCTCTACTGGAAAATTATGTGGTGGTTTTTTAACTGATGATATTATATTATACTTATAATATAGTTATTCACTGATGGTATTGCATTATATTTGACAGAGAATCTGAATATCCTTATCAAAAAAGATTTGGCATGAAGATTAGAGTTGCTACCACACATTTCTTGTATCTTATGGCTATTTTGGTTTTACAAAGAAGTTTTCGGGCGATATTTTAAAGGCAGTGTTCACGATAAAAGTCGTTTATCTGTTTTTCCGCCTATCTTGAAAACGGTCCAATGCTGATTTCAATTACTACGTTCCTGGAATCGTACAAGACCCCTGGAAAAAGAGTTATGGCCCCTCGAGATTCAGCAAGGGAAGCATTGTGGACGAGTTGTCCGAGGCTTGTAACTCCCGTTTTTTGCAGCCGATGTGTGCGAGCTGACCTGAGTAGAGAGAGAGAAGTTAAGAGTGAAGGGAAGAACGGGGCTTACGAACAAAAACCATCGCTCATTCAAAAACGAATTCAGGGCGATTGTTATGGAAAGTGGGCGGAGTAACCCAATGGGTTGGCTGGCCCACGAGATTTTCACACACTTACCACCCGTTTTTCGTCGCACTTCCGTGGTTCTTCTTCTTAGAGGGACCCAAAGCTTAAGTTTTAGTCGAAAAAACGTGCAACTTTTTCTTCGTGAACACTGCTTTTGAGCTTTCATGCTTTGCAAAAAGGTTTCGAGTAGTTCTCTACTGCCTTTGTCTTCGTGGCGAACTAACGATGTTTTCAAGCGATAGTTCAACGGAATTACTAGAAGATAGAAGTTTTTCATACTTTTTAGAAAGTTGAAGAGTGTGGTAGCCGAAGAGAATGATTATATGTGTCGATACTCGTGCCCTATTGAATCGCCTAATATGCCCTAAATGAAATAACACCAATTCGTGAAATTCTTTCTTTTTGAAGCACTAACTTCATATGTAGCTGATTAATACAAGCATTCCCTTTTTAAACTGTTTATATCACTAATTATTTATTACTTTATCAAACAACCGATTCTGAGTTTTTTCCGTTTTTGGAAACAAAATCAGTACTTTGCAAATAAAATACTGCTGATTAGTGGTTTGTTTGAACTTTTCAACTAGCAAAATTGGCGCCTCAAATGTATCGCACAAAGAAGAAATTTTGTGAATTGAAGTTTGTGAGAAAAAATTGCTAAAGTTGCTCTCATGAAAGAATCCCGTGAGTCCATGTGGGTGTCATCATCTAGTGCTAATAGAAGCCGAATGTGCTCTCAGTAGAGGTAGATTAGGCGATTCTAAATGAGACGAGTATCGATACATATAAATATTCACTACTGTCATTAAACTATTTATTCAAATGCAAAACTTCTGAAAATAAAAAGTTTATTGGGAAGCAATAAAGAGTCTGGATCAGTAGGAGAAACCAAATGTTATATTACGCCTTGCCAAAACAGCCTGAACAGAGAAGAACATTTTTTTTCCAAAAACCGCAGTTATTTCTGCATTAAGTGCTCACTGTGCTCACCTTAGGTGGTGGTTCAGTCGGGTTGCAATACTTTTGTTCTTCTATGGATGGTTTCAACCGCTCCCAATATATAGATACACATGCAAGTAACTAACACGCGGGCGTAGCCCCACGCCTCGATCGCCCGTCGTCGCAACGCGAACCCCGCGGCGGCGCGACCTAATGGCCGCGGTGAGGGGGAGGGGGCCTCGCGTCGCAATCAGACGATCGCGGCGCGACACTAATAGTTGGAATCAACATTTTAGAGAGTTACAAAACAGTTCCGAAAATGTTGCGAACACATTAGGGCATGAGGCTGCGCAACTTACGATCACGATTTCAACAACTTACGGAAGTCTTCTGTAAGTTGTTGAAATTAGTGTTCGCAACATTTCTGAAATCTTCAGAGGAAAGGAGCGAACAGACCGATTGTCAACTCAGAACTTTTTGGATTACTTGATTTCCAGCAATCACCAGCAAAATCAACTTTATTTCGACTAATTTAGCTTGAAACTACTTCATTTCAACTAAGGATCGACTTCTGCCAGAGACTATCATCTATGAATTGGCTTCAAAACAACTGTATCCCCACATAGCGCTCATCCAGAGGGGAAAGAGACTTGAAATCCACTTTGCCGGCCGATTAGAGATGATATAACGGTAGAAACAAGCTTCAATTCACTTAAAGTACAATTCGAAGAACGACGAGCGCCGGTTTCGAAACATGGAAGATTCTCGATTGCCATTTTTTACACTCTCACATTGATCCCTATCTTCTGTTTCCTCTTTTTTTTTCATATTGCCTTGTTTGGCTTCTTCTACTGATTCTTCTATTACAGTTTGGCAGTGCGAATCCTTTTCTATTCGACCTTTTTTTTAGAAGTCTCAGCCGAAAATCATAGACAAACTATTTAAAAGTAGTAGTTTGGCGGTCAACCATAGACAAACCATTTAGATGTTGCAACAGAGGAGGGATCGTTACAAGCTTCTCCGTTAAACTTATCCAAGCGAACTCTAGCGCGATATGGATTGGAGCGTTGCGTTTACCTACCTTGAACTACGCTGATTCCCTTATTACAGCTTTAAAAAAACGGCTTAATGTTTTTGCTGCCCGCTTGATTTTGCTTCGATAAGTTTAACGGACAAGCTTGTAGAATCCGATCCCTCGTCTGTCCCTACTTCTCGATAGCTGGTCTATAATTGACCGCCTGATCGTATTTTTAGTTATTTCACTTCATTTCCTAGCCTCAAAGCTATTTTACGCCAAAACATTTTTGAAGATATTTCAAGATATTTTTTAAACCTTTTTTTACTTCTGTATGGTGTCGCCAAATCGCTAGTCTTGCTAGGGAGCTAAATTTTTAGAAATTTCACATTTCCGAAAGGTTTCCTTTCTGGCGTGAAATTTGCTCCGCGATTTCCGCTTTTGAGAGGTAAATTCTCTAACGGGATTACGTGAGATTTTGCCCGAGCCGCACGCGTACATTTCAGCAGGAGATTTCGCTCGCGAGAGGAGAAAATGCCCGCCTGGAGGGGAGAATTTACCCCCAAGCTGGGGAGAAAATACCCGGAAGGAGGGCAGGAAATTTCCGTCGCGAGGGCGAGATTTCGCTTGCGCTAGAAAACATCATGCTAGCAATGAGTGGCCTCTCGGGCGTATTCTCCACGCGCTACGCATCGGGCAAATTTTCCGTAAACCAAAAATTTCATGGGAGTACCATTACCTTGCCGCCAGGCTTTGAAAAACGGGTACGACTTTTCTCAGGGTGGTTCTAGGCAGCTGCGAAGATCTTGCCCAAGCAGTTTTCGTGCTCCACGGCTATGCTCCACGGCTTAGAAACTCTAATTCTAGGCCGTTTTTCACCGCGCTACCTTCATAGTTTTTCAGCTGTTTTCAACATAGGCTGATTTTTGTAGTTTTTTCGTTAACGTTTTTCATCGTGACCACTGCCTTTAAGAAAAAAGTTTCGGATTCGGCTAAAAACTTTCATATGGGGGTGATTTAGAGCGCTGAAAAGGGTCTAGTCCTCGCCAGACTCAGGATTACTGTAGGTTACGGTAGGCATAAGGCCTTTTACTGCCGTTGCTCACCCTCTACAAAACAAGTGTTCAGCCCAATCTCAGTTAATTTTTTGAACATCCTGAAAATTGCCATTCGTGTACCCCTTTTATCTACGCAAAGCTAAAAAAATGCCCACTTTTGGAAATCTTCTGTAAATTAAATCTCTGAGGCATTTAGGGGATTTAGAAAATGGATTATCAATGCTGTGTCCCATACCTACAACTATCAACACATGGTTTTATAAAAGCCCACCGGAAATGTAAGGTAAGCCCTAGTTAGTGTTCTACACATGAGATAAGGTTTGAGCCAACTGGGAAAAACTTTATTCCTTCATTGATTCCTAGTATTTCTCACTGCTAGAAATCAATGCAGCGACAGAGTAGTGTTTGGGTGGATGGCAAAGTGTTGTTTACAAGTTTATAGACTATACTTGTTAGCTACATTCTGCTATACGGTATCAACAACTAGATAACAGCATTAGGCTGCTAACTTGTTATAGAGTTGTTCTTACAGTAAGAGCATTTGTTGATGACAAGTTGGTGAGTCTCAAGTTGTTATCCACGTAAGAACAACTATACCGTGGTTCGTTACGGCGACAAGCAGAAAGTTGTTCTCAAAGTCGAAATCAAGTAAACGAAAATGTTCTGAGAACACGGAAGCACGATCTCGGTTGACGATTCATAACACAATCGTATTCATTGTTGGTTCTTATGAGTCTCCTCCTTCCACTCATAACGAATCTATCGCCAACCAATAAACTGTGAATGAATGTGTCCGAGGTTTTGTGAGCGGAACAATTTTGGAATCCTATTGGTTGGCGTCCAAAAATGACTGTGAATTCTGCTTTCGAACTCTCAACAGCGAGTGTCTGAGATGGCACGTATAGGCGAAAACGGGGAGGACGCATACTGGTGGCGCGCACTGTATTGAAGAGAACGCTAGCGTCAGCGCGATTAACGACTCCTTCATTAAAGGCAGTGTTCACGATGATTCTCGTTTCCACGTTTTCCTCCCGAAACAATTCGTTGGCAACCAAGTGTTACCAAAATCACGAAGAAACGACGAGAAACGCACTAATTCGTCTTATTTCAGTGACATTATTCTATGGCCTGGACTAGTTGTCTGTTTGGATGAACATGTTCACGGTGGTTGTCACCGGTAAAAAAATGGGACTAATCGAAAATGGAAGAACATTTTGAGCAAAACAGTATTAGTTAGGGCCCGAAGAAAAGAACGGAGCAACACAGAATGGAGAATTCCAAAAGACGGGTCCACAAAAGATTTCATTGTTACAACGAACAGTTCCATTGATACTTAAAAGGCGGGCTGATACTTGAGGATTTCGTGCCCTTCTCGTGCGTTTTTCCCGGTTTCTTCGTCATTTCAGTTCTACTCGGGGGCCAAACAATCGATTTAGCGATTGATCTCAAAATCGAAGATTATCGTGAACACTGCCTTTAAAATAAACAGCGCTGTCACAGCGCGCTTGCGCTAGACAAAGCGCTATCCACAAGCTGTATTGCGTTCGCACTAGCAAACGGGTGCATTCTGACTAGCCATCGCGTTTGTGAGATCTCAAGCGCGTTTGCGTCAGCAGCGACACACGTCTGGCCGACAATTAGTTGAAACCGCGCTGGGCAATCCCCGTAGCTCTTACGCTCTTACACAAGCTCGCGCTTCCTCGCCCCTTGTCTTTCCCTCGCTCCTTCTCACACGCACGCGGAGGACTAAAAAGAACTTTGTATCCGTTATACTTCCTCATGCCTCAATGTCGTCAAGTGCCTAGGAGATCGGGAGGAAAATTTAGGCGGTTAAAATTTTTCATTTTTACACTGTAGTTTCTGAAATTGCTATCAGAACTCGGATCCGTTGTGTTCCTTTTTTATAATGTATTACAACAAGTGCGACCATATTGTCCACGTCCATGAAATAAACAAATAAATGAATAATGAAGTGCGTTCTAAAGGCTATAAAACGGCGAAAATTGCATGGTTCCTACGCGTGCTGGTGCGGAGCGGAGGCTAGAGATAGTGAGAGAGCGTAAGACAGACGGAGGCTGAGGCATCGCACGCGCCGCTCGCGCCTCGAATGATGTGAATTACAAAGTTTTATAGTAGGTACTTTTGAACTGAGCTTTTTGATTGGATGGAAATCAGAAAGTTCAGACTTCGAGCTACTTTGGGTATTTGGTATCATTGACACGTCAAAACAATGAGTTTTTCCGCCATAGAACGTGTTAAATTTATTCTATTCACCATTGACAAATTAAATTTTGACGCTCCTGCAGAACACGAACAAAGCTTCTATCGAAGAACTGGAGGCCTTTAACAGAATCCACATGAGCGAGCAGCGTTCAATCTGAGCTTGGCAGAGTACGCCGGGCTGTCGCAGAACTTTGGGTTGCTCATGAACACATCACACCTGAAACTTTCACATGTAAGCGATCACACTCAGAATCGACTCTCTATTATTCTGATTGCTTACACAGAGGTGTCCGCACAGACAAAATCTGCCGGCTTTTCGCCTGGAAACGGACGCTTCGTGACTCGTGCTTCTTTGGCGCCCATCTTTCCATCAGTCACTAAAAACGGTTGACTTTAGTCTTGGATAATTCTATGTTCTCGTAGCGTCGTTATACCGTATCGGAACTGGAGTTCGATTTTCTGCTCGTCAGCCCTTGAGTATAGCTTTATGGGAACGCGATTCGATTTCGACAAGACTGAAAGATCGACATCTACCGTAGCGCAGAACCTGGAAAACCCTTCACCTTGGGCGTCTTCAATTAGACTCTTCGAAACAGGAACATCCCACTCTGCGATACACGAGGCAATAGAAAACACAGCATAAGCCTTTGTTCACATGAGGAGGGAAGCCTCACCCCGAAGTTCCCAAGCTCCATGAAATACTCACACGTAACCGCTCATCCTCGGATCTTCGTGCATTTTGATTTCCACACCGCCCATTGTGCAACCGTCGACCGGTATAACGCCGGAGAGCCGCTCAATTCTGACCTCGATTTGTGTGTTGGGTGGAGACTGGAAGCAAACTTTGCTTTTGATGCAAAGCGACAGGTAAGAATAACAACAAAATCGCGTACCTCAATCCAGTAGTGGCAAAAGACGAAATCTTCAGTCTTTCTTCCGTCACCTGGTCCTATACTAGTGCTCAGAGTCTGGTGTTCAGTGGACGCTTTCAAAATGGAACCACAACCAGATGGCTGAAGTATGCTCAAGATAATTTTTTTAAAATCTGATTCAACAATCTTCGCGTTACTTGATTTTGTGATTAGATCGCTAGGTGCGAGAGTGTCTAGCCAAAGCTAACCTTCTCCGTGCAGAATCGACCAGCATATCCTCCAGGACAGAGACATTTCGAGCAGTCTCGTGGGTGAGGAACTCCTCCATTCTCACATTTGGTCTTACTGTCTTTGCACTTCTCTGTAACTCATGAACAGCTATTGAATTAGGACCTGTGCTCTAATCAGTCAGTAGAAATACCTAAGCAACCGTAGTGTTTGTTCATCATTAGTAGGTCATAGAACGCCAGCAAATGAGATCCAATTGTTTCTTGGTGGAGAGTGTCCATTGGAACCACTGTTGAGTTGCCGAATCTTCCAAAGCTGTTAAGCAAAAATCTGGACTCAAGGCGAGACGGAGTGTATTATGTTCATCAACACCCACGCATGAACACCGTAGTTCATCAGACTACCGTAGTCGAATGGGATGCCGTAGTTGTCGTTGGTTTCCGGCGTCCTTTTGACGAAATTGTGTCGCGCATTGTACTGCAAATGTGAAGATTACGCACTCCAGCGGCTGGAGAAACTAAACATCACAACCTCTATATTGTCTTCGATCGCAGTGACATATTCGTCACGGTCGTGCCTTGATAGGCTGTGTCCGAATCCGAGTGAGTGGCCGAGTTCGTGTGCCGCAATGCCAACCTGCTCACAATTATCTCCCAGTGAGATATCCTGCTCTGGTTTGGGTAATTTGCCCACAAACGAGGAGCACCCAACGCCACGGACCACACGGATTTTATTACTACAATACCGCCCGCGACTTTGGGAAAAACGGCGTTTTCGGCGCTTTTTTTCCGCCGCAAAGCGCCGCTTTCTCATAACTTCATTCAAAGTGGTCCGTTTAGGTTGCCAGGGGCACATTTAGAATCAGCATCGAGAGCTCTTAATTTTGAGCTCACACATGTCTTACCCGGCAAACAAGGCATATAGGGTTAACAGAATCAATCGAGTGTACGAAAACTGAAGCTAGATATTAAATTGGGGTAAATATTTGACTTCATATCAAACGTGCAGGTCAAGCACGAGTTGTACACAAGTATGACAGACCAATTTATGGAGGTGGCGAAAGTGAAAATCAATGATTTTAGCTGTTTCGACGCCCCGGCAGACACAGTGATCGTCCTTCGCTCCGGCTCAAAATGCACGCTATCACAACCACGCTCAATATAGACTCTTTTCAAACAGCTACAACCTGTCTAGAGACATTCCCCGCCTAGCGCCACCCCCGTGATTTGGCTCTGAAAAACGACCCTCGCTCACCGACGTCCCGTTCTCAGCTCAAACGGGACCAATCGACCTGAGACTCGGCCTACGACATTACTTTTTGATCTTCTTTCGAATAAGAACTGCGTCAGCCCAATCCGGAAAGGTCGAATTTTTGACACTCTCATATGTGAGAAGTTCATTTCTTTCCGTTCCCGGCTCGAACGGGACGAATCGACCCGAAATTCGGCCTACGACACTAATTTTTGATCCTGTGTAGAATAAGAACTGGATCAGCCCTATCCGGAAAGTTGTTTTTTTCACCTTTTCGGGATAAGCTAAAACAGCGCTTTTTTTTTCGAGCGTCTTTTCATCGATTCTCGAGACTCGCCATGGCCAGCCAGTGCACTGAAACAGACAGTTACATTGAAAGAACGCGCACCCTCGCTGTTCCTGGCTCCCAAACGCCACTGAAGGTACCCTTCACAACGCCCCTTATTCGACGAGTTTCAATTCTTACCCCCAGTGCGACTTGCCGGCCCTTCTCGCAACCCTGCGGAGACAGTGGCAGAGACGCAGAGCTGCACATCGCAGAGAAGAAGAGCAACAGGAGAGGAGCAAGCCATTTTGTCGCATCATTTATCGATTCGTCAGGGTTCGAACTGGGATACGGGCATCTCGCCCCCCTCTCAACCCGTGAACTCAATCCCGCAAGATTTTGCAACGTGTATGGCGTCTCTTGCCTCTCGCCTGGCAGCCGGCCAACCAGCCATTCACATCGCAACGCGTTTGACAAGCTCATCTGAAAGAACAGTGACGTAAATTTCAAGCGCGTAACTGCATTTTTACTCGAGAACTCTTGAATGCAATATACAACAATGAGACATGTGTTAGCATGGTGCATACTAATACTAATTGAAGTTACGAGTCCTTGTTTACAGTTCAAGGGTATTTAGTGATCCTTAACCGTTCTCAGAGGAAGTTTACGTATGCTTGAAATTTTTTTGAATAGTTTCAAAATTTTGCATGTGTTCAATCCATGATCCTCGGAGACAGGCGACCGAGCCGCCGGAAAGTGGCCCCTTGTGAATCCACAATTCAATGCCAAATTGGGTCTCGCGATTCAACTTACGCCGCTCACACTCCCCCGTGCCTCGATACGGTGAATCGATAAGTGAGGCGGCATGCTGGCTAGCTCTCGGTTTGCTCCTCTTCATCTCTGCGCTCTGCATCTCTACCCCTGTTTCTACCGCAAGACGAGAACTCAGAAATATGAAAACAAGTTACTTGTAACATAAAAGAATGAAAAAAAGTTACTTGTAACATATCTGAGCCGATGTAAGTTACTTGTGACTTATCTCAGGTCATTTAAGTTACATGTAACATATCGGCAGGATACTGCGTGTGGGGGGTCTCCGATATGCTACATTGAACTTAAATAACTTGAGTTGAGTCGCAAGTAACTTACATCGGCTCAGATATGTTACAAGTAACTTGTTTTCGGCCTTTATGTTACAAAGTAACGTTTTTAATTTCTGAGAAGACACTGCGTGCAGTGCGCCTCGGATATGTTACATGTAACTTAAGTGGCACAATATAAGTCGCAAGTAACTTAAATCGTCCGAGAAGATGTTTCCAAGGTTGATGTACGACGCACTCGCGGGTTCACGCTTACGACTGGCGTTCATGTTGGTTCAATCACACAAGTTTGAGGTACTTGACCCCAAACCAGCAGGGAAGGCCCTGCACAGCATTTTTTGCGTAGTATGTGGTCTGTGTCGCGTGTCGTCTGAGTCACGTGATGGCCACCCATGGTGAAAATCCGAATGTAAGTTACATGTAATATAAATGTAAGTTACTTGAGACATTCAAGTAACTTGCGTTTATATTACAAGTAACTTGTGTTCATTTTTCTGAGAAGGGCCGCCATGTCGAACTGAGGATGATAATTGAAACACCACGGTTGAGGGGCGTTGGTGAGCGTCCATCCAGTGCTGTTGGGGAGCGAGGGCACTCGTTCTCTCGACGAAACACTGTCTCAGTGCCTTGACTGGCTATAGCCGGTCTCGAAAATAGGGTTTTTATATGGGTCTTACGATAATCGAGAAAAAATACGGTGGCATCTTACACTAGAAATTTGGCTCTTGATTTGCGTGGAGCTCTGGAATCCGAGCAAGTTTCCAGAAATATGTATTTTAAGAAGCATTTTTGCAAAAACGAAATTCCTGCCGGAAGCGCTGAAATATTATGGCCTGAAAAAGAGCCGTAGTCACGAAAAAAAGTCGTCGAAATAGAATAGTCTGAACAATTTCAGATAGGCATCACGCTCAAGATTGACCTAAATGTGTTTCCAGAAACAAGTAATCAGTTGAAAACAGTGGCCAGAAAAACTTGAAATTCTGGTCTCTATGCCACCTGTTTGACCGCACCGCTTCGCAGTGCCGGGTTCCAAAATCGAAAAAAAAATCAAGTTTGGGATGAGAGCGGTTTTAGTCGAGAAACGGATAAGGCTTTGCCAGGAGCCCGTACGGATCGACATGATTTGAGGTGGATTCAGCCAAAACCGCCGGGGTGCCGCTAGGCGGCAAATGCATCCAGCCCGGTTGTTTTTGTTTCAAAGGAATCTATCCTGAGCGCAGTTGTGATCGCGGGCATTCTGAGCCCGAGCGAAGGACGATGAATGTGGCTGTCGGTGCGCCATACAGGCGAAAAAAAACGCTGGTTCAGCACATTCCCAAAAGGCGAAAAATCTAAATTCCCGGATTAGGCTGCCGCAGTGCTTATGCGGAAGAAGATCAAAAAGTAAAGTAGTAGGCCGAGTCTAGGGTCGATTGGTCCAGTTCGAGCCGAGAACGGAAAGTCAGTGGCTCCGCTTGAAGCGAAAATGGACTTGGCACATGTGAGAGTGTCGAAAATTCGACCTTTCCGGATTGGGCTGACGCGGTTCTTATTTGAAAGAAGATCGAAAAGTAATGTCGTAAGGCGAGTATCAGGTCGATTGGTCCCATTTGAGCCGAGAACGGGACGTCACTGATCGAGGGTCGTTTTTCAAAGCCAAAATCACCGGGGTGGCGCTAGGCGGGAAATGTTTCTAGACAGGTTGAACCTGTTCTAAAAGAGTCTATATTGAGCGTGGTTGTGATAGGGTGCATTTTGAGCCCGAGCGAAGGACGATGACTGTGTCTGCCGGTACGTCGAAACGGCTAAAAATCATTAATTTTCACTCTCGCCACCTCCATAAATTGGTCTGTCATACTTGTGTACAACTCGTGCTTGACCTGCAAGTTTGATATGAAGTCAAATATTAGCCCCAATTTAATATCTAGCTTCAGTTTTCGTACACTCGATTGATTCTGTTAACCCTATATGCCTTGTTTGCCGGGTAAGACATGTGTGAGCTCAAAATTAAGAGCTATCGATGCTGATTCTAAATATGTCTCTGACAACCCAAACGGACCACTTCGAACGAAGTTATGAGGAAGCGGCGCTTTGCGGCGGAAAAAAGCGCCGAAAACGCCGTTTTTCCCAAAGTCGCGGGCGGTATTGTAGCTGGAAGTCAGGACCTTTTGAGCTCGAAATACAATGGCCTTTTTGCTAATTAAATGAGCAGACCTTGAGAAGTCTCTCTGAAATTAATACAAGTGTCCTGCTCCCATAATTTGACAGCTTTTCTGAAGGCACTGCGCATCGCCGGACCTCAAAAAATTTCACTCAGAAGCCTTGTGCAAAGCGTCAGGAGTTCATCTCAAATCGTGTCGTTGTCAGTACTCACTTGCTCTTGCGTCGAAATAATAATCGACTCCTTCTAGCCACAGTGTACTTGGATAACCCTTGTCCTTGATCGCCTGGCGTTTTCTTCGCTTCTCACCAGAAACTTCCTCCTCAACATCCTCGATGATTTCATCGGCTTGTTCTCTGAAGTTACCCTATTTTCCTTTTTCAAGCACATGCTATCTAAAAGGTTCCTATGCCAACAGTGATGTAAACATACTCTGTAAGTACAATATCGCCTTGGAAAAGAAGATCTCCAACATTGCTCTCCTTATTAATCTCCTCAATGTTGTCTCCTGATTCGCTGACGTGAGCCTGTTTAATGGGTCTCAATTTCTGAAAAAGAGTTAACTCTGTCTGAGAAACTAAACAGGATACTCGACTAGAGAGGTCTTTATCCCCTCGCGAGTCGTCCTACCGCGAGCCTTTCCTTGAGCGACGCCATCGTCTTTGGAGTGAGCTGCAATGTCTTCTTCACTTTGTCTCCCAAATTCTCCAGTTTTTCTCGGATTTGCAGAAGTTTTGTGGCATTCACGATCTGAACAACACAATAATTCCTCCCAGTTAGGAAAATTTACTGTGTGGTGTAACAAGTACCTTCCTGAATCCAGTAATTGTGGCGTTTTTCAGCTTCTGCCCGAGGCCTCCATCGTCACCGAAAAACCCTTTCACTCTATCACCGAGTCCACTGAAAACGCCTCCGCTCACGCAAACTGTCAGCAGCAAGGTTAATAAGACAATTCTCATCCTGCAAAACTGTGCAAAACAGCATCAACAATAAGACATTAGTTGAAGTATTGAATTTCTTTGGCACAACATTTCCGAACAGCAAAGGTAAGAATGAATAGAGGAGATTTTGTGACAGTAGAAAAGCTCATCAATGGTGAACGACTTCCCATCTGAAAGCGTGTTGGTGACTGTGTGTGGATGCACTCCCCGAATTCAGCCGCTTTTTATATTCACGAGGGTTCGGTGAGAGGCAATTTTAGAATATTCTCTGCCTCACATTGCTTGTCTATTCTAACAATCGAGTGTACTGACCACAAAACGACGGTTAATCATTTCCGCGCACACACGATCGTGTTGCGGAAGACTGTTTCAATAGTGAGAGAAGAGAAATAAGGCAGATTCAGGTTATTCTAACCACATGAAGTATACACCATTGCCGTAAACGTGGCTTTTCTCTCAAAAGCAGGATCGTTTTTTGCGAGGTAGCTGGACAGCAAGAATAAAAAGAAACAAGAAAAACAAGTTTTCAATCTCCCCTAGTTACTGCTTGGTTCAATTCTCAGACAAGTTGTTGTAGAATATAAATTTAGAGTACAGTGATGGCTAGCTCAATGCTTTACGGTGTTACTCAGATATTTGTAGAGAAGTTGCCGAGGACAATAGGCCTGATTTTTTCGTTCTCAGATATTTGTGGGGAAGTTCCCGAGAACAATAGAGCTGATTTGTTCGTTATCACTCGGTCGAGGGGAGAGGAGCGAGACGTCGTCCCGGAAGGAGACGTCTCGCCCTTCTCCCCTTGGATTATACAGAACGATAAGGCGTACGAAACAGTGGACTTGGGGGAGAACAAGGGAAGTTTGCTTCACGGTTGTTCCCATGGCCTCCCCACAAGCGCTATGAACGATAAAAGAAAGCCGCAGTGTATACGATTATGGAAACTGGCTAGTCTCGATGTAGTCTCGCGCTTCGTAAGTTGAAGGGACAGATTGCCACTCAAGAAGTGTGTAAGGCAACTCTGCCCGGATTACAGGGGAGATAGTAGGCTTCTCTGTAACCTGTCGGGAAAGGTGAATATTCTTGACCGCACTCCAGTTTTTCTAGAATTGAAAACTGTTGAAAACAGCGGGTGTTCACAAGCTGATTTTTGATCAATCAATGAACATTGGTTGTTGGGTTGCGACGGAATGGGGAAGACCGGCGATCGGGAGAAAAAGGGAAGACCTGCTGGCCGGAGGTCCTCTTCGCCTCCCCTCGTTTCGGGAGAAGTTTCCCAGTTGTTTTGAGGGAAGTTCCGTCGTCGTTCTCGGGAAAAGCCCTACGAAAGTCTGAGTAGGTAGGAGACATGCAGATCCATAGGGAAAGCAGGAAAGCTGGGGAGCCACTCACTAAAACTTTTACATGTATCCTTGTCGATAAATCCTTATTGGTCCATCGTTCACAAACTCAACTTTGAATCTAAAATGTCGATTGCTATTTGCTCAGTTAAAGTGCTTTTGCTCATTGAATCAAATGTTCTGCTATCCGAAAGAAGCTCCTTCCATTGTTGAAACAGACCTTAATGAAAGCAGTATACGTACGAAAGTACACGGGAAGGGAGCCATGTTTTTGCAACCCACGATTATTCGTATACTAGAGTACTCTGCCATGTTGAAACAAACGTCCTATTTGTCATCGGAGCCACGTCCACGGCTTTCTCTCAGTGCTCATCAAAGATTTCAGATGAATGCAAAGAGGACAGTAATCTACCATAACCGACCATTACTGCAACACAGAAGCGTTCTTCTGAATCCAAATGATATTCTCTGAATTCACAGATGCTGACTTTGGTGATGAGTACATACTTGGTGCGTGAAAAAGTCTTCTATGGTGTATTGTTTCTAACACTTCGTAGAAATTAACACGATGACGACAAACTATGGTGCCGTTTGCATCAGTCGCAGTATTTTCAGATGATTAAGCCACTACGTGACTCTCCTCGATGGCGACTGGAACACAACGGGATTCGTAAGTTCAAAAAGTTGAAAATTGTTCCTCAGAACTGAATATGAGCAAAACATCTAAACGTACATACCTATGATGTACGAAAAATTACTCCAAATCTGGACTTAGACAGACACTTGCGACAATGTATTTTTTTTTCTCCGAACAAAAGTAACGGCTACCACTACTACAGGAGTCGTGAATTCGAGAACTTGAAAATTATATCTCAGAACTGGATTCAAAACTTTCAAACGTGTCTAAGGTCGATTTCTCTTCTCCCATTATTGGAACAGTCTTCCGCAACGCAATCGTGTGTGCGCGGAAATGATTAACCGTCGTTTTGTGGTCAGTACATTCGATTGTTGAAACAGACTCGCAATGTGAAGCTAGAATATTCCGAAAGTGCCCCTCACCGAACCCTCGTGGATATAAAAGGCGGCTGAATTCGGGGAGTGCATCCACACCCGGTCACCGACAAGCTTTCAGATGGGAAGTCGTTCACCATTGTTGAGCTTTTCTAATGTCACAAAATCATCCTCTACTTATTCTTACCTTTGCTGTTCGGATATGTTGGCCGTGTTAAAGAAATTTAATACTTCAACTAATGTCTTAGTGTTGATGCTGTCTATCATACTGTACAATTTTGCAGGATGAGAATTCTCCTACTAACCTTGCTGCTGACAGTTTGCGTGAGCGGAGGCGTTTTCAGTGGACTCGGTGATAGAGTGAAAGGGTTTTTTGGTGACGATGGAGGCCTCGGGCAGAAGCTGAAAAACGCCACAATTACTGGATTCAGGAAGGTACTTGTTACACCACACAGTAAATTTTCCTAACTGGGAGGAATTATTGTGTTGTTCAGTTCGTAATTGCCACAAAACTTCTCAAAATTCGAGAAAAACTGGAGAAATTGGGAGACAAAGTGAAGAAGACATTGCAGCTCACTCCAAAGATGATGGCGTCGCTCAAGGAAAGGCTCGCGGTAAGACGATTCGCGAGGGGATAAAGACCTCTCTAGTCGAGTATCCTGTTTAGTTTCTCAGACAGAGTTAACTCTTTTTCAGAAATTGAGACCCATTAAACAGGTTCACGTTAGCGAATCAGGAGACAACATTGAGGAGATCAATAAGAAGAGCAATGTTGGAGATCTTCTGTTCCAAGGCGACATAGTACTTACAGAGTATGTTTACATGATTGTTGTCACAGGAACCCTTTAGATAGCATGTGCTTGAAAAAGGAAAATAAGATAACTTCAGAGAACAAGCCAATGAAATCATCGAGGATGTTGAGCAGGAAGTTTCTGGTGAGAAGCGAAGAAAACGCCAGGCAATCAAGGACAAGGGTTATCCAAGTACACTGTGGCTAGAAGGAGTCAATTATTATTTTGACGCAAGAGCAAGTGAGTACTGACTGACAACAACACGAATTGAGATGAGCTCCTGACACTTTGCACAAGGCTTTTGAGTGAAATTTTTTGAGGTCCGGCGATGCGCAGTGCCTTCAGAAAAGCTGTCAAATTATGGGAGCAAGACACTTGTATTAATTTCAGAGAGACTTCTCAAGGTCTGCTTATTTAATTAGCAAAAAGTCCATTGTGTTTCGAGCTCAAAAGGTCCTGACTTCCAGCTAGTAATAAAATCCGTGTGGTCCGTGGCGTTGGGTGCTCCTCGTTTGTGGGCAAATTACCCAAACCAGAGCAGGACATCTCACTGGGAGATAATTGTGAGCAGGTTGGCATTGCGGCACACGAACTCGGCCATTCACTCGGATTCGGACACAGCCTATCCAGACACGACCGTGACGAATATGTCACTGTGATCGAAGACAATATAGAGGTTGTGATCTTTGAATTTTTAAGCCGCTGCAGTGCGTATTCTTCACATTTCCAGTACAATGCGCGCCACAATTTCGTCAAAAGGACGCCGGAAACCAACGACAACTACGGCATCCCATTCGACTACGGTAGTCTGATGAACTACGGTGTCCATGCGTGAGTGATGATGAACATAATACACCTCTCGCTTTGAGCCCAGATTTTTAATTAACAGCTTTGGAAGATCCGGAAACTCAACAGTGGTTCCAATGGACACTCTCCACCAAGAAACAATTGGATCTCATTTGCTGGCGTTCTATGACCTACTAATGATGAACAAACACTACGGTTGCTTAGGTAATTCTACTGACTGATTAGAGCACAGGTCCTGATTCAATAGCTGTCCATGAGTTACAGAGAAGTGCAAAGACAGTAAGACAAAATGTGAGAATGGAGGAGTTCCTCACCCACGAGACTGCTCGAAATGTCTCTGTCCTGGAGGATATGCTGGTCGATTCTGCACGGAGAAGGTTAGCTTTGGCTAGACACTCTCGCGCTAAGCGATCTAATCACAAAATCAAGGAACGCGGAGAATATCGAATCAGACTTAAAAAATTAATCTCGAGCATACTTCAGCCATCTGGTTGTGGTTCCATTTTGAAAGCGTCCACTGAATACCAGACTCTGAGCACTAGCATAGGACCAGGTGACGGAAGAAAGACTGAAGATTTCGTCTTTTGCCACTACTGGATTGAGGTAGGCGGTTTTATTGTTATTCTCACCTGTGGCTTTGCATCAATAGCAACGTTTGCTTCCAGTCTCCACCCAACACACAAATCGAGGTCAGAATTGAGCGGCTCTCCGGCGTTATACCGGTTGACGGTTGCACAATGGGCGGTGTGGAAATTAAAATGCACGAAGATCCGAGGATGAGCGGTTACGTGTGAGTATTTCATGGAGCTTGGGAACTTCGGGGTGAGGCTTTCCTCCTCATGTGAACAAAGGCTTGTGCTGTGTTTTCTATTGCCTCGTGTATCGCAGAGTGGGATGTTCCTGTTTCGAAGAGTCTAATTGAAGACGCCCAAGGTGAAGGCTTTTCCAGGTTCTGCGCTACGGTAGATGTCGATCTTTCAGTCTTGTCGAAATCAAATCGCGTTCCCATAAAGCTATACTCAAGGGCTGACGAGCAGAAAATCGAACTCCAGTTCCGATACGGTATAACGACGCTACGAGAACATAGAATTATCCAAGACTCAAGTCAACCGTTTTCAGTGACTGATGGAAAGATGGGCCCCAAAGAAGCACGAGTCACGAAGCGTCCGTTTCCAGGCGAAAAGCCGGCAGATTTTGTCTGTGCGGACACCTCTGTGTAAGCAATTAGAATAATAGAGAGCCGATTTTGAGTGTGATCGCTTACATGTGAAAGTTTCAGGTGTGAGGTGTTCATGAGCAACCCAAAGTTCTGCGACAGCACGGCGTACTCTGCCAAGCTCAGATTGAACTGCGCTCGCTCATGTGGATTCTGTTAAAAGCCTCCAGTTCTCCAATAAGAGCTTTTCTTTATGTGTTGCGGATGAGAAGTGTTCGAATTTGATCTGTCAATTGAGAATAAAACGAATTCGACAAGTTTTATTGTGGAACAATCTACTGATCTGAAGTTTTGACGATATCTTCGTTATCAAAGACTTCAAATAGCTAAAAGTCTGAATCATTTGATTTCTACCAAGTCAAAAGCTCAGTTTAGGAATACAATCACGACCTCGAAAGTCATTAGGAGCCAAGGCAATACGGCTCCTAGGCACGCCGTCAGTGAGTCATCATCCCTAAAGTTATCCGATCGGTGTGCCTCGCACACTATACTTGGGCAAACCTGTAAAAATTTTCGAATTTCGAATTCTCGAATATATTCCAAAACCATCTTCTTCGGATTTAAAATTTTCGAATATATTCGAAAATCAAATTTTTCGAATTTCGGATCTTCGAATATATTCGAAAAACAGACTTTTCGAATTTTAAGTTTTCGAATATAATCGAAAATCAAATTTTTCGAATTTTCGAACGATTATTTCGAATTTTCGAATAATTTCTTCAGTTTTTCGGAAAAATTTTCTCGAATTCAACAATGATAGCTTCGATTTTAGAAATTAGGTTTGAGCCATCATTTACTGGGTCAGTCGCGGAGTTGTTGAGACTTAAGACATTGCAACTGAATCGTCTCGGCGCAGTGATGATCGCGAATCCGCCGTGGTACTATCGCGACACAGTCGAGAGTAGCGGTACTTCCTCGGCACTGTCGCGGCGAGTTTTCCCAGAGGCGGGCTGAGTTGGGGAAAACACCTGCGAATTTCTCGTTATTTTCAAGCACTTTATGCCTTCTTTTTTATGTAGCTCATTTTCAGTTTTTTGATAGAAAAAAATAATACCTCGAGTTGTATTCTATTAGTTCTGAAATATTTCACTAGCATTACTGCATCAGAATATCGATGTTTTGGCCAAATTCGCTCAACTGTCAAAACCTAATCTGTCTAGCAGGGGAAGTGTTTAGAGTGTCAAACGCATCTGCAAAAACGAGCAGTATCGTTAGTATCCCTTCTGCCTCAATAGTGAAAATGCGCAGTATGCCGCTCCGAGCTGCAGGTTCAAAAAAGTTATGAGCATTTTTCAAGCCTCGCGAGAAGGCAATGGTACCAGGCATTTTTTGAGAGTTTAAAAAACTTTCTTGGATTTAGAGATTTAGCTCAAAACTTGTATGCAGGGGTAATCTAGGGTGGTGATCACGAATCTGGAGTCCATTTGTCGAAATTGTGGAGTTTACTGTATGTTACGGTAGGTAACTTGCTATTTAGGAGACAAGACCCATCTTAGTATTTTGAAAATCAACAGACGGACGTTAAATTCGGATTCTCCGCGTTAAATTCGGATTCTCCGTATACAAATGTTGAGTAAAACCTGAGATTTTGACCAAACTACCGTATACACACCGTATTCTACCGAAACCTGCGAAAAATCGATAAATAGGCTCCAGATTCGTGTTTAGAACTCCAAATAGCCCTCAGAAAAGGATTTTGAGACATATTTATCGTAGAAATCTAGAAATCTCGAAAGTGGCGTTTTCCCCTTGAATTTTTCCCCCGTTGGGAAACTTCGAACGAAATTAGCTGAAAACATTGGAAAATCGGCTAAAAAAGTACAGATTCGTGATCAGCACCCCGAAAAACCACCCTGGGGAGATTTTAAGCGAAAGCTGGAAAGCTGAAAAAAATTTTTTAAAACGCTTCCAGAGCCTTTCAATCGGCCGAATAAACGCCCAACCGAAAATCCGTACAAGTCCAAAACGCTGTCAGTCTGGACAAAGTATGGAAAAAGTGCCTTCACCCAAATTTTGCACAATGGGGAACAGGGATGTGCGGCAGTTGCCGTTTGTCGTTCGCCGAAATTTTTGTTATTTCTCCGGCAAAACTCGGCAAAACAGTGAAAGGAAACGCCGACGCTGACATGTTTCATTCCCCCCAGAAATTTCCGCGACCCACCGCTGGCAAACTATCCAGTCCTGCTCGTCTCTAACAGAATAGCTAACAGTACCTTACGGAAAACAGAAACCTATCGTAAATTCATAAAAATCGATGAACGAACTATCTACATCTTTCCGTAGAGAGTTTACTGCCACGGCGTTCGATCGTGTAGATTTGGCTACATATGACAGTCGAATGAAGCCTCATATCACTTCGTGCAAGCTGCAGTCAACGCTCACAAAATTGTCCTCACGCCTCAAGTTTCACCGAAAGTCGTACATGGGATCTCTCTACAGACCTATGACGATATGAAACGCTATGAAAAAGCACGTTAAAGGCATCGTACGCGCTGAAAACCATGTTTCGTTTTTGAGCGTTTTTGAGTTTTTAGCCTCCTATTGTGACTAAAGGTAGCGAAAAGCCCGCTCAAAAACGTTAACTTTTCAAGAAAAAACGTTTTAAAAAAACTTCTGAAAATCATTTGAAATTCGCGCCGGCATCGACTCGGGATAGTTACGCGGAGGGCGCAAGGAACAGTTCTACGATTCGTCCATTGGCGCAGCGTTGGAAGCAATTCACCGAGGACGCCAATCTGCACTTCGTCCTCGCTCGTTGTGTGACGAGAATTTTCCAGTCGATAATGCCACTTTCGTCCGACGGTGCGTCAGCGTACAGTGGCATGCCCTGTACTTAGCAACACGACGTTCTGCTCAAATATTGTGAAAGTGCCAAATGACTGACGAAAGGGCCGGCCCCTTTTGACGGAATTCCTTACTTTCCACTGCCTCTATGCTCACAATGGTAGTTTTTGAGCAGCCAAGCTCGTTGTACGTTCTCACAGGGGCCCGAGGAAGAGATTGAGCATGAAAAATGGAAAGTGGATTTCAGCGCGTACGATGCCTTTAAAGAAAATCTATGAATGATAAGACTTGATGAGACATCAGACGTTCTTCTCTGCCCGAAACAGAGGCTTACACGTTGCCTTCGAAGCTACAAAATATTTTGCTGAATACAGCCCCATCAGGAAGAAGACTTTGAGATTTTTTTTTGTTTTTATGTAGAGATACTAAACTTGTTGATGAACCACGAGATGAGATATTCGCCAGAATTCCTTAACCCTCAAGAGACTTTTTAGCTTTCCGTCGTTTTCGATGAGATCAGCCGAATGATTGTTTCTAATTTCGGCCTCGAGCAGCGACCTCAGCAAAACCCTGAACTTAGTGCTAGCATTAGCCTCTGAGCCGCATTCCAGCACGCTTTAACCGGGCGAAAACCACTTTATCCTCATCTGCTCAGCAGTCTCTCAGCATCGCCACTGTTGACCGTCGTTGAGGAAAAAAATGCGGCACTGATGAGCAATTTTCCTCTGTTCTATGCTACGCACGAGTCGAGTGCGTGGGAGACACTTCGCGGACACAATGATGTTCCAAGTGGTGACCACACTGTTTTTGCATGAGAACAAGTCCATCAAGAAGCAAACACACCTACTAAATGAACTCTGAATTGAAAATAGAAACATAAACAAAGGAGGAAAATGAATGCAATCCGACATATCCTACCCTATCCTATCCTATATATAAAAAGTAGCACTGGCAGAATTGTGGTGCGCGCGAAGCGCGCACCAGATTTGGTTTTGAATCGGCCACGCGCGTAACCCGTCTTTCGAAATCTAAGTTCAGGCTAAAGGTAGAAATTAGCTCTAAATTGCATTGAAAAGAGCGCAAAAAGTTGTATATCTTGCCCAAAAATGGTCTGGAATGGTTCCCTAGAATTTGAGCAAATTTTGAAAAACCGCAAGTTTTCTCTGATAATCTCCTTTTTTTTCAAACGGCGTTCACGATCTTGTGCTACCAGATAAAATTGAGCTAGGGAGCTCATTTTTAGACAGGAGGCTGGAAATTGATGCAGGTCGCTCCTATTCCAATTTGAACTCGATACCTTTACTTTGAAGGGTACCTAAAAATCGTGGGTTTACATACTAAATTAGCCGTGGAGCACGAAAACTCCTTTTTTCTGCTACGGCTCTGGAGACCAGGGTGTGTGGGTGAATTCGCAGCCAATCAACACAGTTCGTCGAAGGTAAGTATTGAACTTGTCAGAATTCGTACTCATGACACGTCATCGATCGATAATTAATATTATCGATTTTCGTGCTTTTTGCACAAAGTGCGGCGAACGGTGGTGATTGCTTTTGGGATTGGTTTTCTTGGTTGAGGAATTTTGCTCATCAGTCATTATCGATAAATACCTATCAATCATATTGATTTTTTCGCCTGTTGCACAAAATGCCGTAATGATTTTTGATTGTTGATGACTCTAAGTCACTTGTTTGGGAAATTCTTCTCATAATGCAGAATGCGGCAATGAGTGGTATTTTTTAATGTCTTGGGTCATAAGTTTTAAAAATCTTACTCATACGACAATATCGTCTGTTAGATGTTTCATCATTTTAAAATGGAAATCGCTGAGCAAAATTGAAGTCAGAATCTGTTAGATGTTTCATCATTTTAAAATGGAAATCGCTGAGCAAAATTGAAGTCAGAAAGAGAACCTCCAAGAAAAATATGTGAAATTTCTAAAAATTTAGCTTCCTGGCAAAAGTAACGATCTACTGTGCTTATCTGGGCCAAATTCCTGCCCGCAATTGCGTCTCGACACGCTTTGCGGCCTCACGCTCCCGAGTCAGAAGAGCTTCCAGCGCCGCAGTTGCCGATCTGCTGACTCTAGGTGGGTTGGTGAAACTGAAAACTGAGAAAAATTGGAGAATGTCGTATAAAAAAGCCACATCGAGTCGGCTTTGGCGCGGGAAACCCGACTGACTCGAGCACGTGCGGCCGCAAAGCGTGTCGAGACGCAATCGCGGACCGGAATTTGGCCCAGATAAGCACAGTAGTAATGGTGAAAAGAAGCTTCAAAAATAACTTGAAATATCTCGAAAAATGATTTGGCGTAAAATAGCCTGGAAAAATAAAAAAGCTAGGAAATGAAGTGAAATAACCAAAAATGTGATTTGATGGTCGATCATTTCACAAGCTTCTCCGTTAAACTTATCAAAACGAAATCAAGCTAGCAAGGGAAATGTTAGCCATTTTTGAAAGCTGTCATAAGGGAATTAGCATAGGTCAAACTAGGTAAACTCCATTCCATATCGTGCTTGATTTCGTTTTGATAAATAAACGGAGAAGCTTGTGAAATGATCGACCACCAAATCGCATTTTTGGCCATTTCACTTCATTTCCTAGCTTTTGTATTTTTCCAGGCTATTTTACGCCAAATCATTTTTCGAGATATTTCAAGATATTTTTGAAGCTTCTTTTCACCATTACCAAATCGTTACTTTTGCCAGGAAGCTAAATTTTCAGGAATTCATATTTTGCCAACACATCCAAATGGAGCAAAGACAGCGAACCTGCACGGGGTACTGTAATGCCGTCTATTAGAGCGCGTTATATGGCGTTAGATTCTTTGAAGTGTCGTCGGAGAACTATGTTCCACCAGGCAGGTATGACGTAACAATTCGGGGGGGGGGGTAGGTAACCAAGTAGCTTAGTAGGTAAGTAGGCAGGGTAATAGAAAATTAAGGGTCAGTGACAGACTCGCGGCCTAGCAGCGGTCTCCTATCGTGGAATTTAGAGACCTAATGTCCCTCCTAGAGCTCTATAGAATCCCTCCAGAAGATGAACGAATGAATCAACCTGTACACATGGAATATCCACTGAAGTGGACCGAAGTCGAATCCAAATACTTCTTGAAAGAGTTTTACTCATTTTATATAACTGGAGTCGGCACGTATCGTGCGGATGCTTTGCGTTCCCTGTTGTGCTTTGGCGTATACTCGGTTCGCATGTGGTATACAGGCTATAGAACGGCGAAATTCACATTGTTCCTACGCAAGCTGGTGCGGAGCGGAGGTTAGAGACAGTGAGAGAGCGGAGGGCAAACGGAGACTGAGGCGTCGCGCGCGCCGCTCGCGCCTCGAATGATGTGAATTACGACGTTTTATAGAGGGTAACATGCGTGCGCAAGGTTTCGCGCCAACGCACAATAAGAAGCGCAAGGTATCAGGTAAATCCGTGCCGCTTGTAGTCCCTTACTACAGTTGAATGTTTTTTCCAATACTTACCAACACCTGGCTTTTCCTCAGGGTGACATTCCCCATGCTCAACTGCTCCGTTTCTTGCGCGCACACTACACATACATACGTAATGCACTAGTGCAAAATCAAGGCAAGGCATTATTGTCGCGGCGTCGGTTGCCGCTCGCTGGCAGTGATGTAGGGTCGTCGCGGCGCCAATACACTCTGCGGTGCCCCCTCGTCGCCCTTCACGCCGCGTAGGTCGCCATCGTCGCCGAATGCATTCGATACTACATCGCCCAGTGCTGTTCGTCGCTGCGAGCAACGCCGTGACTTGAACTCTGCAGGCCCCTTAAAGGCCCAGTCCAACCTCAGATTCGTTTTTCAGTTTAAAAGCTTATCTCGGAGAGAATGTCGGACTGATCACAATGGTGTCCTTAGATTTGCTCAAGACCCACTACGAACGGAGTTATGGCCCCTTAAAGGTTGTGAATTCGGACTTTGAGATATTCGTGGACGAGTTGTCACGGTTCTGTTTTTCCTCGTCATTCGCAGTCATCGCGCCGGAGCAAACCACAATATGAAGTTAGGCCGATAATAAATGCAAGAACATAGATTTCCATTAGATTCCACTTTGCTTCTCATCCCTATTGAGACCGAAAACTGCGAAGTGGGCGGAGCGAATGGGTGCTGATTTCGGGGGCGAGAGAGCGGGTGCTCGGTTTTTCTCGCTTATTCTGGGGCGGCATGCATGAACGCAGCGAACGGTGTCAGGGAGCCGCTCCGCGTGCCATGCGCGCAGCGTCGAGCAACGAGGCGGCCCGAAAATCAGGCACCTCAATACACGCCACGAAATTCGGGGCCGCCCCGTTGCTCGACGTTGCGCGCATGGCACGCGGAGCGGCTCCCTAACACCGTTCGCTGCGTTCATGCATGCCGCCCCTGAAGAGTTGAGATTCCGCGTTTGGCAGGGTTGCTACTCAGGGCGTCCGGACCATAATATCAAGTTTTACACGCAAGCTTGGACTGCGCCTTCAAAGGCAGCATACACGCTCGTAAACGTTGTTGAGATAGCAACGTTAACCGAACCGTAAGGCTTGCAACATAACGCTAACGCATTTGGAAGCGTCAAAAACGAGCCGCAACTACTTTACTTGAGTGGTAAACGAGTGCTACCCCTGTAATTGCCCGCCCCAGCTGTATTTGGCCTCCCTCAACCAGGAACATATTGAATCATCGACCTCGATAATGCAAGCGGTCAGCATGAGAAATAGCACAGCCAAATGGGAGGCTACGCAAGAGATCGCCCGATTTGATTGAGAGATCATACTTTCACGTACTGGCCAATTCCTCCTTTCTCATCTGTCAGTTGCAATAACACTGGATCATTTCAGTCCCAGTAAACGGATTCGAAATCACTTTTCGCGACTCTTCTCAGCACAGATGTTGTTTAGAGCTCCGGGCCTTCCCTAACCTGTGAAAAACACGGGAGCAAATTTTATCGTGTATGCTGCCTTTAAAGGTTTCCGAGTCAAGTGTCCAGCCCAGTGTTCAGCAGCGCCTTATCAGGGGACACACAATACTTGCGACCCCCCTCTCTTTGGTCGGTCCGCGCCCAGAAATATCGAAAATTGTAACGACCCCCTCCCAGAAAAAAGAGCATTATGACAGGCGTTTTTTACAAAAAATTCTAGATGGAATCGACGGAAAAATCAAATATAACTGTATGAATAAAAAGCCCGCCAATAGCCTAATCAATAACCATCCAGTAAAATGGGCATTAAGATACGCTGTTTTTAGAAAATTTCCATCTGAAGTATGCGATAATTCAGAAAAAAAATCTTCCTGAAAAAACAGCCCGCCACTAGCTTGGTCGAAATTTATCCAGAAAAAAATGGGGCCGTTATGACGGGTTGTTTTTTCACTAGCTGGAACCCAAAAAATTGAAAAAAAAAACAAGAACAAAAACAGTCCACCAGTGGCTCGATCAAAAATCAGACATAAATGATTGGCTCAATGAAAATTGAATTTTTAAATTTGGCCATGAAATGTGGGCGTTTTCGCCGCGTTATTCAGATCAGGGCGCCCTAACTACTACATCTCCTTACATAATTCTATGTATTATTATTTCGGAAGTTTGAGAAGCTGAGAGAAAAAGCTGTATGCGAATTCCTACGCAGTTCAATTATCTCAAGGTCCAATTTCTGAGTGGTCCGAATTTTTTTCTTTGCTGAGGGGATGCCACCCGTTGAATGGGAGGGAAAAACCCAGCAGATTGCCGGCTAGGCCTCAATGTCCACCACCTAAACACCTCCTCTAAATTCTTGTACACCAGTCGACTTGGGCAATGAAACAATGAAAACTTATGGGGAATTCTATGTACGAATCGGTTTTTTATTAGAAATTTTGTCTTTAGAGGTGGGTCGTACGTCTCATAGTGTTTTTCAAGACGGCGTACAGGGAATTTCTGCTAACAAAAGAATTAAAAACAGTTGAGTGGACTTGCAACTGGTTCTTCTCAGGTTGTGAATGGTAGCTATTTTATTTTAAGTTCGCAGAAACCACTTTTCTACAGATTCTACAACATTTTCTTTTCAATCATTTATATATTTTTCCATCCGAAAATTTTACTTCCAACTTTTTGCTACTCTCCAAGACTTTCTACGACCCCCCTCCAACCACCCGTTGGCAAGCTATCCACTCCTGCTGGACCCTGGTTCAGCCACGCCAAGGTTTATACAGTTTACCGCAATGTTAAAAGGACATGGTGCGATTGCGGTCACACACTAAAACTACGGTGGAAGACGCCAGATTTCATTATCGATCGATAGCACAGCTGATTTTCTGGGTAAGTTACGATTTTTCTTCTTTTTTCTTCTTGTTTGTTTCGGCATTATTGCTGTTTCTGATAGTTTAGATATTACGAATAGGGGTTATTCTTAGTGCGTGAGGGAAATTAGCCGTTTGTTTGGGCTTCGAAGTGATTTTTTCCAAAGTTCTGTTTTGAAATCGAAAAAACGGCCGATTCCCCTCGCACACTAAGAGAAGCCCCTATTCGAGATATTATAAGAGTCGGAAACGAAAATAATGCCGAAGCAAACAAGAAAACAAAAAGGAAATCCGTAACTCACCCAGAAAATCAGCTGTGCTGTCGATCGATAATGAAATCTGGCGTCTTCTGCCATAGTTTTAGCGTCTGACCGCTACCGCACCATCTCCTTTCAAAGGCAGAGTCCACGATGAACTTCACCTTTGGTTTTTGGCCGGAAATCGAAAGTTCAGGGTCTTATTGGAGCACCGGGGTCGAAAGAACGGACGAAAACGAGCCCGAAAGAGCTCCATACGGCTCCGAAGTCCGCTCGCGCTAGCCGTTCCGCTCGCGGTCGAGTTTTCCGAGGAGCAGTTTGGTCCGCTTCCACATTAGCATTGGAGCGCTAGCGCGGCTGAGTTTGGTCATTGGGGTGCAGTTGCGCACGCTGTCTACTTCAGGCCCATGCCCGGGCAACTAATCCACCGTTGAAAAGTGGCTTTCCAAAAGAAGAGGTGATTATGGATGTTTCGCAGAGTTTTTCATGATCCTTTCTTCACTAATGAAACAGTCAGACTCTAAACCTTCGTTTTCTGGTGGAAACTCGAAAGCGATTTTTATCGTGGACACTGCCTGGAAAGTAGAGTGAGGATCGAATATTCGAGTTCGAATAAATATTCGAATTTTTCGAACGAATTTTTACTCGAACATTCGAATATTCGAAAAGTGTGAATATTCGAACATTATTCGAATTCGACTATTCACAAAAGGTGAAAATTCGAACATTATTCGAATTCGACTGTTCGCAAAAGGTGAATATTCAAACATTATTCGAATTCGACTATTCACAAAAGGTGAAAATTCGAACATTATTCGAATTCGACTATTCGCAAAAGGTGAAAATTCGAACATTATTCGAATTCGACTATTCGCAAAAGGTAAAAATTCGAATATTATTCGAATTCGACTATTCGCAAAAGGTGAAAATTCGACTATTCTTCGAATTCGACTATTCGCAAAAGGTGAATATTCGAATATTATTCGAATTCGACTATTTGCAAAAGGTGAATATTCGAACGTTATTCGACTTTGAATACCCGAGCTGACCCGAGCTGATTTATAAAAAAATATGAAGCTGTTGAAAGATCCATCAAAAAGGGTAAAAATGGTATGAGCGAAGAACAGGTAGTTTTTCAAAAATCGCTTGAAGAAATTTTCCGACGAATTTTGACTCCAAGACAGCTCAAAAGGAATTTTTCATGACCTACGCAGACCATTTCACTAAGAATAGTGAATTTCTAAAGGAGTTCGTCTAACGGAAATGTTTCAAAATTAATGATTAAAAATAAAAATACATTGAATGCAAGAAAAAGAGGATTGAGAAAACGTCAAAATTTGAAGTTGCAAATCTATAGGGAACCTTCACCATTCCCCACTCAGGTATCTTAAACAACCTTCACCTCTCGGACCGTTCTCTCCACCCCAACGAACCTATGACACCAACCCGGAATTTTCCTTCCCTTCCGAAATCTTTGCGGCGCGGAGAAATAGGGGTGGCCAAGTTTCCGCGATAACAACCTTTGGGGGTGCTAAGCACAGATTAGACATCCGTTTCCGGTGTTACGGAAGGTTGCGGCACAGTGCCGTGGTTTGTCGACGTTTTAGATTTGGCCGTGCTATCTCGCCAGTCGGGGCCACTTGTCCACTGCATATGGCTACACCAATTCCTCCGCGCCGCAACGCTTCTGGCAGGGGAGGAAACCCCGGATTGAAGTTACAATTGCGCGGCGGCACGGAAAAATGGGCGAGCCCTAGTGGGATGGCGATTGGTACTCCCCCCCCCTTTCCAGTGAAAGCACCGATTTGGCTAAAACTTTGCCAAGAGGCTTTTCTGAGCTGTGGATTAAGAATCTCTTATCCTTTTCGCAATTTCTGAAGGATTAATGGCTCAGACAAAAACGCGCTCCACGCCTCGCTGAAAGCCGCCAGCGGGATAATGGCTGTGGAGCGCAAAATCCGAAGTTTTGTCGCCCACGGCAGTAGCTATCGCGGGGGCGGTAGCGACTGTCTTGGGCGAGTGGCTGCTTCCTGCTCTGGTGATAAGCCCCTCTGAGCTTTTTGTTCCCAAAAATATACTCACGCACCGGTGCACGACGCGGCCGCACGCCAACACGCGACCCGGCCAGTGTACCGAGCACCAACTGGGGCCACCAGCGATTGAGCAGGGCCTTCAGCGAGCCAAGTACCGCGAAATTGGACAATTTAACAGAAGGCAGTGCCTTCATCCGAGTGGCTCAGAACCGCGTCGTATGCCTCCCTTGGAGGCTAGCGTCTTGAGCGTACAGCATCTTTTTGAGGGCACGCTTTGCCCGTGATGGGCACGCTCTCGTGTCAGGAGGGCAAGCACTCGCCTATATCGTGTCTCCGGGAAAGTGGGAAGATCGGAGTGAGCGTCGAGCTCCTTTTTATCTGGGAAGGTTTAGGGGTAGGTTCTCTAGGCAAAATTTCAGTTATATCGGAGACTTTAACAATATAATTACCCTATACTTACCGTGATCCTTCGAAGCACCGAAAGTGAACCTCTTATTCATGTTCAGCACCTCGAATAAGCTCCTTAGGCTAAGTTAGAACGGAAAAAATGATTTTGTAGCATTCTTGGCATTGTAGCCCGTACAGGTTTAGAGATGAGTCGTGCCTTATTAATTCCATTTGTAGGTGGAAATAAAGCTTTAAAAGAAGAATTCAACTCGTTATTGCCGCTCACTTCGTAGTTGCGCGGTATTGCTATAAATGCTTAAATTATTCGTCATTCGAAAATTCGAATTTCGAATATTCGTTCGTTCGAAATAAAAAATGAACGAATTTATTCGAAATTCATTCGTTCGAAATAAAAAGTGAACGAATTTATTCGAAATTCGTTCGTTCGGAATAAAAAATGAACTAATTTATTCGAAATTCGTTCGTTCGAAATAAAAAATGAACGAATTTATTCGAAATTCGTTCGTTCGAAATAAAAAATGAACGAATTTATTCGAAAATCGTTCGTTCGAAATAAAAAATGAGCGAATTTATTCGAGATTCGTTCGTTCGAAATAAAAAATGAACGAATTTATTCGAAATTCGTTCGTTCGAAATAAAAAATGAACGAATTTATTCGAAATTCGTTCGTTCGAAATAAAAAATGAACGTATTTATTCGAAATTCGTTCGTTCGGTCTCTTTTTAAAAAGTCCTCACTCTACTTGAAAGGCAGTGTTCACGATGGAAATCGTTTTTCTGTTTATCCGCCTATCTTGAAAACGGCTCCATGCTGATTCCAATGATGTCTCTGTAATCGTACAAGACCTTCTGGAAATGGAGTTATCGTCCCTCAAATACTGAGCTAAGGAAACATGGTGGACGAGTTGTCCGAGGCTTGTAACTTCCGTCTTTTGCAGCCGATGTATGCGAGCTGACCTGAGTAAAGAGAGAAGATGAGAATGAAGGGAAGAATGGGGCTATTGATCGGAAATCATCGCTCATCTCACAATCTCGAGCATTCATTTGTTCACGTCGGTGGGCGTGGAAAGTGCGTCTGGGGTGTGACGAGCTGACGGGTGTCCAACTTTGGGGCCGTACGGGACCGTTCCAAGCTCATTTTTCTTAGTTTTTTCAACGTTAGGGTTGCGCTAGGCCCCGCAGCTGCCGATCTCCACCAAAAAATCAGACATGGTTTTTATCGTGGACACTGCCTTTAAAGGCAGTGGTCACGATGAAAAACGTTATCGAAAAAACTACAAAAATCAGCTTAGATCAAAAACAGCTGAAAAACTATGAAGGTAGCGCGGTGAAAAACGGTCTACAAATAAAGTTTCTAGGGCCCAAAGAAGCTAGTTCGTGCACACGTGCACAGCGATGACGAAACAGATCGCAGTCTCATGCCGAGCAGTCAAAAATCATCGACATTCAGAGGAAGAAATAAATGCAAATTTACCTAATAAAAACAGTTGAGCAATGAAAGAAAGCACTTCAGTCAATGTTTTTGACTAGATGTGTACATAAATTCGAAGGTTCATTGATTGACATTCAATTTCAAGCTAGCTGATGTTCTTGATATAAGAGGTCATCGATGCCGATGATGTGGAGAGGGCTCGTCCACCATCAAAAGACAAGAAAGTTCAGGTTTCAAATTCGGCCCTAAACAGTGGTTTTTTCGCGATTTTTTCTTATAGGTCCTACTACTCGAGACACAGGAAAGGATTTGGAGAGAAAAAGACGACAAGCATATTTGATCGCGACCACTGCCTTTAAGGTTGCGGTGAACTGTAATTATTACCCCCCCCCACACACACACATTTTGTGGTGTTCACTGACGTCACTCTGTGTGAACCTGTTGATGTGTCCGGGCGGAAGAATTTGGCCGGAAAACTGGACGAGAATGAGTCAGCGACTACTCTCGAGCCAGTTCCACTCTCAACCAACTGGTCAAACTCCAGGCGACTACGAACTCGCTGCGAAACGTAGCCGCCATCGCAGCGCCTCCGGAAAACACAGTCACGGGCAGTTGTCAATATTTACTTCGGAGCGTTTTTTTTTCGAACTCCTGAGCGCAGCAGTGCATCATCTCGCTCGTCCCGAGATGTCCAACAGTATGAGTAGCCAGCAGCACAAAACACACCTCGGCTCCACCCCGCCCCACCCACAACTGGACAGCAGGATTTCTGGACCATCAGCGTCGTGGAAAAACGTTCGACTTGAAGGCTCGTCGCGATATAAACAGCTCTTCCCCCATCCATTTCAAATACCTTCGCTCATTTCCTCCCGAAAATCGTCCACTAATTTGCTTCACTGACCTACTGGTTCAATACAGCTCCTGTACTAATATCTGTACTCTGGTTCCACATTCACTTACAAGGAAAGGGAAAGTGTTTATGGTGGTAAACGCACCTGCAAAAACGACTTGCATTGTTACTATCTCTTAGGCCTTAATTGTAAAACTGCTCAAAGTCCCGCCCCGAGCTGCAGGTTCTAATACGTTACAAGCGTTTTTCAAGCTCCCAGAAAAGGCAAGGGTACCCATTAGGCATTTTTTTGGGTGTTTCAAAATGTTTTCGCGGATTTTCCTCAAAGCTTGTGTGTAGGGTTTAATTAGGGTGCTGAAAACGAAAAATTTTGGCTCCAGTTTCCGAAACTCGTAGGTTTACTCTAGGTTACGGTAGATACAATGTCATTTAGAGGGCAAAACCTAACGCCGAAATGGATCCTGAAGACTTCGCGTTCACTGTTGAAGGCTGGCGCAAACTCGGTGCCATACGCTATAACATAGGTGCACCGAGTTTGCGCCAATCCTCCAATGGGGAACGCAAAGTCTCTTCAGGATCCATGACGCTGTTACCTTACAAGGGAAGTGTTTAGAGTGGTAAACGCATCTGCGAAAACGACCATCATCGTTAGTATCTCTTCTGGCTCAATAGTAAAAATGCTCCGTATCCCGCCTCGAGCTGCAGGTTTGAACAAGTTATGGGCATTTTTTAAGCCTCGTGAGAAGGCAAGGGTACCCATCAGGCATTTTGTTGCGAGTTTCAAAAAATTCTCTCCGATTTAGCCCAAAGCTTGTATGTAGGGGTAATCTAGGGTCGTGAACACGAATCTCAAGTCCATTTGTCAAAGTTCCGAGGTTTACTGTAGGTTACGGTAGGTAACATGTCACTTAGGGAGCAAAAGCCACCTTAGTATTTTGAAAATCGACAAACGGATGTAAATTCGTATTCTCCACCCCGAATAACCCCCGTATACGATTTCTGAGCAAAATCTGAGATTTCGACCAAACTACCGTATACCCACCGTAATCTACCGTAATTAGCAAAAAATCGATAAACGGACTCCAGATTCGTGTTCAGCGCTCCAAATAACTCCCAGATACACAATTTGAGCAATATCTAACGCAGCACTCCGAAAATCTCGAAAGTGGCGTTTTTCCTCGAAATTTCCCCCGGTTGGTAAGCTTTGAACGAAATTAGCCCAAAACTTTGGGAAATCGACTAATAAACTACAGATTCGTGATCAGCACCCGAGAAAACCTCCCTGGGATAATTTCAAGTCAAAGCTGGAACATTTTTCTAAAACGCTTCCACAGCCCTTCAATCGCTATAAATAAACACACATGCAAAAATCTGTACAAGTCTAAAACGCTGTAAGTCTGGACAAAGTATGGAAAATGCGCCTTCACCCAAATTTTGCACAGGGAGGTAGTTTCGGGCGCTGAACACATTTATGGGGTCCGTTTCCGAATTTTCGAAAGATTAATGCCCTTTTTGGAGGGTACAAAAAGCACAAAAAAAGCGACCTTTTTAGGCTTGTAACTTCTTGGAACCAGCAGCTCGGGGCTGGATACTGCGCAGTGTTACTATTGAGCCACTAGATATACTAACGATACTAGTCGTTTTGGCAGATGCGTTTACCACTCTAAACACTTCCCTTGTTAGAATTACAAAAATTGACAAGCGAGGACCAAGAGTTACTAACAATACATACTAGTCGCTTTCGCAGATGCATTTACCACTAAAAACACATCCCTCGTTAGCGAAATTCTCGATGACTGCACCACAATGTATGGGAGAATCTCATAAATTGACTTTTCTGACATTTATCTTGAAATAAGTGTTCGCATGTCACTATTATAATGCCGCACCAGCATATTTTCGAAGCTTCAACGCATATCTCATTCGTCTTTCAAGTCCGAAAATCACAACTTCATAGAAAACAAACTGTCAGGAAGTCGATCTATGGCACTTTTTTCTCCTAAATTTCGAATTTTTCAAGTGATCTCCTTGAAAAATTGTGGTGCGCGCGAAGCGCGCACCTGATTTGGTTTTGAATCGGCCACGCGCGCAACCCGTTTTTCGAAATCTAAGTTCAGGCTGAAGGTAGAAATTAGCTCTAAATTGCATTAAAAAGAGCGCAAAAAGCTGTACATGACCCCCAAAAATGGTCTGGAATGGTTCCCTAGAATTTGAGCAAATTTTGAAAAACCGCAAGTTTTCTCTGTTAATCTCCTTTTTTTCAGACGGCGTTCACGATCTTGTGCTACCAGATTAAATTGAGCTAGGGAGCTCATTTTTGGACAGGAGGCTGGAAATGGATGCAGGTCGCTCCTATTCCAATTTGAACTGGATACCTTTACTTTGAAGGGTACCTCAAAATCGTGGGTTTACATACTAAATTAGCCGTGGAGCACGAAAACTCCTTTTTTCTGCTACGGCTCTGAAGACCGGGGTGTGTAGGTGAATTCGCAGCCAATCAACACAGTTCGTCGAAGGTAAGTATTGAACTTGTCAGAATTCGTACTCATGACACGTCATCGATCGATAATCAATATTATCGATTTTCGTGCTTTTTGCAAAAATGCGGCGAACAGTGGTGATTGCTTTTGGGATTGGTTTTCTTGGTTGAGGAATTTGCTCATCAGTCATTATCGATAAATACCGATCAATAATATTGATTTTTTCGCCTGTTGCACAAAATGCCGTAATGATTTTTGATTGTTGATGGCTCTAAGTCATTTGTTTGGGAAATTCTTCTCATTTTGCAAGATCAAATACTAATGATCAATGATATCGATTTTTCACATTTTGCACCAAATGCGGCAATGAGTTTTATTTTTTATGGTTGTAAGTCATAGGTTCCAAAATTTGTACTCATACGACAATATCGTCTGTTAGATGTTTCCTCATTCCGAAATGGAAATCGTTGAGCGAAATTGAAGTCAGAAAGGGAACCTTTGGGAAAAATATGTGAAATTTCTGAAAATTTAGCTTCCTGGCAAAAGTAGCGATTTGGTAATGGTCAAAAAAAGTTTCAAAAATGTCTTGAAATATTTTTAAAAAATGATTTGGCGTAAAATAGCATGGAGTAATAAAGAAGCTAGGAAATGAAGTGAAATAACCAAAAAATACGATTTGGTGGTCGATCATTTCAAAGCGTCTCCGTTAAACTTATCAAATCGAAATCAAGCGCGCAACGGAAACATTAAGCCATTTTTGAAAGCTGTATCAAGGGAATCAGCATATGTCATGCTGGGTGAAGGCAACGCTCCATTCCATATCGTGCTTGATTTTGTTTTGATAACTTTAACGGAATCGTGTTTTTGGTTATTTCACTTCATTTCCTCCTAGCTTCTTTATTACTCCATGCTATTTTACGCCAAATCATTTTTTAAAAATATTTCAAGACATTTTTAAAACTTTTTTTGACCATTACCAAATCGCTACTTTTGCCAGGAAGCTAAATTTTCAGAAATAGGTTGCTGAAAGCAGAATTCGGATTCGAAATCAGTGCGTGGGCATGAGTTAGCGATTCGCTGGCAGTACGTAAGCTGTGGGTTTCTCTAAAAAGAGTAAAGACGGAAGTGAAACGAAAACGGCCAGGAAGTGGGTGAAAGTCTCTCGGAACACCCGACCCATTGGATCATCCCGCCCACGTCATATAACAGTTGTCCTGCGCTCGTTTCTCCACAGGAACAAATGCCGAATTTTTCAACATTATTTATAGCGAAGGGTTCTAACATCCAAGCATATACATTGTGGTGCAACAGAATTTGTCTCTACCACCTTGGTTTTGAAGAATTTTTGGTACAAGATACAGAAAACAAATTCACTACCCTTAGAATTTTGAAGCGCAAAACCGTTTCCGACGTCAGGTTTGAAGCTTCGCCTGCAGTCTCCCGAAACACACCAAACAGGCGTAATATAATATTTCAGAGGTTTCTTCAATCAGTTTTTCTCCGTTATTTGAGAAATCTGTGTGGACTTTCCCCTACTAAAGTCTTTTTAGTGAACTTACCTACTCAACTCAGAAAAATCGAAAGTTAGAATACGGTTTTTTAATCTTGAACGCTGCCTTTGAGTGTTAAAATTGCAAATTAGGTTTTTTGAGGTTTTTCGAGAGAGAGAATTCTTTTTAAGAAAGTTGCATATTTTTCAAGTCAATACCCTCCGATCATTTTTCCTCATAACGCACTGGTAGGCGGCCCCTTGCTTCCGCGGCACCCATTTTTGCCCCCCTATACCCACGTTGGGTTCATCCCAAACGGTTCATGACCCTGAGACGGCGTCGACTCGACCCTTATCAGCACTAGAGTTGCGTACCCATACACAACTTTCCCACTCCTTGTGAGATGCTGAAGTGGACAGGGGGCACCGGAAACTGAACTACCAAATATGTATGAGGCGTACTTCCAAAACTCTGACGTTTGTCTGCCTATGTTGAAGCTTCACACAGAGTCATTGGTAGTCGAAGAGCTGTGGAGCTCAAGTTCAAAATACGTGGGGGTACTAAGGTGTGTCCAAATGGAATGGGAATGTCCGCCAACGCAGTTGGCGTGCGTATGGAGCGGCCGTTTCGTGGGGTGGGGGGCAAATTGTGGACAATTTACCCTCGACGGAAAATTGGACGGGTATCTAGAGTCCCCGTTATCAATTCAGTCCAGTGAATGGATGGGGTCGCGTAGATCGCCGCGCGCGATTGGAACTCCGTTATCCGGTGATACCGCCAACGCCACACCGCCAGCCGCAATGATACCGCCTGGTCTACTACTTTTCTAGGGTTTTGTGTGGTAGGCTCTTGTTAGGTTTCTTATTGGATATTGGTTGCCATGGGGTGGGGTTGAGGGGTTTACCACCGTTTTGGTCGCGGGAGTGAAAGAGGATCTTTTTTGTTGTCCCTCCTCTTTCGTTTAAGAAATGTTAGGTTAGTTTCTCGCATTTTGTGATGAGAGTTAGATGAACTAAATCTTCGTTTGATATGTTTTTGCCTCTTGAACCCCCTCTTCTTTCTGAACAGCCCAAAAACGAGACAAGAGAGTTCTATCAGAAAGCACCTTCCACGAAATCTGTTATGAAGAACAGGTGAAGCTCAATCATTGAGCATTTGGAAACTGGCTTTTCTCAGAAACAGACTGTTCGAATGCCTTTAGTAGAGGAGGGGTCTCTCGTGTCACAAAATGATGCATTATGTCTGTAGAATTTTGAAGCTTTTGGAAGAGAGATAATGTTAAACGCAGTGTTCACGATGAAAAAGTTGCTCCTTTTTTTGGCTAAAACGTAAGCTTAGGGTCCCTGTAAAAAGATTAGGAACGGAAGTGCGACAAAAAACGGTCGGAAAGTGGTGAAAATTCTTGTGGGCTGTTCAACCCATTGAGCCACCTCGCCCACGTCCTATAACAGTTGTCCTGAGTTCGTGTTACCGTAAGAGCAGACACAGAATTCTTGAATATTCTTCATCGCGAAAGGCTATTAACCTCTTCTTGATGGACTTACCAACCTAAACACATTGAAAACTATAATACGGTTTTTATCGTGAAAACTGCCTTTAAAGGCCCAGTCCAACCTCAGAATCTATTCTCAGTTTTTCTATCTATCTTAAAAACGGTCTCACGCTGATTCCAATGATGTCTCTGGAATCGTACAAAACCCCGTAGGAACGAAGTTATGGCCCCTCAAAAATTGAGCTGCGGAAGCATGGTGGACGACTTGTCCGAGGCTTGTAACTCCCGTCATTTGCAATCGCTATATGCGAGCTGACCTGAATGAAGAGAGAGGCTGAGAGTTAAGGGAAGACTGGGGCTATTGATCGGAAACCATTGCTCGTCTCACCACTGTTGAGCTCGAAAGATCGTAAAAGGAGCGTGCCAAAGTGGCTTTCCAAGGTGAGCGTGAAAAGGTGGCTTCCTCTTATATCTCGACTATTCGGAGGAATTGAGAGCTTGCACTTGGCAATTGGTATACGGGGTGGGTCTACTTCACAATTAGGTAGAAATCTCAGATTTCGTCCTCAAGCTTGTACTGTGCCTTTAAGGGCCAAAAAACACATCAAACGAAGTAGTTGGTTACACTGACTACCGCCAGTAACAGCCCTTCACTCCTTCCCCCACCCTTTTGTGGTTTGAACACATTACGACCACCACCCATAACATTTTAGCCCTCCCATAACAGAGGAAACGCCGGCGTGGACTGGTCCTTCCCTGTTGCATGGCGCGGCAACCCGGACATGGCCACGTAGGCTACTGTTCATAGTGGGATCCCGGTCCTCACACTATTAGTCAGCCTGACCATTCCGGATAAATTGTACTTCTCTAGGACAATTTTCGACGTAGAATTCGATTATGATCTTCGCAGCTGCGTAAACCCACTCTCAAAAAAATTTTTACGCGTTTTTCGTCAAATTTTCGTACCTATTGTACCTTGCGAAACTCGCATTAGTCTTCGGAAAATTCTTGAACGGACCTAATAATTGTGTTCAACGCTTAAAACTATCTCCTGAGCAAATTTTGGGAGAAGGCACATTTTCTAAACTTTGTCCAGACTGATTGCGTTTTGAACATGGACGGATTTTCGAGTGTGTGTTTATTTATATCAATTACAAGGCTCTGAAATAAAAATAGAAAAAAAGGTTCTGGATTTGACCTAAAATCCTCACAGGTGGGTTATTTAGTGCGCGGATCACGAATCTGGGGTTCACTTGTCAATTTTTCGAAGTTTTCGGCTTTATTCGTTCAAAGCTCACCGTCCAGGGAAAATTTTGTGTCAAATCGCGAATTTTGACGATTTCCGGAGTGTCACGATAGATATTGCTCAAATTGTTCCACTGAGGCTTATTTGCTGTGCTGAACACAAATCTAAGGTCCGTTTATCGATTTTTGACAGATTACGGTAGATTACGGTGGGTATACGGCAGTTCGGTCAAATTCACAGATATGACTCAAAAGTTGCATGCTGGGGTTATTCGGGTTGGTGAATACGAAATTATAGTTCATTTGTCGATTTTCGAAATAAAAAGGTAGGTTAAGTCCCCTAAATGGCATTTTACCCACCGTAATCTACAGCAAACTTCAGAATTTTGACAAACGGACTTCAGGTTCGTGTTCTGCACCCTAGATTACCCCTGCACCCAAGTTTAAGGCCGAATCCGGAATTTTATTCAAAACGCTCTAAAATTTCGTGAGGGGTCTTGCCGGCAGGTTTTGAAAAACGCGTGTAACTTTTTTTAGTGCTTCTAGGCGGCTGCGAAGATCTTAATCGGGTTTCACTCTGAAACCGGCTCTAGAAAAGTACATTTCATCCGGAATGGCCAGACCGACTGGAAGTAGTTCCCTTGTCAGGTGCAGACAACCGTAGTTGCAGCACGCAGCTCAAAGATGATTGCTCAGTGACGAGAATGCCCTTCAGGGGCTCCGTGGTACCAGCACGATTCTCTCTGAGCTGCGTACCGCGACAGCGGTTGTGTGCAACTGCAGACCGCAATTTCTTTTCGATAAAAACAGCATCTTGGGAAATATAACCCGTGCCGGAAAAAAATAAACTATTTCAGCAACTCGCGAGACTATCACAACGCTAATGCGACGTCTTGAACCGAGGAAAAACGGCTCTCCAGCCGGCTTCCATGCGCGGCACTGTATTTACTGCGACTTCTTTCAAGTGTTACTGCAAACAAACCCGTCAACAATGACCACTTTACCCATCCGTCCGGCTGACTACCATCCGGTTTACCATCTGCTGGTTCTGTGCCCTCTTGAAGAGTCTACGAGTGCAACCGCGAAATCGTCCTAAATTCCTCGTATGAAGTGGCCCCTGGGGCGGAGTCAGTAGGAAAGCAACTGGCCACCGTCCATGGCTGCCGGGCTCTTTCAAGCCAAATCGCTGAGGCTACGAGTCCATCCAGTCCTCCTGGGTCGGGGACGCGCATGTTCTCCACAATAGCTACCGGAGCAGTGTCGACATCGAGTGCCCGTGGCCGTGTTTGAATAGCCGAGAACTCAGCATCCACTCCAAATCGCTTGCTCACTCTCTTTGGGACACTCTGATTTAGACAGAACGCTGTTTTGACCGGCCTTCACCAGATCATAGCACCCTCCGGCATATCTCATCTAACCACTCTTTACTTTGTATTGGACACGGCTTTAATTGGTGGAGTTTGCGAATTATGGTCTTATTCGTAATTTGATCCTTCACATAAAAATTTTGATTAGACTGAGAACCCAAGCCCCGTTCTGGAGCCTGACGGGCGATTTTGCAGATACTTCAATTGCGTAGTATACTTCGCGGCTGTTCCGAGGAGATTTCGCGGCAGAAATTCCTAAGGCGGATATGTCTGAATTCAAGTCTGTTCATGTTCAGGCGTATTATTACATTTTTGCCCCAATCCCTAAAAATGCATTTCCCGCATCCCAGTTGTTTTCTACGATTTCGCAGCATCTTCTTCATATAATTCTCCTATGAATATGTGATGTCGGTTCGAATGAGACTGTCCGCCCACGCGGTCGGCGTGCGTGTTGAGTGACCCTCGCAAAGGCCTTTTTAGACTTTAAAATCAAAGCACAGGAACGATAGTCGAAAAGAGAGTGATATTCCACTCGGCTGTCCGCAACCGTCAAGGTCAAGCGGTTGCTGACCGGCGGGACAACAAGAGGGGGCGTCAAAATTTCAAGAAATCGGAAATTTGAGGGGGATGTAAAAAATCTTGGCTGAAAGTGAAAAAGATTGCCTGAGGCCACTTTACTGGGGTAAGGAGTGTAGTGATAATTGCAAAATAAAATGAACTTCAAGTCAGAGAAATTTCGGAAACTTTCTATTCCTAAAGTGTCTAAAAATTCATAAACGGAGGGAACAAGAAAGTTTTCGACACTTTCCAAAAAATTTCCTAACCATATGGGCGCAGCTCCGTCGCGGTCCAGGACAACGGTCTGCTTGATCCGAGCATTTTTTCCAACGATGGCCGCTCGGCACGCACGCCGCTCGCGTGGACGGACAGTCGCGTTTAGACAGACTGTACTTATCTTGAATTTCAAGAATTCATCGTACAAATGAAAACAAATCCACATGACGGTTCTGCAAGATTTGTGGCTAAAACGAAAAACGATTCGAATGATTTGTCCGGAAATTAAAGTATTTGATTCATTCGAGATTTTCAATTTCTGATTTGCTCCGAAAATTTGTTCTATTCAGGAACTCGAATTATTCGTTTGTTTTAACGTTAGATACATTCGAAGCTTCACTAAATTCGGCTTTTCGTTTGATTGATTTTTCGAAAGAAATGAAATTTTCGGTTTTTAGAATGGTCGACCGATTTTGGGACCTAAATTCGGCTATTTGGTCATTGAAAAGAGTGTTCAGAAATATGAATGAATTATTAGGGAATTATTCGAAAATCCGATTATTGATGCGAACATTCGGACAAGTTTTTCGAGAATTCGTTATCAATCGAATAAGGGACAGGTTTTTGGATTTACTCAATCATTCGAAAAAAAGTTCGAGAAACCTCACTTGAATCTATTCATTCATGCGAAATTATTGAAAAAAGGGTTTATTGACAGAAAAAAATATTCGTTCGGGAATTTACAAGAGCTCGAGTCGAATTCGTGCATATAATTGACTTTTTTGAAAAGGTTTTTCCAAAAAATCATTTATCCGACATTTTCTAGAAATGATTATCTAAATTGTTCACTCATTATTCGCTTATTCGGAACCTAGCGCCTAATGCCTATATCTAAAGTCCGTATGAACTAGGCTGCCCACCTACGCGGTCGTCGTGAAGGCGTTTTTCGGGCTTGCAAATGGATTTGCTGAGATTGTTTAATGACATTCCAGTCAGCTATTTGCTGTGGTGGATAAACTTGATCGAAAAATGACGATGCGACGACCGCTCGACACGCACTCCAACCGCTTGGGCGGGCAGTCTCATTCGAACAGACTATATAGTGTACAAATGCAGCCGCGTACTGCATTTTATAACTGTATAGCACACTCAATAATCCACCCAAAGATTTTTTGTTTAAATTTGAACCCTAGCAATCATCATACTTTAGAACAGCCCTTCTCTTCAGGAGATTTTAATACTTTCAACTCTAGAATAATATAGCAGTAAGGTAGTTTCTAAAAAAGAACGGTTAACATGGACGCAAAAATCGTCCTCGCGCGCGTTGTTATCACCACTCGCACTCTTGTCGATGTCTTCCATAAGGCTGATGAGACGGCTTTCGCTTTTGTTGTAACAATGCAAACGCAGTTCCGATTCAACCAGAAACTGCAGTTGCTATCCTGTGGTGGGTGAGGATACAGTGGGGTTCCATGCCAGTATTTTCCTTTCCATTTCCAGAAAGCCGTACCATCTACATTCATCACCAATGAAATTTTTACGATACTGAATCTACAAATCACAGATTGATCCAAATCTTTTAAACGAAAGTTCTCGTCCTCATCACGAATCGATGTATAATATTTAAAATTGCTCCGTATAACATTTCTTACTTCAAATCTTCATAATTTCTTTCAGAGCATGTACTGCCAGACAACTCTCACTATAGCAGTACTGATGCTGCTGGAGTACACATCAGCATACCTTTCGAATCCGGTCTGTACGCAGTGTTCCGGCATGAGCATTGAGTAAGAATCAATACTTGATTGAAGGCTGACTTCTATGGAGTCTATCGATTTTTTGCAGCTCAAATCCTCTCTCCTATTTCAATGGACCGACAGATTTCGGCAATCAACTCGGCAAAGCGATAGCTACGCGGATTAACGAGGTGAATAGGCTTTTGTTATTTTATTCACAGAAATATTTAGCGACCAATGGCGCCGTCTGTACTGCCCTTATCGTAGGGAAGTATCGCTCGGCAGCTGCGGAGAACCGCTGCTGCGACCCTCACGCCACGCGAAATCACTCTGGCACCACGAGGTTTCGGCACGGTCATCCTCTACTCAGAAAAGTCGAAACAAGTTACTTGTAATATTACTTGAATGTCTCAAGTAACTTACATTTATATTACATGGAACATACATTTATATTACATGTAACTTACATTTATATTACATGTGAGTTACACTTATGTTACATGTAACTTACATTTATATTGCATGTGAGTTACACTTATGTTACATGTAACTTACATTTGAATTTCAACTATGGGTGGCCACCACGTGACGCAGATGACACGCGACGCAGAGGGCGCGTCCCAGGCCACACACTACGCCAAAAAAATTCTGAGCAGGGCCTTCCCTGTTTGTATGGGGTCAAGTACCTCAAACTTGGGCAATTGAACCAACAGCAACGCCAGTCGTATGGCTGACCCCGTGAATGCGTCGTACATCAGCCTTGGGGATATCTTCTTGGCCGATTTAAGTTACTTGCGACTTATCTCAAGTCATTTAAGTTACATGTAACATATCGGAGGCGCAGCGCACGCAGCATCCCCCGATATTTACATGTAAGTTAAATGACCTGAGATAAATCGCAAGCAACTTACATCGGCTCAGATATGTTACAAGTAACTTGTTTTCGCTCTTTTATGTTACAAGTAACTTGTTTTCGGCTTTTTATGTTACAGGTGACTTGTTTTCAATTTTTCTGAGTCATCCTCTCAGAAAACAAAAACAAGGTACTTGTAAAATATCTGAGCCGATGCAAGTTACTTGCGACTTACCTCAAGTCATTTAAGTCACATGTAACATATCGAGGCGCAGCGCACGCAGTATCCCGCCGATATGTTACATGTAACTTAAATGACCTCAGACAGGTCGCAAGTGACTTACATCGGCTCAGATATGTTACAAGTAACTTGTCTTCGGTCTTTTATGTTACAAGAAACTTGTTTTCGGCCTTTTATGTTGCAGGTAAGTTGTTTTCTTTTTTCTGAGTAGTTGCGTACTGCAACAGCGGTTGTACGCAACTGCAGCTTGGAATCCGGCTTCAATAAGCGCAGTACTACCATAGCGGTGCTTCCGAATATCGAATCTTCAGAACTTGAAGGCATCGTCCGCGCTGGAATTCAATTTTCATTTTTCAGGCTCAATTTCATGATTGAGCCCGGTAGACCACACTGGTAAACTTTGGCGCGTCGAAAACGTTGGGCAATGAGGTTGGAAGGCGTCAAAAGTGAAGATCCGCCACCAATTCTCACCAGTCACCTAGCACTTTTTCCTAGAATGTTGGTGCGACCGAAAGACAACATGAAAAATAGTTACGGCACGAACTCCACATGCAGAAAAACTCCGAAAATGACAGTGACGAGGCCTCCAAAAGCAGAAAAACCTCAAAAAGGATTTCGGCGCGAAATTCAAATTCGTATTTACAAGTGTTCCGAATGTATTTTCTTCACAAATGAAGGTTTTTCCTGGGCGCCTTCGACATTTTCGTTCACTGGAGAGGCCAAGCTACACAAAAACATGAAAAAATGATATACGGTTTTCTGCGCGTACGATGCCTTTAACGAATGATCGAAATTCTCAGAGAAAACAATTTGGATGTCATTTCCAATCCCTGACGGATGAACTTTTTCGAATCCATTTTAAGTTCGGGATCAGTTTTTTTTCCAACGGTGAACCCCCTTTTGAACATTTTGAAAGGTTCCGGATTGGTTTTTATTATCGGATTCACACGTCCAAACTTTTTTTCCAGAAAAAATCGCATGAAAATTTTGGAGAAACTGCTGACTATTTGCTCAGATTTATTTTCTCAGACTTTTTTTGCAACTGCGTATAAATGCCTCTGGGAATTCGCAAAATCGCGAATAAATGTTTTTTTTGGAAAATTGCCAATCACAAGTCGGGAACTGATCTTCCAAATTTTCGACTGAAATAAGTTCCAGAAAACGCGAATCTTCGAAATTTTCAAGTAGTTCAAGAATTCGAAAAAATAAACTCACGGGTAAATCGACAATCAGGTTGTTCAAAAGTTCAAGTAATTCTTGTAAGATTTTTAAACATTTTTCGCGAATCGGAGGATCGAAACCAATGAATATAGAGATTTCACTCATCTTTGGCCTTACTAGGAAACCTCATATGGTGTTCCCCCTGATCAGAAAACTGAAAATGTTTCCCGGCCGGTTCTGGGACGTTATCTCCGAATCCAATAGCATACTTTGCTGAGCCCACCTCTGACCAAAGTATGCATTTTTGCAGCTTCGCGAGAGGGTAAAAGTACCCATCAGGCGAATTTAGAGTGTTGGGAAATTATTATAGGTTACTCTGGGTGTATTGTCATTTAGGGGGCTTAATCTACCTAAACCTTCTGGAAACCGTATTTAGACCTCAAATTCGTGCCTACCGCACTAAATAGTCCCTATAGCCAAATTTCGAGGCGAATCCGAGGTTTCAATCAAACTACAGTATACCCACCGTAACCTACCTAGATCGAACATCGATAAGCAGGCCCCAGATTTGTGTTAGGCACTGCAGATAATCCCAAGAAAGCAGTTTTGAGCAAAATCTCTTGAAGCATTTGACAAATCATGAAATGCCTCACTCAACCTCCAGAAAATTCCCTAAAGGTGAAAAAGTTTGAATCAAATCTGACAAAATGTTCCGTACCATACATAGCAAATGGACCTCTTTGCGATCATCAGGGGTGTGCGAATATTTCAAAAAAAAAAACGATTCGGAAAACAGAGAAGCGAGTTCGTCAGAAAACAGAAAAGTCATAGCGGCCAGAAAACAAAGAAAAATTTCGAAAAAAATATTCATCGTATTTGAACCTGCTTTCAAGCGAAGAGCAAGTAATTCAATTGTCATAGAGCAATTTGAAGTCAGCTCTGTAGCTTGTTTTCTAGGACTCTTCTAGATACACCTAATTTAAATAAATATGGTATACATTTGACCGACGAGTGCAGGCTCCTAGACTCTTCGAGCCTGTGTGATATTGAGCCCTAGTGTTATTCGTTGAGGACCAAGAAACACACATTATACCCAAATTCAGTATGTCAAATACCCCTTGTAAACAATTCTTACCAAAATGAAGCCAACTTGGCCTTCAGCTCAGCGTCAGAAAATACAAACTTTCACAGGCTGTAACTGGTTTATGAGGAGTCCTCAGCAAACTCTGACTTCAACTTCAAAAAAAACCGCGCCAGAATTGACCAGAAAACATACAGCAGCTCTCTTTTCTCAATTGAGAGAGAATCCTAGATTTGGATGAGATGATCAGAACCAGGAGGAAAAATAAGGGGAGAAAATCAGATTTTTACAATGAGGAAGCCTCATCTATCTTACCATCGATTTTTTGAAGCAAGAACTCAGAGAGCAGCTCACCATAGGGCCAACGGGAGTAGCAGCAACTTTTTTTGGTGCTATAAGATCTCGCTTCACATTCAAGAACTGACTAAATATTCTCCATTTAGGCGTACCCTACGGACTCAACCCGGATGACCTTCGGCTCCTATCCAACCATGTCCAGTTATGGCACTCAAGGGTCAACCTATGGCACTGGAGCTTCAACCTATGGCTCACAAAGCTATGGCACAGGAGCGTCATCGTATCCCATTACGCCAGAGCTCTACCAACAGGCGCTGGCGAATTTCAACAGCCAATACGGAGGCAGCATGGGCGGAGCTGCCAGCAGCGGCTATCCAATGACGATGAGCAGCTTCCCCGGCTACAGTGGCGGATACACTGGACAGCAGACAATGAGCAGCTATCCGGGCTCAGCCGGTGGATACACCTACGGGAACTACAACAACATGGGTCAGACTATGGGACAGACCTCGTACGGGAACTACGGCGCCGGGCAGACTTATGGCGGCTATGGTGGCGCCACCAGTGGCAGCTATGGAATTCCTGATCCTATCACTACTGGCACCTCCAGTGGTGGCAGTTGTCCGTACTGCTTCGGAAACAAGGGAGGATACAAGGTGAAGAAAGCGAAACGTGAATCGGAAAAGGTGGATTTGAAGAAGGAGGAGAAGAAGAAGGAAAACTGAATGATTCTCTGAAGGAAAATCATCTGCCGCACCTCCCTCGCTCTAATTTATTGCTGGTTACTGATTTGCTTCACTGAATGTAGATCAAGTATTGATCACTATCGGCCTGTTGTACACAATAAATATTGATCCTTTGTGCACCCTATAAGAACTGTTTGAATAAATCTGTCCGCCCAAGCGGTCGGCGTGCGTGTCGAGTGACTGGCACGGAAGCATTTTTCGCACGAGCCTTCCTAGGACTGCAAACAGCTGACTAGGAGCTTATTAACTATTCGTCTGATATTCCTGCTAATCAATTTACAAGTCCTAATAGTGCCTTTGCGGCCACAGCTCGACACGCATGCCGACCGCGTGCGCGGACAGTCTCATTCGGACAAACTTTACATAGATGGAGAATGCGTCAAGTATGAGTTCGAAGTTAAATCGATACAAAATCAAATGTATAGAGAAAAAAAACCAAAAAAATCCTTGCAAAATTCAAAAATCAAAAAGATGAAACAAGAGTATTATATTTTCCTATGCTCGCTGTAATCAGATTTCATTGACATTTGTAGTAATCAAGAATGATCCATAGATTATCCACCATGGGAAAAACGGATACGATTAAACTGGAAAGGTACTCCTTAAGTTAAAGCCTGTTCGAATGAGACTGCCCGCCCATGCGGTCGGCGTGCGTATCGAGTGACTATCATGGAGGCATTTTCCGGAATAGTCTTCCTAGAACTGCAAACAAGTGACTGGGAATTTATTAACTATTCGTCTAACAATTCTGCTAATCGATTTGAAAGTCCAGTGCCTTTGCGACCGCAGCTCGACATGCACGCCCACCGCATGGGCAGACAGCCTCACTTGGACGAACTTTACATAGATGTAGAATGCGTCAAGTATGAGCTAGAAATTAAATCGATAAAATGAAATTAATATATAGAGAAAAAATGAAAAAAATTCTTGCACAATTCGAAAATCAAAAATATGAAACAAGAGTATTACACTTTCTTATGTAATCAGATTTCATTGACATTTGTAGTAGTCGAGGATGATCCATAGAATATCCACGATGGGAAAAACGGATACGATCAAACTGGAAAGGTACTCCTCAAGTTAAAATCTGTTTGAATGAGACTGTCCGCCCAAGCAGTCGGCGTGCGTGTCGAGTGACTATCACGGAGGCATTTTCTGAACGAGTCTTCCTAGGACTGCTAACAGCTGACTGGGATTTTATCAAGTATTCGTCTAACAATCCTGCTAATCGATTTGAAAGTCCAGTGCCTTTGCGACCGCAGCTCGGCATGCACGCCGACCGCGTGGGCAGACAGCCTCACTTGGACGAACTTAACGTATCCGGAGAACCCGTCAAATATGAGTTCGAGTATGAATCGACAAGAAAAATAAATTTGTAATACGAAAACGGAATAAATTTAAGGTTCAGTTTGAAAGTCAAATGAGTAAAATGAGAATATTCAAGTTTTCGCATGCAAACTCATAGATTTTACTGACGTTTGAAGTAGTCATGGGTGACCTCTAGAATATCGGGAATGGGAAAAACGGGTAAGATCAAACTACCAGGGTACTCCTAAGTTTGATGTCTGTCCGAATGAGACTATCCACCCACGCGGTCGGCGTACGTGTCGAGCGGCCGTCGCGAAGGCACTTTTCGTAAGGGTCGTCCCGCTGCTGGAAACAGCCGACTGATATACATATTTCTACTACCAGTCGTCTGATATTGCTGCTCATCAATTTACAGCTGCAAAAAATGTCTTGGTTGCGGCCGCTCGACACACACGCCGAGCGCGTGGGAGTACGGTCTTGTTTGGACAGACACTGAAAACTACGGGGACGGGTCGAGAGTGATAAACATTATTAGTATACAAATGATCTGAGGCGGAACTTTTCGGATAATTGTATTCTGGGGTGATCCGAAAAAATCCCTTTTATTCGATGAGTCGGATAACGGGTCGGTTGGGCTTGACGTTTTTTTTTTGTTAAATCAGATTGCAAGTCAACAAGGGTTTGGCTTTTTCGGAGAATCGGGTTTTAAGTTGTAAAAAGAATCAAATCGATTGGACAAGTTCCCAAATTATTCTAATCTGATCCAACGTATAGTTATCAGTGGTCTGCATAATACCAGCCGCGCAGAAGTTCGTGAGGAGCTCATTTTCATTGATGGTACTCGGAAAAAAGGTTCCAGAATGGAATTTCAAAACGATAAAAATCATGATGGTTCCTAAAATATCAATTATGGAAATAGCTAGGGACGACAAAACCTTATGGGTCGCCTTCGAATCATCAACTGCGGAATGGGTTGGATGTGATGAACCTCGGATGACCTATAGGGTTGTAGGCAGGGCTGTGCGGAACTGTTCCCTTTGAGATTCCGTTTCCGCATTTCCGGTGATTTTTGAGCTGTTCCGTTTCGCTTCCGTTCCCGACTTTTCGGTCCCGGAAACGGAAGTAAAATTGCTGCACGAGTTTTGGTTGGTGGTCTAGGCAAGGGTGTCCGAAGGCATCATAAGGCTCCGTACATAAGGTGCGTCCAAATGAGAATGGCGGCCCATGCGGCCGGCGTGCTTGGCAGGCGACCGTCGCGTTCGCCGCTCTCGGGCGAGCATGCGAAAAGTCCCCACCGCCATCGAATACAAACGGAGCCGGCACCGGCTGGCAGCAAGCACCGGGCCGATCAATCAGCTCTGCTGACGGGGGGAGAGGGGACGGCCGTCGTTGAAATCAAACACGCGTCCGAGGGCGGCACATGCGACGGTCGCCTGCCAAGCACGCCGGCCGCGTGGGCCGCCATTCTCATTCGGGCACACTTTACGTGTCGGGAGCGCACGCTCTCGCTCCTTTGCGCTCCTCAGCGCTCCCCAGCGCTGATGGCTACCCGGTATCATGAGAGACACCAACAATCATCTCCTGCCTCGTGTTAATTCGTTTGTTTGCGTTTGATCTCTTGATCAATCTCTCGCCTCGACTCGTTGGCAGTTCATTTAACACGGTTTGTGTCAGCCGTGGTGGTTCTAAGGGATACGAAAGCATTAGTTTTGAACAAAGTTCTAGACGCAGTGCTTTAAGAATGAAGCCATACGCAGGAAACTAGTTACATCTCTTTCGAAGAGGGCTTGTGCAAGCGAGGGGGACGTTAGCGAGCAAGAGCGGGCTAGAGCGAGCGTAAACGAGCTCGAGCGCCTAGCAAATCGTGTGCCCTCGATGACCACCGATTTTGCGCAATCGCACGCTCTCGCAACGTATGGACGCTGCCTAAGAGACTAAGGATCACTTTCGACCCCTTGAGTTCAATCAAATATCTGAGCCTGGCTGAGGTCCTCGATAAAGGTCCGGGTTCTAAAGTTTCGTCCCCAAAATAATGACACAAAGTAGGCGTGACAGAGATCTCACCGTTCTTTGGGGATTTTTGAAACAGCTTTTTCAACGAAAATTAATGATTTTTGAGAGACTTTCCGCTACAATTATCTAACAAATGCGTTTCTCTACCTTCACAACAGCAATAAGAATCGAGACAGATTTTTTAGCACGTGAACTGTGGAAATCTCTAGTGAGCTGTCGATTCCGATTATTACCAGAAGCGGAGCCGTGAAATATAACTGGTAAGAAGGAGATTCTGGCCAAAAAGCGACCGATCCTTGCTGTGGTAGTCGAAAACAGGAGCTTACTCAAAATGAACCAGAGCCTTCAGCCTGTCCTCCAGCAAGAAGTCTGGGCGGAGACAGATGGAGGTCGCCACGGGCAGCGGAACTGCACGTTAGAGGCAGATCCTGGGTGATCTTTCCAAACCTCCCCAAGGGTTTTCGTTTAATTTTCGAATTTAATCGTGGGGTACTCGCTCCGGTAAGCAATTAAGGTTAAAAAAGCTAAAAAGCCGTCGGTGGCAATCTGTAGACTGATTTCTGATCAGCCTTGAACACACAACGCGGCCGCCCTCGGTTATCTACACCGGATACAGCGTGGACTCCTTTCTGAGGGAAAGGCCGTATACTGCTCCGAAGGGGCAGCAACATACATATGCTGGAGATTTCCGGACAGCCCTGGTCGTAGGATATCAACTGCGGCAGCAAGATGATAATCGCACATGTCATGGATGGTTTTTGAAGTACAAACCACCGAAACGCGTTGGAGAAGGCTGTAATTTTCTTCGATTTATCTATTATAAAATATAAGAATGGTTGGAGAGGTGTTACAGCTCAAAAAAACACCGTAAATACGGAAACGGAACAGTTCCGCACAGTCTCGCTACTGACCCTTTATTGCAGGACCACAACAGGCTCATGATGCCGACAACTCTTCAAATGCAAACTAATCCCTTTTCTCTACCAGACAAAGCATAGTATCGCAAGGCTGGCGTTCTCCGAGTGACGAGCTCTATTGAGGGAGCTGTAGGCGCACCATTAGGGCCAGAGTCGAGCATCGTAGTCAACGGGGATTCTCCGTAGCCTTCAACATGCCTAGCAGATTGGAGGCAGGGTCCAGGCTTCTCGAGTCTCAAAAGGGAAGATCGCGAAGGCGAGTCACTCAAAGTAGGCTAGAGCTTTGCAGCAGTTTAACATAATATCCGATCCGGAGCAGGGATGAGCGGAATTCTGATGGTTTTTTCACCTTCTGATTCCAGAAAATGAGGAGCTCGGCACGCGAGTGCCGCGCTGGCGTTGAGTAGTATGAATAGCGCCGAAGATAGGACTGCGGTGTCGTGGAGTGCCGCAGTGCGACGCCGGATGACCGACGTCGCAACGCGACGCTCGACGTCGGTGCGAAATTTCTCCGTTGATGGTGGGATGGTATCGGTATTATCGGCTGCTCTACCACCGGCCTTGTGGGCGCCGCGCGCGACGTCGGATAGCATTGCCGGACGTCAGACGGCAAAATAACTGTGAAAGGGGCTTAACGGATGGGAGAGAATTGAATCTGCACGGTGGTTATAAGGATATCGATTATTGGACGGTCCGATAGAGCTAAACTTCATAGATGGTCTTCAGAATACCGACTACAATAGGTTGAAAGAACTCAGCTCGATGGGTGGCCACGACATTAGGCCATCGAATAATTTCGAATCACCCGAAGAACCAATTTTTCTCTCGAATGCCTGAATGGTCTTATTCATCTTCGGTTTCCATACAAAAAGTATGGGGGAGCACCATCTGAACTATTAGTCTGAACTTTTGGAGAAAACAGCCTTGCTATTAGGAATTACGGTATCCACGGCACGATAATCGTGGCCACACTGCCGACATTTACTGCGCTTCCCTGGGCCAAGTTCCGGTCCGCAATTGCGTCTAGACACGCTTTGCGGCCGTACGCGCTCGACTCGGTCGATTTGCCAGCGCCAATGCCGACTCCATGGGGTTATTTAAACAGTTTCCTCAAATTTTTCTAAGTTTCCAGCTTCCAAAACCCACCTAGAGTCAACAGATCGGTGCCTGTGTCGCTGGAAACTTTTCCGACTCGGGAGCGTGCGGCCGCAAAGCGTGTCGAGACGCAATTGCGGACCGGAATTTGGCCCAGAGAAGCACAGTACAAAGCAGTTTTAGGAATGCGTGAAAGATGGCTAAAACATGGACGATGTACACCCATCTGTGACACGATGGCTCACTGGTATGCCTGGAATAACTTGACCTTTTCTTGCACATTTCGCAGACATTACCCGTAGCCTACCCTCCGATTCAGCGGGAAATCTTCAAATCGAAATAAAGCTCGGACTCTGTCTTTGTTCTTTAGATTAGCCTTCAATCGTTACAGAACAAAGCTAGGGCGCTTGGTAATTCTTAAACCATTTCAACCATATTGAAGCTTGCATCCGACGCAGCCATGTAAGCAAACTTGCTCACGTGTCAAGAAACTCGAAGATACCTGAGCCCATATTCTTCTTCTGTAACAAACACCAACACAAGTACAGGACACCTATTTACTCACAAGAAAAATGGAGGTCCATTACTGTAACAACTTCAAACAAAGGACATGACACAGGTATACAGGGAATTTTGAAAAAGTATGAATCATGAACACCTCCGCAAACATTTGAACCATCAAAATCAACATTAGATCCAAGAAAAATCGAGTATCTATAACACCTTCATCCGGGCTTGATAAGTTAGGAGATCCACCTCAACGAAATCTACTTGTACTACGCAGATAAATACACACAAGCATTATTATTACACCTCTTGGTTAATAAACAGTAAACCATTGGAAGCACCTCTGGCTGGTTAGAATCATGTTAGCTTAGTCACTATCGCTGTCGACCACCTTCTTCCTCTTTTTCACAGGCATCACCTCTTCGTCGCTCTCATCATCATCAGTTCCTCCATAGTTGTACTTCGGAGCTGCACGAGGTCTTCGACTAAAATCCACACGTTTGGTACTTAATTTGAGATTTTTAGGTCGAAAAGAGACCAACTTTGCTTGCCGCGAAGGTGCAGGCGGAGAGTCATCCTCTATCACAACTTCGTCCTCATCGGAATCCCAGTCACCAGCTGCCTTCTTCTTCGGCTTACTCTACAAACAGAAAGTATCTCAAGGATTTGAACTTCACCCGGGAGTTTCTAAACTGAAGGCAGGGTCAAGCAATGTTGGAAATTTTCCAAAGTGGGAGGGGTCGCCACAAAACTTGAAAAATTCAAGGGGGTCGCACCACCGGATTTTTCGATTCGTTTGATTTTTTTTTCGATTTTCACTCAGCTCCACCACATTATGTTTCCTACACAACCAGTTCTCCAGAACTGTTTGTCAACTAATGATGGCTCAAATGCTCGTAAAAAATTGCAATTGTCCAAATCGCCAAAAATGGTTTTTAAGGTATTCAGTGTCATACATATTACTCTTATGAGCCATAACTCAGCGATTCGGTAAAATAGACCGAGTGATGAAGTAAAAAAAGCAAAGCCGCCCATGTTGAATGAGAAATAGAAAAAATCACTCGTTGGAAAAAGTGGTGTGAAAATGCCGTTTTTTCCAAATGGCCTTTTCAGCAATGGTTTTACCCTTTAGGCGGCAGTCAAGAATAAGATGCATATACTGAATGGTTACATTAGCTGAATTTTTTTTTCTAAAAATTTTCCTTTCCGAGATTTCTCACCTCACTCTTTTCACAAGGTGAGGTGGAAAATCACGAGAAATTTTTTTTCTGGAAAAATATCAAGCTAATGTAGTTTTCGATAACCATTCATGAGATGCATCTTCTGTTCGACTGCCGCCTTCTAGAAAGGAAAACCAAGGCTGAAAGGCCATTTGGAAAAATGATTTTTTACACCACTCTTTCTAGTTCGCATTCTAAATGAGCGACTTTGCTTTTTTCTACTTCGTCACTGGGCCTATTTTACCGAACCGCTGAGTTACGGCGCATAGGAGCAATGTGTATGACACTGGAATGCTCCCAAAAACCTTTTTTTTTTCGTTATTTGGACAAATGTAATTTTGACGAGCATTCAAATTCTCAGCAAAGTGGACGGGTCTACATTGAATTCAGCGGGGAAATTATTAGGGAGGGGTCACAAAGTTTTGCCACGAATGGAGTGGGCCGCAACAACGTAGGTGCTTTGTCCAATGGGATGCTTGACCCTGTTTGAAGGCCTGAATAATCAACATTAAAATGTGACAGAAGAGTTAACGCCCTCCTTTTACAGCCAGCCGTCCAATACAAGTTTTTCCAGCCAAGCATGATGGAGTCAAGATTTCACACCCGCTTGCTATTCCTCACTGAGCGCTGATTGGAAATGAATCTGATAATGGGTTGGTAAACGGCGCTGCACTCGACTTTTGGCCAAGGATTAAATACTTTGAATTTTTTGAATTCTAACCTGTGTGTAAAACGTTTTAAAGGAGTTAGAACCCATTGGTGGGCGAAATATCAGCGTGAGTGGGGTGCAGAGTTTTTTTTTTTTTGAATCCCCCCCCAAACATCGGATACAGCTTCCGTTGATACTAATCCACCATCCCATCCTCGTAGCATTGCAGAAACCAACCTTCTCCTTCTTTCCGAAGAAGTCCGTCATCTTCGGTGAATCAGTAGATCCATTCTCCTTCTTTGCCTTAGGCTTAGCCTTCTCCTTGGGCTCGGCTTTATTCTTTGCAGCTGGCTTCTTAGCTGGTGGATGATCATCGTCGCTGTCATCGGGGAGCGTGAACACATCATTATCAACCTTCTTTGCAGCCGCTTTCTTCGCCGATGAAGCCTGAAATCATGGACTACCACTCCTTTGAGTCCACGGAAAGTTATTCAAAAACTTACCTTAGTGGCTTTTTTCGGCGCGGGTGATTCGGCATCGCTGTCCTCGTCACTCTCCACCACCTTCTTCTTCTTAGGTGCAGCCTTTTTAGCCGGTTCAGCCTAAATTTTGTGTTGGACGACTCATACTCTGATTGGTGTAAACGAAAAAGTTTCACCTTGACAGGTGAAGAAGTATCATCATCGTCAAGCGTCACCACATCCGCATCACCACTACCATCATGACCATTCTCATGACCATTCTCCATCTCATCGGCTCCGGAGTACCTCTTCGGCTAAAAAAAGTGGAGTTAGTAACAATCGAAACAGTTTGCATTCGCGACTTACCGCTCCTCGAGCAGCTCGATCCTTCTTCTTTGGAATGACCTCTTCCACATCCTCATCGTCCTCGAAGACCGCGCTTTCTTCAGGCTGCAACAGAATAAACATCGTCTTTGAAGTCAGACCATTGGCTGCACCAACTCATTTCCTAGACTTTCATGGTTTTATCAAAAAAAAAATTTCGACACCATCCAGGAATGATTGAGATAGAGGGGGACGCCAGGAGTAAGGGAGAGGTAGAAAGGCGAAAGACCAATAGAGTGAAGGAGATAAACCAAGAGAAGAAAGATAAGACACAAGGACCAAGACACAGATGGGGGATAGGCGAAAACTAGAGAACTGACTATGAAAGAGGAATTGAGAAGGATAGATACAAAGACCAATAGCGAGAGAGTCATAGACAGAGGAAGGCGAAGAGTGATCAAGATGGATAGAGGGAAGTACCCGTAGTTAACGAACTGGTCAGACAGGCCAAAAAAGAAAGGGACAGAAGGATAAATTCAAGGCGAAGAGATAATGGGAGAGAGACAGAAGTCGAAAGACTGATTTAGAGAGGTGAAGACGTTAGAAAGTCATTATTTAGATGAGAGAAAAAGACAAAGGCAGACAGACAGAGTGCACGAGAGAGAGAGGAGAGATTGGTGAATGGAAAGAAAGGGGGAGAAGAGACCGGGAAACCAACTGTGAGAACAAGAGAGATGGAGAAGACAACTAAGCTGAGAGGAATAGGAATACAGAATTACAGTTAGGCCCGTGGCTTGTTTCCTCAGAAAAAAAACGTTTAAATCTCACGCGCGGTTTAAATCTCACCAGCGGCTGACGGTATGGTAAGCTGATCAGCTGCGTTCTTCGCTCAGCCTGAATCGATTAGTGGGCCGGCGCACGAGACCGCCGTGTCAGCTGAGGGTGAAAATTAAATGTATTTTCTTGAGGGAGCGAGCAACGGACCTAACTTTGCATATGGAACAAGAGAAAAGGGACGCACAATAAGAGAAAAGGGTGCATAGAAGGACCACGACATGAGAGAGGGAGAGTGAAAAGAGAAGGAAGGAGAGAGAAGATTGGAAGACTGATTAGGGGAAAGGAGGCAGTTAGGCTGCGTCCAAAGCAGACGACCTAGCGCCACGTGAGGCTGGGGGTTCGCATCTTTAGCATTTGTTATTGATCTGACTGCCCAGCGACCACTGAAGCTGGCCTGTCGCTGACAGTGGAGGCATAGCGGCTGTAGCTAATTTTATCAATACCGTAGTAAACCCCGTGCCGTCCTCCGACACATTGCATGCACCTGCCGTCAAGCGTCATGCACCAGCGTTTGAGCAACGACTTGACGCCAGCTGCTAGTCGCTGGCGCTGGTCGCTGACTCCTGGCGCTTGTCACAGACGCCTGGCGCTTGTCTTCTGCTATGAACGGAACCTTAAAAAGACTAATAGTGAGAAAAAGAGAATTACCAAAACAGGAAGACACAGACAGATTGATAGACACGACAGACAGACAGACAGTCAGATAGGCAGACACTCAAACTGAGTGAGAGAGAGAAAAGAGCAAGGGGAGTAAGAAAACTCCAAAATAGGTGAGAAAGGAATAAATGACCAAGACAGAGCGACTGAAAGATACTGGACCACTGACTAAGAAAGAATGTTGGGACAGATAGACAGACAGACAGACAGAAGGGAAGAACGAGGAAAGTGAGATTGAGAGATCACTAGTGAGATGAAGAGAGAGAAAGAACAAGAAAGAAGGAAAGATAGATGTAGAGGAAAAAAGTTGGTAGCTCCTGTTTAGTCTCTTCCCGCAGACGAACTTTACCAACACAAGACAGAGATGGAAATAGGAAAGAGAAAGGATGAAGACAGACAGACAGACAGACAGACAGACAGACAGACAGACAGACAGACAGACAGAGAAGCAGGCGGGCGGGCAGGCATGCAGGCAGTCAGGCAGACAGACAGATAGGCACACAAATAGAAGGAGAGAATGAAAGACCATCAAAAAGAAGAGGAGAGGGAAGGACCAAGACAGACAGAAAAAGAGACAGAAAATTGGCCAACAGGAAAACGGTGATATAAAAACCATTATGAAAATAGAACGAAAGAGAAAGATCCGGGTAGGAGAGAGATGGGATCACGAGAGAAGGACGGACGGACAGACCGACAGAAAGATAGACAAATGGAAGGAGAGAACGAAAGATCATTAGTGAGAGAGGAAGAGGGAAGGATCAAGAAAGAAAGA
>JAPDOI010000166.1:600000-755000 GCA_029168955.1 Aplectana chamaeleonis
AGTGTGTGGGACCCAAATGGGTGTGCGCAGAACGCCGTAGAAAGTGTGCGGGACCCCAGCAGGAGTGCGAAAGACGCCGTAGAAAGTGTGCGGGACCCAAGTGGGAGTGGCCGGACGTCGTAGAAAGTGTGCGGGACCCACGTGGGAGTGCGCCGAACGCCGTAGAATGTGTGCGGGACCCAAATGTGTGTGCGCAGAACGCCGTAGAAAGTGTGTGAGACCCAAATGGGTGTGCGCAGAACGCCGTAGAAAGTGTATGGGACCCAAATGAGAATGCGCCGGACGCCGTAGAAAGTGTGCGGGACCCACGTGGGAGTGCGCCGGACGCCGTAGAATGTGTGCGGGACACAAATGGGTGCGCGCAGAACGCCGTAGAAAGTGTGCGGGACCCCAGCAGGAGTGCGAAAGACGCCGTAGAAAGTGTGTGGGAACCCAATGAGAGTGCGTCGGACGCCGTAGAAAGTGTGCGGGACCCAAGTGGGAGTGCGCCGGACCCCGTAGAAAGTATGCGGGGCTCAAGTGGGAGTGCGCCGGACGCCGTAGAAAGTGTGCGGGACCCAAATGGATGTGCGCAGAACGCCCTAGAAAATGTGTGGGACCCAAATGGGTGTACACAGTACGCCTTAGAAAGTGTGCGGGACCCAGGTGGAGTGCGCCGGACGCCGTAGAAAGTGTGCGGGACCCAAATGGGCGCGCGCAGAACGCCGTAGAAAGTGTGTGGGACCCAAATGGATGTGCGCAGAACGCCGTAGAAAGTGTGTTGGACCCAAATGAGAATGCGCCGGACGCCGTAGAAAGTGTGCGGGACCCACGTGGGAGTGCGCCGGACGCCGTAGAATGTGTGGGACCCAAATGGGTGTGCGCAGAACGCCGTAGAAAGTGTGCGGGAACCAAGTTGGAGTGCGCCGGACGCCGTAGAAAGTGTGCGGGACCCACTGGGTGTGCGCAGAACGCCGTAGAAAATGTGCGGGACCCAAGTGGGAGTGCGCCGGACGCCGTAGAAAGTGTGCGGGACCCAAATGGGGTGCGCAGAACGCCGTAGAAAGTATGTGGGACCCAAATGGGTGTGCGCAGAACGCCGTAGAAAGTGTGCGGGAACCAAGTTGGAGTGCGCCGGACGCCGTAGAAGGTGTGCGGGACCCAAATGGGTGTGCGCAGAACGCCGTAGAAAGTGTGTTGGACCCAAATGGGTGTGCGCAGAACGCCGTAGAAAGTGTGTGGGACCCAAATGAGAGTGCGCCGGACGCCGTAGAAAGTGTGCGGGACCCACGTGGGAGTGCGCCGGACGCCGTAGAATGTGTGCGGGACCCAAATAGGTGTGCGCAGAACGCCGTAGAAAGTGTGTGGGACCCAAATGGGTGTGCGCAGAACGCCGTAGAAAGTGTGCGGGACCCCAGCAGGAGTGCGAAAGACGCCGTAGAAAGTGTGCGGGACCCAAATGGGTGTGCGCAGAACGCCGTAGAAAGTGTGCGGGACCCAAGTGGGAGTGCGCCGGACGCCGTAGAAAGTGTGCGGGACCCAAATGGGTGTGACGCCGTAGAAAGTATGTGGGACCCAAATGGGTGTGCGCAGAACGCCGTAGAAAGTGTGCGGGAACCAAGTTGGAGTGCGCCGGACGCCGTAGAAGGTGTGCGGGACCCAAATGGGTGTGCGCAGAACGCCGTAGAAAGTGTGTTGGACCCAAATGGGTGTGCGCAGAACGCCGTAGAAAGTGTGTGGGACCCAAATGAGAGTGCGCCGGACGCCGTAGAAAGTGTGCGGGACCCACGTGGGAGTGCGCCGGACGCCGTAGAATGTGTGCGGGACCCAAATGTGTGTGCGCAGAACGCCGTAGAAAGTGTGTGAGACCCAAATGGGTGTGCGCAGAACGCCGTAGAAAGTGTGTGGGACCCAAATGAGAATGCGCCGGACGCCGTAGAAAGTGTGCGGGACCCACGTGGGAGTGCGCCGGACGCCGTAGAATGTGTGCGGGACCCAAATAGGTGTGCGCAGAACGCCGTAGAAAGTGTGTGGGACCCAAATGGGTGTGCGCAGAACGCCGTAGAAAGTGTGCGGGACCCCAGCAGGAGTGCGAAAGACGCCGTAGAAAGTGTGCCGGACCCAAGTGGGAGTGCGCCGGACGCCGTAGAATGTGTGCGGGACCCAAATGTGTGTGCGCAGAACGCCGTAGAAAGTGTGTGAGACCCAAATGGGTGTGCGCAGAACGCCGTAGAAAGTGTGTGGGACCCAAATGAGAATGCGCCGGACGCCGTAGAAAGTGTGCGGGACCCAAATGGGTGTGACTGACGCCGTAGAAAGTATGTGGGACCCAAGTGGGAGTGCGCCGGACGCCGTAGAATGTGTGCGGGACCCAAATGTGTGTGCGCAGAACGCCGTAGAAAGTGTGCGGGACCCCAGCAGGAGTGCGAAAGACGCCGTAGAAAGTGTGCGGGACCCAAGTGGGAGTGCGCCGGACGCCGTAGAATGTGTGCGGGACCCAAATGTGTGTGCGCAGAACGCCGTAGAAAGTGTGTGAGACCCAAATGGGTGTGTGCAGAACGCCGTAGAAAGTGTGTGGGACCCAAATGAGAATGCGCCGGACGCCGTAGAAAGTGTGCGGGACCCACGTGGGAGTGCGCCGGACGCCGTAGAATGTGTGCGGGACCCAAATAGGTGTGCGCAGAACGCCGTAGAAATTGTGTGGGACCCAAATGGGTGTGCGCAGAACGCCGTAGAAAGTGTGCGGGACCCCAGCAGCAGTGCGAAAGGCGCCGTATAAAGTGTGCGGGACCCAAGTGGGAGTGCGCCGGACCCCGTAGAAAGTGTGCGGGACTCAAGTGGGAGTGCGCCGGACGCCGTAGAAAGTGTGCGGGACCCAAATGGGTGTGCGCAGAACGCCGTAGAAAATGTGTGGGACCCAAATGGGTGTACGCAGAACGCCGTAGAAAGTGTGCGGGACCCAGGTGGGAGTGCGCCGGACGCCGTAGAAAGTGTGCGGGACCCAAATGGGCGCGCGCAGAACGCCGTAGAAAGTGTGTGGGACCCAAATGGATGTGCGCAGAACGCCGTAGAAAGTGTGCGGGACCCAAGTGGGAGTGCGCCGGACGCCGTAGAAAGTGTGCGGGACCCAAATGGGTGTGACGCCGTAGAAAGTATGTGGGACCCAAATGGGTGTGCGCAGAACGCCGTAGAAAGTGTGCGGGACCCCAGCAGGAGTGCGAAAGACGCCGTAGAAAGTGTGCGGGACCCAAGTGGGAGTGCGCCGGACGCCGTAGAATGTGTGCGGGACCCAAATGTGTGTGCGCAGAACGCCGTAGAAAGTGTGTGAGACCCAAATGGGTGTGTGCAGAACGCCGTAGAAAGTGTGTGGGACCCAAATGAGAATGCGCCGGACGCCGTAGAAAGTGTGCGGGACCCACGTGGGAGTGCGCCGGACGCCGTAGAATGTGTGCGGGACCCAAATAGGTGTGCGCAGAACGCCGTAGAAAGTGTGTGGGACCCAAATGGGTGTGCGCAGAACGCCGTAGAAAGTGTGCGGGACCCCAGCAGGAGTGCGAAAGGCGCCGTAGAAAGTGTGCGGGACCCAAGTGGGAGTGGCCGGACGCCGTAGAAAGTGTGCGGGACCCATGTGGGAGTGCGCCGGACGCCGTAGAATGTGTGCGGGACCCAAATGTGTGTGCGCAGAACGCCGTAGAATGTGTGCGGGACCCAAATGTGTGTGCGCAGAACGCCGTAGAAAGTGTGTGAGACCCAAATGGGTGTGCGCAGAACGCCGTAGAAAGTGTGTGGGACCCAAATGAGAATGCGCCGGACGCCGTAGAAAGTGTGCGGGACCCACGTGGGAGTGCGCCGGACGCCGTAGAATGTGTGCGGGACCCAACTAGGTGTGCGCAGAACGCCGTAGAAAGTGTGTGGGACCCAAATGGGTGTGCGCAGAACGCCGTAGAAAGTGTGCGGGACCCCAGCAGGAGTGCGAAAGACGCCGTAGAAAGTGTGCGGGACCCATGTGGGAGTGCGCCGGACGCCGTAGAATGTGTGCGGGACCCAAATGTGTGTGCGCAGAACGCCGTAGAATGTGTGCGGGACCCAAATGTGTGTGCGCAGAACGCCGTAGAAAGTGTGTGAGACCCAAATGGGTGTGCGCAGAACGCCGTAGAAAGTGTGTGGGACCCAAATGAGAATGCGCCGGACGCCGTAGAAAGTGTGCGGGACCCACGTGGGAGTGCGCCGGACGCCGTAGAATGTGTGCGGGACCCAACTAGGTGTGCGCAGAACGCCGTAGAAAGTGTGTGGGACCCAAATGGGTGTGCGCAGAACGCCGTAGAAAGTGTGCGGGACCCCAGCAGGAGTGCGAAAGACGCCGTAGAAAGTGTGCGGGACCCAAGTGGGAGTGCGCCGGACGCCGTAGAAAGCGTGCGGGACCCAAATGGGTGTGCGCAGAACGCCGTAGAAAGTGTGTGAGACCCAAATGGGTGTGCGCAGAACGCCGTAGAAAGTGTGTGGGACCCAAATGAGAATGCGCCGGACGCCGTAGAAAGTGTGCGGGACCCACGTGGGAGTGCGCCGGACGCCGTAGAATGTGTGCGGGACCCAAATAGGTGTGCGCAGAACGCCGTAGAAAGTGTGTGGGACCCAAATGGGTGTGCGCAGAACGCCGTAGAAAGTGTGCGGGACCCCAGCAGGAGTGCGAAAGACGCCGTAGAAAGTGTGCGGGACCCAAGTGGGAGTGGCCGGACGCCGTAGAAAGTGTGCGGGACCCACGTGGGAGTGCGCCGGACGCCGTAGAATGTGTGCGGGACCCAACTAGGTGTGCGCAGAACGCCGTAGAAAGTGTGTGGGACCCAAATGGGTGTGCGCAGAACGCCGTAGAAAGTGTGCGGGACCCCAGCAGGAGTGCGAAAGACGCCGTAGAAAGTGTGCGGGACCCAAGTGGGAGTGCGCCGGACGCCGTAGAATGTGTGCGGGACCCAAATGTGTGTGCGCAGAACGCCGTAGAAAGTGTGTGAGACCCAAATGGGTGTGCGCAGAACGCCGTAGAAAGTGTGTGGGACCCAAATGAGAATGCGCCGGACGCCGTAGAAAGTGTGCGGGACCCACGTGGGAGTGCGCCGGACGCCGTAGAATGTGTGCGGGACCCAAATAGGTGTGCGCAGAACGCCGTAGAAAGTGTGTGGGACCCAAATGGGTGTGCGCAGAACGCCGTAGAAAGTGTGCGGGACCCCAGCAGGAGTGCGAAAGACGCCGTAGAAAGTGTGCGGGACCCAAGTGGGAGTGCGCCGGACGCCGTAGAAAGTGTGCGGGACTCAAGTGGGAGTGCGCCGGACGCCGTAGAATGTGTGCGGGACCCAAATGTGTGCGCAGAACGCCGTAGTAAGTGTGTGAGACCCAAATGGGTGTGCGCAGAACGCCGTAGAAAGTGTATGGGACCCAAATGAGAATGCGCCGGACGCCGTAGAAAGTGTGCGGGACCCACGTGGGAGTGCGCCGGACGCCGTAGAATGTGCGGGACCCAAATGGGTGCGCGCAGAACGCCGTAGAAAGTGTGCGGGACCCCAGCAGGAGTGCGAAAGACGCCGTAGAAAGTGTGTGGAACTCAATGAGAGTGCGTCGGACGCCGTAGAAAGTGTGCGGGACCCAAGTGGGAGTGCGCCGGACCCCGTAGAAAGTGTGCGGGACTCAAGTGGGAGTGCGCCGGACGCCGTAGAAAGTGTGCGGGACCCAAATGGGTGTGCGCAGAACGCCGTAGAAAATGTGTGGGACCCAAATGGGTGTACGCAGAACGCCGGAGAAAGTGGGCGGGACCCAGGTGGGAGTGCGCCGGACGCCGTAGAAAGTGTGCGGGACCCACGTGGGAGTGCGCCGGACGCCGTAGAATGTGTGCGGGACCCAAATGGGTGCGCGCAGAACGCCGTAGAAAGTGTGCGGGACCCCAGCAGGAGTGCGAAAGACGCCGTAGAAAGTGTGTGGGAACCCAATGAGAGTGCGTCGGACGCCGTAGAAAGTGTGCGGGACCCAAGTGGGAGTGCGCCGGACCCCGTAGAAAGTGTGCGGGACCCAAGTGGGAGTGCGCCGGACGCCGTAGAAAGTGTGCGGGACCCAAATGGGTGTGCGCAGAACGCCGTAGAAAGTTTGTGGGACCCAAATGGGTGTGCGCAGGATGCCGTAGAAAGTGTGCGGAACCCAAGTGGGAGTGCGCCGGACGCCGTAGAAAGTGTGCGGGACCCAAAAGGGCGCGCGCAGCACGCCGTAGAAAGTGTGTGGGACCCAAATGGATGTGCGCAGAACGCCGTAGAAAGTGTGTTGGACCCAAATGAGAATGCGCCGGACGCCGTAGAAAGTGTGCGGGACCCACGTGGGAGTGCGCCGGACGCCGTAGAATGTGTGCGGGACCCAAATGGGTGCGCGCAGAACGCCGTAGAAAGTGTGCGGGACCCCAGCAGGAGTGCGAAAGACGCCGTAGAAAGTGTGTGGGAACCCAATGAGAGTGCGTCGGACGCCGAGGAAGTGTGCGGGACCCAAGTGGGAGTGCGAAAGACGCCGTAGAAAGTGTGCGGGACCCAAGTGGGAGTGGCCGGACGCCGTAGAAAGTGTGCGGGACCCACGTGGGAGTGCGCCGAACGCCGTAGAATGTGTGCGGGACCCAAATGTGTGTGCGCAGAACGCCGTAGAATGTGTGCGGGACCCAAATGTGTGTGCGCAGAACGCCGTAGAAAGTGTGTGAGACCCAAATGGGTGTGCGCAGAACGCCGTAGAAAGTGTGTGGGACCCAAATGAGAATGCGCCGGACGCCGTAGAAAGTGTGCGGGACCCACGTGGGAGTGCGCCGGACGCCGTAGAATGTGCGGGACCCAAATAGGTGTGCGCAGAACGCCGTAGAAAGTGTGTGGGACCCAAATGGGTGTGCGCAGAACGCCGTAGAAAGTGTGTGGACCCCAGCAGGAGTGCGAAAGACGCCGTAGAAAGTGTGCGGGACCCAAATGGGAGTGGCCGGACGCCGTAGAAAGTGTGCGGGACCCACGTGGGAGTGCGCCGAACGCCGTAGAATGTGTGCGGGACCCAAATGTGTGTGCGCAGAACGCCGTAGAAAGTGTGTGAGACCCAAATGGGTGTGCGCAGAACGCCGTAGAAAGTGTATGGGACCCAAATGAGAATGCGCCGGACGCCGTAGAAAGTGTGCGGGACCCACGTGGGAGTGCGCCGGGCGCCGTAGAACGTGTGCGGGACCCAAATGGGTGCGCGCAGAACGCCGTAGAAAGTGTGCGGGACCCCAGCAGGAGTGCGAAAGACGCCGTAGAAAGTGTGTGGGAACCCAATGAGAGTGCGTCGGACGCCGTAGAAAGTGTGCGGGACCCAAGTGGGAGTGCGCTGGACCCCGTAGAAAGTGTGCGGGACTCAAGTGGGAGTGCGCCGGACGCCGTAGAAAGTGTGCGGGACCCAAATGGGTGTGCGCAGAACGCCGTAGAAAATGTGTGGGACCCAAATGGGTGTGCGCAGAACGCCGTAGAAAGTGTGCGGGACCCGGGTGGGAGTGCGCCGGACGCCGTAGAAAGTGTGCGGGACCCACGTGGGAGTGCGCCGGACGCCGTAGAATGTGTGCGGGACCCAAATGGGTGCGCGCAGAACGCCGTAGAAAGTGTGCGGGACCCCAGCAGGAGTGCGAAAGACGCCGTAGAAAGTGTGTGGGAACCCAATGAGAGTGCGTCGGACGCCGTAGAAAGTGTGCGGGACCCAAGTGGGAGTGCGCCGGACCCCGTAGAAAGTGTGCGGGACTCAAGTGGGAGTGCGCCGGACGCCGTAGAAAGTGTGCGGGACCCAAATGGGTGTACGCAGAACGCCGTAGAAAGTGTGCGGGACCCAGGTGGGAGTGCGCCGGACGCCGTAGAAAGTGTGCGGGACCCAAATGGGTGTACGCAGAACGCCGTAGAAAGTGTGCGGGACCCAGGTGGGAGTGCGCCGGACGCCGTAGAAAGTGTGCGGGACCCAAATGGGCGCGCGCAGAACGCCGTAGAAAGTGTGTGGGACCCAAATGGATGTGCGCAGAACGCCGTAGAAAGTGTGTTGGACCCAAATGGGTGTACGCAGAACGCCGTAGAAAGTGTGCGGGACCCAGGTGGGAGTGCGCCGGACGCCGTAGAAAGTGTGCGGGACCCAAATGGGCGCGCGCAGAACGCCGTAGAAAGTGTGTGGGACCCAAATGGATGTGCGCAGAACGCCGTAGAAAGTGTGTTGGACCCAAATGAGAATGCGCCGGACGCCGTAGAAAGTGTGCGGGACCCACGTGGGAGTGCACCGGACGCCGTAGAATGTGTGTGGGACCCAAATGGGTGTGCGCAGAACGCCGCAGAAAGTGTGCGGGAACCAAGTTGGAGTGCGCCGGACGCCGTAGAAAGTGTGCGGGACCCACTGGGTGTGCGCAGAACGCCGTAGAAAATGTGCGGGACCCAAGTGGGAGTGCGCCGGACGCCGTAGAAAGTGTGCGGGACCCAAATGGGTGTACGCAGAACTCCCTAGAAAGTGTGTGGGACCCAAATGAGAGTGCGCCGGACGCCGTAGAAAGTGTGCGGGACCCACGTGGGAGTGCGCCGGACGCCGTAGAATGTGTGCGGGACCCAAATGGGTGTGCGCAGAACGCCGCAGAAAGTGTGCGGGAACCAAGCTGGAGGGCGCCGGACGCCGTAGAAAGTGTGCGGGACCCACTGGGTGTGCGCAGAACGCCGTAGAAAATGTGCGGGACCCAAGTGGGAGTGCGCCGGACGCCGTAGAAAGTGTGCGGGACCCAAATGGGTGTACGCAGAACTCCCTAGAAAGTGTGTGGGACCCAAATGGGTGTGCGCAGAACGCCGTAGAAAGTGTGTGCGACCCAAATGGGTGTGCGCAGAACGCCGTAGAAAGTGTGCGGGACCCGGGTGGGAGTGCGCCGGACGCCGTAGAAAGTGTGCGGGACCCACGTGGGAGTGCGCCGGACGCCGTAGAATGTGTGCGGGACCCAAATGGGTGCGCGCAGAACGCCGTAGAAAGTGTGCGGGACCCCAGCAGGAGTGCGAAAGACGCCGTAGAAAGTGTGTGGGAACCCAATGAGAGTGCGTCGGACGCCGTAGAAAGTGTGCGGGACCCAAGTGGGAGTGCGCCGGACCCCGTAGAAAGTGTGCGGGACTCATGGGAGTGCGCCGGACGCCGTAGAAAGTGTGCGGGACCCAAATGGGTGTGCGCAGAACGCCGTAGAAAATGTGTGGGACCCAAATGGGTGTACGCAGAACGCCGTAGAAAGTGTGCGGGACCCAGGCGGGAGGGCGCCGGACGCCGTAGAAAGTGTGCGGGACCCAAATGGGCGCGCGCTGAACGCCGTAGAAAGTGTGTGGGACCCAAATGGATGTGCGCAGAACGCCGTAGAAAGTGTGTTGGACCCAAATGAGAATGCGCCGGACGCCGTAGAAAGTGTGCGGGACCCACGTGGGAGTGCACCGGACGCCGTAGAATGTGTGTGGGACCCAAATGGGTGTGCGCAGAACGCCGCAGAAAGTGTGCGGGAACCAAGTTGGAGTGCGCCGGACGCCGTAGAAAGTGTGCGGGACCCACTGGGTGTGCGCAGAACGCCGTAGAAAATGTGCGGGACCCAAGTGGGAGTGCGCCGGACGCCGTAGAAAGTGTGCGGGACCCAAATGGGTGTACGCAGAACTCCCTAGAAAGTGTGTGGGACCCAAATGGGTGTGCGCAGAACGCCGTAGAAAGTGTGTGCGACCCAAATGGGTGTGCGCAGAACGCCGTAGAAAGTGTGCGGGACCCAAATGGGTGGGCGCAGAACGCCGTAGAAAGTGTGTGCGACCCAAATGAGTGTGCGCAGAACGCCGTAGAAAGTGTGCGGGACCCAAATGGGTGTGCGCAGAACGCCGTAGAAAGTGTGCGGGACCCAAATGGGAGTGCGCCGGACGCCGTAGAAAGTGTGCGGGACCCAAACGGGTGAGTGCGCCGGACGCCGTAGAAAGTATGTGGGACCCAAATGGGTGTGCGCAGAACGCCGTAGAAAGTGTGCGGGAACCAAGTTGAGTGCGCCGGACGTCGTAGAATATGTGCGGGACCCAAATGGGTGTGCGCAGAACGCCGTAGAAAGTGTGTGGAACCCAAATGGGTGTGCGCAGAACGCCGTAGAAAGTGTGTGGGACCCAAATGAGAGTGCGCCGGACGCCGTAGAAAGTGTGCGGGACCCACGTGGGAGTGCGCCGGACGCCGTAGAATGTGTGCGGGACCCAAATGGTTGTGCGCAGAACGCCGTAGAAAGTGTGTGGGACCCAAATGGGTGTGCGCCGGACGCCGTAGAAAGTGTGCGGGACCCCAGCAGGAGTGCGAAAGACGCCGTAGAAAGTGTGCGGGACCCAAATGGGTGTGCGCATAACGCCCTAGAAAGTGTGTGGGACCCAAATGAGAATGCGCCAGACGCCGTAGAAAGTGTGCGGGACCCAAATGGAGTGCGCAGAACGCCGTAGAAAGTATGTGGGACCCAAATGGGTGTGCGGAGAACGCCGTAGAAAGTTTGCGGGAACCAAGTGGGAGTGCGCCGGACGCCGTAGAAAGTGTGCGGGACCCACATGGGTGTGCGCAGAACACCGTAGAAGATGTGTTGGACCCAAATGGGTGTGCGCAGAACGCCATAGAAAGTGAGTGGGGCCCATATAACAGTGCGCCAGACGCCGTAGAAAGTGTGCGGGACCCAAGTGGGATGGGCCGGACGCCGTAGAAAGTGTGTTGGACCAAAATGTGCGTGCGCAGAACGCCGTAGAAAGTGTGTGAGACCCAAATGGGTGTGCGCAGAACGCCGTAGAAAGTGTGTGGGACCCAAATGAGAATGCGCCGGACGTCGTAGAAAGTGTGCGGGACCCACGTGGGAGTGCGCCGGACGCCGTAGAATGTGTGCGGGACCCAAATAGGTGGGGGCAGAACGCCGGAGAAAGTGTGGGACCCAAATGGGTGTGCGCAGAACGCCGTAGAAAGTGTGCGGGACCCCAGCAGGAGTGCGAAAGACGCCGTAGAAAGTGTGCGGGACCCAAGTGGGAGTGCGCCGGACGCCGTAGAATGTGTGCGGGACCCAAATGTGTGTGCGCAGAACGCCGTAGAAAGTGTGTGAGACCCAAATGGGTGTGCGCAGAACGCCGTAGAAAGTGTGTGGGACCCAAATGAGAATGCGCCGGACGCCGTAGAAAGTGTGCGGGACCCAAATGTGTGTGACGCCGTAGAAAGTATGTGGGACCCAAGTGGGAGTGCGCCGGACGCCGTAGAATGTGTGCGGGACCCAAATGTGTGTGCGCAGAACGCCGTAGAAAGTGTGCGGGACCCCAGCAGGAGTGCGAAAGACGCCGTAGAAAGTGTGCGGGACCCAAGTGGGAGTGCGCCGGACGCCGTAGAATGTGTGCGGGACCCAAATGTGTGTGCGCAGAACGCCGTAGAAAGTGTGTGAGACCCAAATGGGTGTGTGCAGAACGCCGTAGAAAGTGTGTGGGACCCAAATGAGAATGCGCCGGACGCCGTAGAAAGTGTGCGGGACCCACGTGGGAGTGCGCCGGACGCCGTAGAATGTGTGCGGGACCCAAATAGGTAAGCGCAGAACGCCGTAGAAAGTGTGTGGGACCCAAATGGGTGTGCGCAGAACGCCGTAGAAAGTGTGCGGGACCCCAGCAGGAGTGCGAAAGGCGCCGTAGAAAGTGTGCGGGACCCAAGTGGGAGTGGCCGGACGCCGTAGAAAGTGTGCGGGACCCACGTGGGAGTGCGCCGAACGCCGTAGAATGTGTGCGGGACCCAAATGTGTGTGCGCAGAACGCCGTAGAAAGTGTGTGAGACCCAAATGGGTGTGCGCAGAACGCCGTAGAAAGTGTATGGGACCCAAATGAGAATGCGCCGGACGCCGTAGAAAGTGTGCGGGACCCACGTGGGAGTGCGCCGGACGCCGTAGAATGTGTGCGGGACCCAAATGGGTGTGCGCAGAACGCCGGAGAAAGGGTGCGGGGGCCCAGCAGGAGTGCGAAAGACGCCGTAGAAAGTGTGGGACCCAAATGAGAGTGCGTCGGACGCCGTAGAAAGTGTGCGGGACCCAAGTGGGAGTGCGCCGGACCCCGTAGAAAGTGTGCGGGACTCAAGTGGGAGTGCGCCGGACGCCGTAGAAAGTGTGCGGGACCCAAATGGGTGTGCGCAGAACGCCGTAGAAAATGTGTGGATCCAAATGGGTGTACGCAGAACGCCGTAGAAAGTGTGCGGGACCCAGGTGGGAGTGCGCCGGACGCCGTAGAAAGTGTGCGGGACCCAAATGGGCGCGCGCAGAACGCCGTAGAAAGTGTGTGGGACCCAAATGGATGTGCGCAGAAAGCCGTAGAAAGTGTGCGGGACCCAAATGGGAGTGCGCCGGACGCCGTAGAAAGTGTGCGGGACCCAAATGGGTGCGCAGAACGCCGTAGAAAGTGTGGGACCCAAATGGGTGTGCGCAGAACGCCGTAGAAAGCGTGCGGGACCCAAATGGGTGCGCGCAGAACACCGTAGAAAGTGTGTGGGATCCAAATTGATCTGCCCAGAACGCCGTAGAAAGTTTGCGGGACCCAAGTGGGAGTGCGCCGGACGCCGTAGAAAGTATGCGGGACCCAAATGGGTGTGCGCAGAACGCCGTAGAAAGTGTGCGGGACCCAAATGGGTGTGCGCAGAACGCCGTAGTAAGTGTGTGGGACCCACGTGGGAGTGCGCCGGACGCCGTAGAAAGTGTGCGGGACCCACGTGGGAGTGCGCCGGACGCCGTAGAAAGTGTGCGGGACTCAAATGGGTGTGCGCAGAACGCCGTAGTAAGTGTGTGGGACCCAAATAGGAGTGCGCAGAACGCCGTAGAAAGTGTGTTGGACCCAAATGAGAATGCGCCGGACGCCGTAGAAAGTGTGCGGGACCCACGTGGGAGTGCGCCGGACGCCGTAGAATGTGTGTGGGACCCAAATGGGTGTGCGCAGAACGCCGTAGTAAGTGTGTGGGACCAAATAGGAGTGCGCCGGAAGCCGTAGAAAGTGTGCGGGACCCAAATGGGTGTGCGCAGAACGCCGTAGAAAGTGTGCGGGACCCAAATAGGAGTGCGCCGGACGCCGTAGAAAGTGTGCGGGACCCAAATGGGTGTGCGCAGAACGCCGTAGAAAGTGTGTGGGACCCAAATGGGTGTGCGCAGAACGCCGTAGAAAGTGTGGGCGACCCAAATGGGTGTGCGCAGAAGGCCGGAGAAAGTGTGCGGGACCCAAACGGGTGTGGGCAGAACGCCGTAGAATGTGTGCGGGACCCAAATGGGTGTGCGCAGAACGCCGTAGAAAGTGTGCGGGACCCAAATGGGTGTGCGCAGAACGCCGCAGAAAGTGTGCGGGACCCAAGTAGGAGTGCGCCGGACGCCGTAGAAAGTGTGCGGGACCCAAATAAGTGTGCGCAGAACGCCATAGAAAGTATGTGGGACCCAAATGGGTGTGCGCAGAACTCCGTAGAAAGCGAGCGGGACCCAAATTGGAGTGCGCCGGACGCCGTAGAAGGTGTGCGGGACCCAAATGGGTGTGCGCAGAACGCCGTAGAAAGTGTGTTGGACCCAAATGGGTGTGCGCAGAACGCCGTAGAAAGTGTGCGGGACCCACGTGGGAGTGCGCAGAACGCCGTATAAAGTGTGCGGGACCCCAGCAGGAGTGCGAAAGACGCCGTAGAAAGTGTGCGGGACCCAAGTGGGAGTGCGCCGGACGCCGTAGAAAGTGTGCGGGACCCAAATGTGTGTGCGCAGAACGCCGTAGAAAGTGTGTGGGACCCAAATCGATGTGCGGAGAACGCGGTAGACAGTGTGTGGGACCCAAATGAGAATGCGCCGGACGCCGTAGAAAGTGTGCGGGACCCACGTGGGAGTGCGCCGGACGCCGTATAAAGTGTGCGGGACCCAAATGGGTGTGCGCAGAACGCCGTAGAAAGTGTACGGGACCCAAATAGGTATGCGCAGAACTCCCTAGAAAGTGTGTGGGACCCCAGGAGGAGGGCGAAAGGCGCCGTAGAAAGTGTGCGGGACCCAAATGAGAGTGCGTCGGACGCCGTAGAAAGTGTGCGGGACCCAAATGAGAGTGCGTCGGACGCCGTAGAAAGTGTGCGGGACCCAAATGTGTGTGCGCAGAAGGCCGTAGAAAGTGTATGGGACCCAAATGGGTGTGCGCAGAACGCCCTAGAAAGTGTGTGGAACCCAAATGACAGTGCGCAGAACGCCGTAGAAAGTGTGCGGGACCCAAATCGTGGGAGTGCGCCGGACGCCGTAGAATGTGTGCAGGACCCAAATGGTTGTGCGCAGAACGCCGTAGAAAGTGTGCGGGGCCCCAGCAGGAGTGGGAAAGACGCCGGAGAAAGTGTGTGGGAACCAAATGAGAGTGCGCCTGACGCCGTAGAAAGTGTGCGGGACCGAAGTGGGAGTGCGCCGGACGCCGTAGAAAGTGTGCGGGACCCAAGTGGGAGTGCGCCGGACGCCGTAGAAAGTGTGCGGGACCCAAATGGGTGTGCGCAGAACGCCGTAGAAAGTGTGTGGGACCCAAATGGGTGTGCGCAGAACGCCGTAGAAAGTGTGCGGGACCCAAATGGGGGTGCGCAGAACGCCGTAGAAAGTGTGCGGGACCCAAGTGGGAGTGCGCCGGACGCCGTAGAAAGTGTGCGGGACCCAAATGGGTGCGCGCAGAACGCCGTAGAAAGTGAGTGGGACCCAAATGGGTGTGCGCAGAATGCCCTAGAAAGTGTGTGGGACCCAAGTGGGAGTGCGCCGGACGCCGTAGAAAGTGTGCGGGATCCAAATGGGTGTGACGCCGTAGAAAGTATGTGGGACCCAAATGGGTGTGCGCAGAACTCCGTAGAAAGCGTGCGGGACCCAAGTGGGTGCGCGCAGAACGCCGAAGAAAGTGTGTGGGACCCAAATGGGTGTGCGCAGAACGCCGTAGAAAGTTTGCGGGAACCAAGTGGGAGTGCGCCGGACGCCGTAGAAAGTGTGCGGGACCCAAATGGGTGTGCGCAGAACGCCGTAGAAAGTGTGTTGGACCCAAATGGGTGTGCGCAGAACGTCGTAGAAAGTGTGTGGGACCCACGTGGGAGTGCGCCGGACGCCGTAGAATGTGTGCGGGACCCACGTGGGAGTGCGCCGGACGCCGTAGAATGTGTGCGGGACCCAAATGTGTGTGCGCAGAACGCCGTAGAAAGTGTGTGAGACCCAAATGGGTGTGCGCAGAACGCCGTAGAAAGTGTGTTGGACCCAAATGAGAATGCGCCGGACGCCGTAGAAAGTGTGCGGGACCCACGTGGGAGGGGGGCGGACGCCGTAGAAAGTGTGGGACCCAAATGGGTGTGCGCAGAACGCCGTAGAAAGTGTGCGGGAACTAAGTTGGAGTGCGCCGGACGCCGTAGAAAGTGTGCGGGACCCACTGGGTGTGCGCAGAACGCCGTAGAAAATGTGCGGGACCCAAGTGGGAGTGCGCCGGACGCCGTAGAAAGTGTGCGGGACCCAAATGGGTGGACGCAGAACTCCGTAGAAAGTGTGTGGGACCCAAATGGGTGTGCGCAGAACGCCGTAGAAAGTGTGTGCGACCCAAATGGGTGTGCGCAGAACGCCGTAGAAAGTGTGCGGGACCCAAATGGGTGGGCGCAGAACGCCGTAGAAAGTGTGTGCGACCCAAATGAGTGTGCGCAGAACGCCGTAGAAAGTGTGCGGGACCCAAATGGGTGTGCGCAGAACGCCGTAGAAAGTGTGCGGGACCCCAGTGGGAGTGCGCCGGACGCCGTAGAAAGTGTGCGGGACCCAAATGGGTGTGACGCCGTAGAAAGTATGTGGGACCCAAATGGGTGTGCGCAGAACGCCGTAGAAAGTGTGCGGGAACCAAGTTGGAGTGCGCCGGACGCCGTAGAAGGTGTGCGGGACCCAAATGGGTGTGCGCAGAACGCCGTAGAAAGTGTGTTGGACCCAAATGGGTGTGCGCCGGACGCCGTAGAAAGTGTGCGGGACCCACGTGGGAGTGCGCCGGACGCCGTAGAATGTGTGCGGGACCCAAATGTGTGTGCGCAGAACGCCGTAGAAAGTGTGTGAGACCCAAATGGGTGTGCGCAGAACGCCGTAGAAAGTGTGTGGGACCCAAATGAGAATGCGCCGGACGCCGTAGAAAGTGTGCGGGACCCACGTGGGAGTGCGCCGGACGCCGTAGAATGTGTGCGGGACCCAAATAGGTGTGCGCAGAACGCCGTAGAAAGTGTGTGGGACCCAAATGGGTGTGCGCAGAACGCCGTAGAAAGTGTGCGGGACCCCAGCAGGAGTGCGAAAGACGCCGTAGAAAGTGTGCGGGACCCAAGTGGGAGTGCGCCGGACGCCGTAGAATGTGTGCGGGACCCAAATGTGTGTGCGCAGAACGCCGTAGAAAGTGTGTGAGACCCAAATGGGTGTGCGCAGAACGCCGTAGAAAGTGTGTGGGACCCAAATGAGAATGCGCCGGACGCCGTAGAAAGTGTGTGGGACCCAAATGGGTGTGCGGAGAACGCCGTAGAAAGTATGCGGGAACCAAGTGGGAGTGCGCCGGACGCCGTAGAAAGTGTGCGGGACCCAAATGGGTGTGCGCAGAACGCCGTAGAAAGTGTGTTGGACCCAAATGGGTGTGCGCAGAACGTCGTAGAAAGTGTGTGGGACCCAAATGAGAGTGCGCCGGACGCCGTAGAAAGTGTGCGGGACCCACGTGGGAGTGCGCCGGACGCCGTAGAATGTGTGCGGGACCCAAATGGTTGTGCGCAGAACGCCGTAGAAAGTGTGTGGGACCCAAATGAGAGTGCGCCGGACGCCGTATAAAGTGTGCGGGACCCAAGTGGGAGTGCGCCCGACCCCGTAGAAAGTGTGCGGGACCCAAATGGGTGTACGCAGAACGCCGTAGAAAGTGTGTGGGACCCAAATGGGTGTGCGCAGAACGCCGTAGAAAGTGTGCGAGACCCCAGCAGGAGTGCGAAAGACGCCGTAGAAAGTGTGCGGGACCCAAGTGGGAGTGCGCCGGACGCCGTAGAATGTGTGCGGGACCCAAATGTGTGTGCGCAGAACGCCGTAGAAAGTGTGTGAGACCCAAATGGGTGTGCGCAGAACGCCGTAGAAAGTGTGTGGGACCCAAGTGAGAATGCGCCCGACGCCGTAGAAAGTGTGCGGGACCCAAATGTGTGTGACGCCGTAGAAAGTATGTGGGACCCAAGTGGGAGTGCGCCGGACGCCGTAGAATGTGTGCGGGACCCAAATGTGTGTGCGCAGAACGCCGTAGAAAGTGTGTGGGACCCAAATGAGAATGCGCCGGACGCCGTAGAAAGTGTGCGGGACCCACGTGGGAGTGCGCCGGACGCCGTAGAATGTGTGCGGGACCCAAATAGGTGTGCGCAGAACGCCGTAGAAAGTGTGTGGGACCCAAATGGGTGTGCGCAGAACGCCGTAGAAAGTGTGCGGGACCCCAGCAGGAGTGCGAAAGGCGCCGTAGAAAGTGTGCGGGACCCAAGTGGGAGTGGCCGGACGCCGTAGAAAGTGTGCGGGACCCACGTGGGAGTGCGCCGAACGCCGTAGAATGTGTGCGGGACCCAAATGTGTGTGCGCAGAACGCCGTAGAAAGTGTGTGAGACCCAAATGGGTGTGCGCAGAACGCCGTAGAAAGTGTATGGGACCCAAATGAGAATGCGCCGGACGCCGTAGAAAGTGTGCGGGACCCACGTGGGAGTGCGCCGGACGCCGTAGAATGTGTGCGGGACCCAAATGGGTGCGCGCAGAACGCCGTAGAAAGTGTGCGGGACCCCAGCAGGAGTGCGAAAGACGCCGTAGAAAGTGTGTGGGAACCCAATGATAGTGCGTCGGACGCCGTAGAAAGTGTGCGGGACCCAAGTGGGAGTGCGCCGGACCCCGTAGAAAGTGTGCGGGACTCAAGTGGGAGTGCGCCGGACGCCGTAGAAAGTGTGCGGGACCCAAATGGGTGTGCGCAGAACGCCGTAGAAAATGTGTGGGACCCAAATGGGTGTACGCAGAACGCCGTAGAAAGTGTGCGGGACCCAGGTGGGAGTGCGCCGGACGCCGTAGAAAGTGTGCGGGACCCAAATGGGCGCGCGCAGAACGCCGTAGAAAGTGTGGGACCCAAATGGATGTGCGCAGAACGCCGTAGAAAGTGTGGGACCCAAGTGGGAGTGCGCCGGACGCCGTAGAAAGTGTGCGGGACCCAAATGGTGTGCGCAGAACGCCGTAGAAAGTATGTGGGACCCAAATGGGTGTGCGCAGAACGCCGTAGAAAGCGTGCGGGACCCAAGTGGGTGCGCGGAGAACGCCGTAGAAAGTGTGTGGGACCCAAATGGGTGTGCGCAGAACGCCGTAGAAAGTTTGCGGGAACCAAGTGGGAGTGAGCCGGACGCCGTAGAAAGTGTGCGGGACCCAAATGAGTGGGCGGAGAAGTCCGTAGAAAGCGTGCGGGACCTAAATGGGTGTGCGCAGAACGCCGTAGAAAGTGTGTGGGACCCAAATGGGTGTGCGGAGAACGCCGTAGAAAGTTTGCGGGAACCAAGTGGGAGTGCGCCGGACGCCGTAGAAAGTGTGCGGGACCCAAATGGGTGTGCGCAGAACGCCGTAGAAAGTGTGTTGGACCCAAATGGGTGTGCGCAGAACGTCGTAGAAAGTGTGTGGGACCCACGTGGGAGTGCGCCGGACGCCGTAGAATGTGTGCGGCACCCACGTGGGAGTGCGCCGGACGCCGTAGAATGTGTGCGGGACCCAAATGTGTGTGCGCAGAACGCCGTAGAAAGTGTGTGAGACCCAAATGGGTGTGCGCAGAACGCCGTAGAAAGTGTGTTGGACCCAAATGAGAATGCGCCGGACGCCGTAGAAAGTGTGCGGGACCCACGTGGGAGTGCGCCGGACGCCGTAGAATGTGTGTGGGACCCAAATGGGTGTGCGCAGAACGCCGTAGAAAGTGTGCGGGAACCAAGTTGGAGTGCGCCGGACGCCGTAGAAAGTGTGCGGGACCCACTGGGTGTGCGCAGAACGCCGTAGAAAATGTGCGGGACCCTAGTGGGAGTGCGCCGGACGCCGTAGAAAGTGTGCGGGACCCAAATGGGTGTACGCAGACCGCCGTAGAAAGTGTGTGGGACCCAAATGGGTGTGCGCAGAACGCCGTAGAAAGTGTGTGCGACCCAAATGGGTGTGCGCAGAACGGCGTAGAAAGTGTGCGGGACCCAAATGGGGGGGCGCAGAACGCCGTAGAAAGTGTGTGCGACCCAAATGAGTGTGCGCAGAACGCCGTAGAAAGTGTGCGGGACCCAAATGGGTGTGCGCAGAACGCCGTAGAAAGTGTGCGGGACCCAAATGGGAGTGCGCCGGACGCCGTAGAAAGTGTGCGGGACCCAAATGGAGTGCGCAGAACGCCGTAGAAAGTATGTGGGACCCAAATGGGTGTGCGCAGAACGCCGTAGAAAGTGTGCGGGACCCAAGTTGGAGTGCGCCGGACGCCGTAGAAAGTGTGCGGGACCCAAATGGGTGTGCGCAGAACGCCGTAGAAAGTGTGTTGGACCCAAATGGGTGTGCGCCGGACGCCGTAGAAAGTGTGCGGGACCCCAGTGGGAGTGCGCCGGACGCCGTAGAAAGTGTGCGGGACCCAAATGGGTGTGCGCAGAACGCCGTAGAAAGTGTGTGAGACCCAAATGGGTGTGCGCAGAACGCCCTAGAAAGTGTGTGGGACCCAAATGAGAATGCGCCGGACGCCGTAGAAAGTGTGCGGGACCCATGTGGGAGTGCGCCGGACGCCGTAGAAAGTGCCGTACCCAAATGGGTGTGCGCAGAACGCCGTAGAAAGTGTGTGGGACCCGAATGGGTGTGCGCAGAACGCCGTAGAAAGTGTGCGGGACCCCAGCAGGAGTGCGAAAGACGCCGTAGAAAGTGTGTGGGAACCAAATGAGAGTGCGCCGGACGCCGTAGAAAGTGTGCGGGACCCAAATGGGTGTGCGCAGAACGCCGTAGAAAGTGTGTGAGACCCAAATGGGTGTGCGCAGAACGCCGTAGAAAGTGTGTGGGACCCAAATGAGAGTGCGTCGGACGCCGTAAAAAGTGTGTGGGACCCAAATGGGTGTGACTGACGCCGTAGAAAGTATGTGGGACCCAAATGGGTGTGCGCAGAACGCCGTAGAAAGTGTGTGGGACCCAAATGGGTGTGCGCAGAACGCCGTAGAAAGTGTGCGGGACCCCAGCAGGAGTGCGAAAGACGCCGTAGAAAGTGTGCGGGACCCAAGTGGGAGTGCGCCGGACGCCGTAGAATGTGTGCGGGACCCAAATGTGTGTGCGCAGAACGCCGTAGAAAGTGTGCGGGACCCCAGCAGGAGTGCGAAAGACGCCGTAGAAAGTGTGCGGGACCCAAGTGGGAGTGCGCCGGACGCCGTAGAATGTGTGCGGGACCCAAATGTGTGTGCGCAGAACGCCGTAGAAAGTGTGTGAGACCCAAATGGGTGTGCGCAGAACGCCGTAGAAAGTGTGTGGGACCCAAATGAGAATGCGCCGGACGCCGTAGAAAGTGTGCGGGACCCAAGTGGAGTGGCCGGACGCCGTAGAAAGTGTGCGGGACCCACGTGGGAGTGCGCCGAACGCCGTAGAATGTGTGCGGGACCCAAATGTGTGTGCGCAGAACGCCGTAGAAAGTGTGTGAGACCCAAATGGGTGTGCGCAGAACGCCGTAGAAAGTGTATGGGACCCAAATGAGAATGCGCCGGACGCCGTAGAATGTGTGCGGGACCCAAATGGGTGCGCGCAGAACGCCGTAGAAAGTGTGCGGGACCCCAGCAGGAGTGCGAAAGACGCCGTAGAAAGTGTGTGGGAACCCAATGAGAGTGCGTCGGACGCCGTAGAAAGTGTGCGGGACCCAAGTGGGAGTGCGCCGGACCCCGTAGAAAGTGTGCGGGACTCAAGTGGGAGTGCGCCGGACGCCGTAGAAAGTGTGCGGGACCCAAATGGGTGTGCGCAGAACGCCGTAGAAAGTTTGTGGGACCCAAATGGGTGTGCGCAGAACGCCGTAGAAAGTGTGCGGGACCCAGGTGGGAGTGCGCCGGACGCCGTAGAAAGTGTGCGGGACCCAAATGGGCGCGCGCAGAACGCCGTAGAAAGTGTGTGGGACCCAAATGGATGTGCGCAGAACGCCGTAGAAAGTGTGCGGGACCCAAGTGGGAATGCGCCTGACGCCGTAGAAAGTGTGCGGGACCCAAATGGGTGTGACGCCGTAGAAAGTATGTGGGACCCAAATGGGTGTGCGCAGAACTCCGTAGAAAGCGTGCGGAACCCAAGTGGGTGCGCGCAGAACGCCGTAGAAAGTGTGTGGGACCCAAATGGGTGTGCGCAGAACGCCGTAGAAAGTTTGCGGGAACCAAGTGCGAGTGCGCCGGACGCCGTAGAAAGTGTGCGGGACCCAAATGGGTGTGCGCAGAACTCCGTAGAAAGCTTGCGGGACCCAAGTGGGTGTGCGCAGAACGCCGTAGAAAGTGTGTGGGACCCAAATGGGTGTGCGGAGAACGCCGTAGAAAGTTTGCGGGAACCAAGTGGGAGTGCGCCGGACGCCGTAGAAAGTGTGCGGGACCCAAATGGGTGTGCGCAGAACGCCGTAGAAAGTGTGTTGGACCCAAATGGGTAAGCGCAGAACGTCGTAGAAAGTGTGTGGGACCCGGGAGTGCGCCGGACGCCGTAGAATGTGTGCGGGACCCAAATGTGTGTGCGCAGAACGCCGTAGAAAGTGTGTGAGACCCAAATGGGTGTGCGCAGAACGCCGTAGAATGTATGTGGGACCCAAATGGGTGGGCGCAGAACGCCGTAGAAAGTGTGCTGGACTCAAGTGGGAGTGCGCAGAACGCCGTAGAAAGTGTGCGGGACCCAAGTGGGAGTGCGCCGGACGCCGTAGAAAGTGTGCGGGACCCAAATGGGCGTGCCCAGAACGCCGTAGAAAGTGTGTGGGACCCAAATGAGAGTGCGCCGGACGCCGTAGAATATGTGCGGGACCCAAATGTGTGTGCGCAGAACGCCGTAGAAAGTGTGTGAGACCCAAATGGGTGTGCGCAGAACGTCATAGAAAGTGTGTGGGACCCAAATGAGAATGCGCCGGACGCCGTAGAAAGTGTGCGGGACCCATGTGGGAGTGCGCCGGGCGCCGGAGAAAGTGGGCGGGACCCAAATGGGGGTGCGCAGGACGCCCTAGAAAGTGTGTGGGACCCAAATGGGTGTGCGCAGAACGCCGTAGAAAGTGTGCGGGACCCCAGCAGGAGTGCGAAAGGCGCCGTAGAAAGTGTGCGGGACCCAAGTGGGAGTGGCCGGACGCCGTAGAAAGTGTGCGGGACCCACGTGGGAGTGCGCCGAACGCCGTAGAATGTGTGCGGGACCCAAATGTGTGTGCGCAGAACGCCGTAGAAAGTGTGTGAGACCCAAATGGGTGTGCGCAGAACGCCGTAGAAAGTGTATGGGACCCAAATGAGAATGCGCCGGACGCCGTAGAAAGTGTGCGGACCCACGTGGGAGTGCGCCGGACGCCGTAGAATGTGTGCGGGACCCAAATGGGTGTGCGCAGAACGCCGTAGAAAGTGTGCGGGACCCCAGCAGGAGTGCGAAAGACGCCGTAGAAAGTGTGGGAACCCAAATGAGAGTGCGTCGGACGCCGTAGAAAGTGTGCGGGACCCAAGTGGGAGTGCGCTGAACGCCGTAGAAAGTGTGCGGGACCCAAATGGGAGTGCGCCGGACGCCGTAGAAAGTGTGCGGGACCCAAATGGGTGTGCGCAGAACGCCGTAGAAAATGTGTGGGACCCAAATGGGTGTACGCAGAACGCCGTAGAAAGTGTGCGGGACCCAGGTGGAGTGCGCCGGACGCCGTAGAAAGTGTGCGGGACCCAAATGGGCGCGCGCAGAACGCCGTAGAAAGTGAGTGGGACCCAAATGGATGTGCGCAGAACGCCGTAGAAAGTGTGCGGGACCCAAGTGGGAGTGCGCCGGACGCCGTAGAAAGTGTGCGGACCCAAATGGGGAGTGCGGACGCCGTAGAAAGTGTGCGGGACCCAAATGGGTGTGCGCAGAACGCCGTAGAAAGCGTGCGGGACCCAAGTGGGTGCGCGCAGAACGCCGTAGAAAGTGTGTGGGACACAAATGGGTGTGCGCAGAACGCCGAAGAAAGTTTGCGGGAACCAAGTGGGTGTGCGCCGGACGCCGTAGAAAGTGTGTGGGACCCAAATGGGTGTGCGGAGAACGCCGTAGAAAGTTTGCGGGAACCAAGTGGGTGTGCGCAGAACGCCGTAGAAAGTGTGTGGGACCCAAATGGGTGTGCGGAGAACGCCGTAGAAAGTTTGCGGGAACCAAGTGGGAGTGCGCCGGACGCCGTAGAAAGTGTGCGGGACCCAAATGGGTGTGCGCAGAACGCCGTAGAAAGTGTGCGGGACACAAGTGGGAGTGCGCAGAACGCCGTAGAAAGTGTGTGGAACCCAAATGGGTGTGCGCAATACGCCGTAGAAAGTGTGCGGAACCCAAATGGGTGTGCGCAGAACGCCGTAGAAAGTGTGTGGGACCCAAATGGGTGTGCGCAGAACGCCGTAGAAAGTGTGTGGGACCCAAATGAGAATGCGCCGGACGCCGTAGAAAGGGTGTGGGCCCCAAAAGAGAGTGCGCCGGACGCCGTAGGAAGTGTGCGGGATACAGATGGGTGTGCGCAGAACGCCGTAGAAAGTGTGCGGGACCCAAATGGGTGTGCGCATCACGCCGTAGAAAGTGTGTGGGACCCAAATGGGTGTGCGAAAAACGCCGTAGAAAGTGTGCGGGACCCAAGTGGGAGTGCGCCGGACGCCGTAGAAAGTGTGCGGGACCCAAATGGGAGCGCGCAGAACGCCGTAGAAAGTGTGCGGACCCAAATGGGTGTGCGCAGAACGCCGTAGAAAGTGTGTGAGACCCAAATGGGTGTGCGCAGAACGCCGTAGAAAGTGTGCGGGACCCAAATGGGAGTGCGCCGGACGCCGTAGAAAGTGTGCGGGACCCAAATGGGTGTGCGCAGAACGCCGTAGAAAGTGTGTGGGACCCAAATGGGTGTGCGCAGAACGCCGTAGAAAGTGTGCGGGACCCCAGCAGGAGTGCGCGCAGAACGCCGTAGAAAGTGTGTGGGACCCAAATGGGTGTGCGCAGAACGCCGTAGAAAGTGTGCGGGACCCAAGTGGGAGTGCGCCGGACGCCGTAGAAAGTGTGCGGACCCAAATGAGTGTGCGCAGAACGCCGTAGAAAGTGTGCGGGACCCAAATGGGTGTGCGCAGAACGCCGTAGAAAGTGTGTGGGACCCAAATGGGTGTGCGCAGAACGCCGTAGAAAGTGTGCGGGACCCAAGTGGGAGTGCGCCGGACGCCGTAGAAAGTGTGCGGGACCCAAATGGGTGTGCGCAGAACGCCGTAGAAAGTGTGTGGGACCCAAATGGGTGTGCGCAGAACGCCGTAGAAAGTGTGCGGGACCCAAGTGGGAGTGCGCCGGACGCCGTAGAAAGTGTGTGTGACCCAAGTGGGAGTGCGCCGGACGCCGTAGAAAGTGTGCGGGACCCAAATGGGCGTGCCCAGAACGCCGTAGAAAGTGTGTGGGACCCAAATGGGTGTGCGCAGAACGCCGTAGAAAGTGTGCGGGACCCCAGCAGGAGTGCGAAAGACGCCGTAGAAAGTGTGCGGGACCCAAATGGGTGTGCGCAGAACGCCGTAGAAAATATGCGGGACCCAAATGGGTGTGCGCAGAACGCCGTAGAAAGTGTGCGGGACCCAAATGGGTGTGCGCAATACGCCGTAGAAAGTGTGCGGGACACAAGTGGGAGTGCGCAGAACGCCGTAGAAAGTGTGTGGGACCCAAATGGGTGTGCGCAATACGCCGTAGAAAGTGTGTGGGACCCAAATGGGTGTGCGCAGAACGCCGTAGAAAGTATGCGGGACCCAAATGGGTGTGCGCAGAACGCCGTAGAAAGTGTGCGGGACCCAAGTGGGAGTGCGCCGGACGCCGTAGAAAGTGTGTGTGACCCAAGTGGGAGTGCGCCGGACGCCGTAGAAAGTGTGCGGGACCCAAATGGGCGTGCCCAGAACGCCGTAGAAAGTGTGTGGGACCCAAATGGGTGTGCGCAGAACGCCGGAGAAAATGTGTGGGACCCAAATGGGTGTGCGCCGGACGCCGGAGGAAGTGTGCGGGACCCAAATGGGTGTGCGCAGAACGCAGTAGAAAGTGTGCGGGAATAAAATGGCTGTGCGCAGAACGCATTAGAAAGTGTGTGGGACCCAAATGGGTGTGCGCCGGACGCCGCAGAAAGTGTGCGGGACCCACGTGGGAGTGCGCCGGACGCCGTAGAAAGTGTGCGGGACCCAAATGGGTGTGCGCAGAACGCCGTAGAAAGTGTGCGGGACCCAAATGAGTGTGCGCAGAACGCCGTAGAAAGTGTGCGGGACCCAAATGGGTGTGCGCAGAACGCCCTAGAAAGTGTGCGGGACCCAAATGGGTGTGCGCAGAACGCCCTAGAAAGTGTGTGGGACCCAAATGGGTGCGCAGAACGCCGTAGAATGTGTGCAGGACCCAAATGGTTGTGCGCAGAACGCCGTAGAAAGTGTGCGGGACTCAAATGGGTATGCGCAGAACGCCCTAGAAAGTGTGTGGGACCCAAATGAGAGTGCGCCAGACGCCGTAGAAAGTGTGCGGGACCCAAATGGGTGTGCGCAGAACGCCCTAGAAAGTGTGTGGGACCCAAACGGGTGTGCGCAGAACGCCGTAGAAAGTGTGCGTGACCCAAGTGGGAGTACGCCGGACGCCGTAGATTGTGTGCGGGACCCAAATGGGTGTGCGCAGAACGCCGTAGAAAGTCTGCGGGACCCAAGTGGGAGTGCGCCGGACGCCGTATAAAGTGTGCCGGACCCAAGTGGGAGTGCGCCGGACGCCGTAGAAAGTGTGCGGGACCCAAATGGGTGTGCGCAGAACGCCTTAGAAAGTGTGTGGGGCCCAAATGGGTGTGCGCAGAACGCCGTAGAAAGTGTGCGGAACCCAAGTGGAAGTGCGCCGGACGCCGTAGAAAGGGTGCGGGACCCAAATGGGCGCGCGCAGAACGCCCTAAAAAGTGTGTGGGACCCAAATGGGTGTGCGCAGAACGCCGTAGAAAGTGTGTGGGACCCAAAAGGGCGTGCGCAGAACGCCGTAGAAAGTGTGCGGGACCCAAATGGGTGTGCGCAGAACGCCGTAGAAAGTGTGTGGACCCAAATGGGTGTGCGCAGAACGCCGTAGAAAGTGTGCGGGACCCAAATGGGTGTGCGCAGAACGCCGTAGAAAGTGTGTGGGACCCAAATGGGTGTGCGCAGAACGCCGTAGAAAGTGTGCGGGACCCAAGTGGGAGTGCGCCGGACGCCGTAGAAAGTGTGCGGGACCCAAATGGGTGTGCGCAGAACGCCGTAGAAAGTGTGCGGGACCCAAATGGGTGTGCGCAGAACGCCGTAGAAAGTGTGTGGGACCCAAATGGGTGTGCGCAGAACGCCGTAGAAAGTGTGCGGGACCCAAGTGGGAGTGCGCCGGACGCCGTAGAAAGTGTGCGGGACCCAAATGGGTGTGCGCAGAACGCCGTAGAAAGTGTGTGGGACCCAAATGGGTGTGCGCAGAACGCCGTAGAAAGTGTGCGGGACCCAAGTGGGAGTGCGCCGGACGCCGTAGAAAGTGTGCGGGACCCAAATGGGTGTGCGCCGAACGCCGTAGTAAATGTGTGGGACTCAAATGGGTGTGCGCAGAACGCCGTAGAAAGTGTGCGGGACCCAAATGGGTGGGCGCAGAACGCTGTAGAAAGTGTGCGGGACTCAAGTGGGAGTGCGCCGGACGCCGTAGAGAGTGTGCGGGACCCAAATGGGTGTGCGCAGAACGCCGTAGAAAGTGTGCGGGACCCAAATGGGTGTGCGCAGAACGCCGTAGAAAGTGTGCGGGACCCAAATGGGTGTGCGCAGAACGCCGTAGAAAGTGTGTGGGACCCAAATGGGTGTGCGCAGAACGCCGTAGAAAGTATGTGGGACCCAAATGGGTGTGCGCAGAACTCCGTAGAAAGCGTGCGGGACCCAAGTGGGTGTGCACAGAACGCCGTGGAAAGTGAGTGGGACCCAAGTGGGTGTGCACAGAACGCCGTGGAGAGTGAGTGGGACCCAAATGAGAATGCGCCGGACGCCGTAGAAAGTGTGCGGGACCCAAGTGGGAGTGCGCCGGACGCCGTATAAAGTGTGCGGGACCCTAATAGGTATGCGCAGAACTCCCTAGAAAGTGTGTGGGACCCAAATGGGTGTGCGCAGAACGCCGTAGAAAGTGTGCGGGACTCAAGTGGGAGTGCGCCGGACGCCGTAGAAAGTGTGCGGGACCCAAGTGGGAGTGCGCCGGACGCCGTAGAAAGTGTGCGGGACCCAAATGGGTGTGCGCAGAACGCCGTAGAAAGTGTGCGGGACCCAAATGGGTGTGCGCAGAACGCCGTAGAAAGTGTGTGGGACCCAAATGGGAGTGCGCAGAACGCCGTAGAAAGGGTGGGGGGCCCAAGTGGGAGTGCGCCGGACGTCGTAGAAAGTGTGCGGGACCCAAATGGGTGTGCGCAGAACGCCGTAGAAAGTATGCGGGACCCAAATGGGTGTGCGCAGAACGCCGTAGAAAGTGTGCGGGACCCAAATGGGTGTGCGCAGAACGCCGTAGAAAGTGTGCGGAACCCAAATGGGTGTGCCCAGAACGCCGAATAAAATGTGCGGGACCCAAGTGGGTGTGCGCAGAACGCCGTAGAAAGTGTGCGGGACCCAAATGGGAGTGCGCAGAACGCCGTAGAAAGTGTGCGGGACCCAAATGGGTATGCGCCGGACGCTGTAGAAAGTGTGTGGGACCCAAATGGGTGTGCGCGGAACGCCGTAGAAAGTGTGCGGGACCCAAATGGGTGTGCGCAGAACGCCGTAGAAAGTGTGCGGGAACCAGATGGGTGTGCGCAGAACGCCGTAGTAAATGTGCGGGACCCAAATGGGTGCGCGCCGGACGCCGTAGAAAGTGTGCGGGACCCAAATGGGTGTGCGCAGAACGCCGTAGAAAGTGTGCGGGACCCAAATGGGTGTGCGCAGAACGCCGTAGAAAGTGTGTGGGACCCAAATGGGTGTGCGCAGAACGCCGTAGAAAGTGTGCGGGACCCAAGTGGGAGTGCGCCGGACGCCGTAGAAAGTGTGCGGGACCCAAATGGGTGTGCGCCGAACGCCGTAGAAAGTGCGCGGGACCCAAATGGGTGTGCGCAGAACGCTGTAGAAAGTGTGTGGGACCCAAATGGGTGTGCGCAGAACGCCGTAGAAAGTGTGCGGACCCAAATGGGAGTGCGCCGGACGCCGTAGAAAGTGTGCGGGACCCAAATGGGTGTGCGCAGAACGCCGTAGAAAGTGTGCGGGACCCAAATGGGTGTGCGCAGAACGCCCTAGAAAGTGTGTGGGACCCAAATGAGAGTGCGCCGGGCGCCGTAGATAGTGTGCGGTACCCCAGCAGGAGTGCGAAAGACGCCGTAGAAAGTGTGCGGGACCCAAATGGGTGTGCGCAGAACGCCCTAGAAAGTGTGTGGGACCCAAATGGGTGTGCGCAGAACGCCGTAGAAAGTATGCGGGACCCAAATGGGTGGGCGCAGAACGCCGTAGATAGTGCGCGGGACCCAAGTGGGGGTGCGCAGAACGCCCTAGAAAGTGTGGGGGGCCCAAATGGGGGTGCGCAGAACGCCGGAGAAAGTGTGCGGGAGCCAAATGGGTGCGCGCAGAACGCCGTAGAAAGTGTGCGGGACCCCAGCAGGAGTGCGAAAGACGCCGTAGAAAGTGTGTGGGACCCAAATGGGTGTGCGCAGAACGCCGTAGAAAGTGTGTGGGACCCAAATGAGAGTGCGCCGGACGCCGGAGAAAGTGTGCGGGACCCAAATGGGTGTGCGCAGAACGCCGTAGAAAGTGTGCGGGACCCAAGCAGGAGTGCGAAAGACGCCGTATAAAATGTGCGGGACCCAATTGGGTTTGCGCAGAACGCCGTAGAAAGTGTGCAAGACCCAAGTGGGAGTGCGCCGGATCCCGTAGAAAGGGTGGGGGCCCCAAATGGGTGTGCGCAGAACGCCGTAGAAAGTGTGTGGGACCCAAATGGGTGTGCGCAGAACGCCGTAGAAAGTGTGTGGGACCCAAATGGGTGTGCGCAGAACGCCGTAGAAAGTGTGCGGGACCAAAATGGGAGTGCGCCGGACGCCGTAGAAAGTGTGCGGGACCCAAATGGGTGTGCGCAGAACGCCGTAGAAAGTGTGCGGGACCCCAGCAGGAGTGCGAAAGACGCCGTAGAAAGTGTGTGGGACCCAAATGGGTGTGCGCAGAACGCCGTAGAAAGTTTGCGGGACCCAAGTGGGAGTGTGCCGGACGCCGTAGAAAGTATGCGGGACCCAAACGGGTGGGCGCAGAACGCCGTAGAAAGTGTGCGGGACCCAAATGGGTGGGCGCAGAACGCCGTAGAAAGTGTGCGGGACCCAAATGGGTGTGCGCAGAACGCCGTAGAAAGTGTGCGGGACCCAAGTGGGAGTGCGCCGGACGCCGTAGAAAGTGTGCGGGACCCAAATGGGTGTGCGCAGAACGCCGTAGAAAGTGTGTGGGACCCAAATGGGTGTGCGCAGAACGCCGTAGAAAGTGTGTGGGACCCAAGTGGGAGTGCGCCGGACGCCGTAGAAAGTGTGCGGGACCCAAATGGTAGTGGGTCGGACGCCGTAGAAAGTGTGCGGGACCCAAATGGGTGGGCGCAGAACGCCGTAGAAAGTGTGCGGGATCCAAATGGGTGTGCGCAGAACGCCGTAGAAAGTGTGCGGAACCCAAATGGGTGGGCGCAGAACGCCGTAGAAAGTGTGCGGGACCCAAGTGGGAGTGCGCCGGACGCCGTAGAAAGTGTGCGGGACCCAAATGGGTGTGCGCAGAACGCCGTAGAAAGTGTGCGGGACCCAAATGGGTGTGCGCAGAACGCCGTAGAAAGTGTGTGGGATCCAAATATGAGTGCGCAGAACGCCGTAGAAAGTGTGCGGGACCCAAGTGGGAGTGCGCCGGACGCCGTAGAAAGTGTGTGGGACCCAAATGGGTGTGCGTGCGCAGAACGTCGTAGAAAGTGTGCGGGACCCAAGTGGGTGTGCGCAGAACGACGTAGAAAGTGTGTGGGACCCAAATGGGTGTGCGCAGAACGACGTATAAAGTGCGCGGGACCCAAATGGGTGTGCGCAGAACGCCGTAGAAAGTGTGCGGGACCCAAGTGGGAGTGCGCCGGACGCCGTAGAAAGTGTGTGGGACCCAAATGGGTGTGCGCAGAACGCCGTAGAAAGTTTGCGGGACCCAAACGGGTGGGCGCAGAACGCCGTAGAAAGTGTGTGGGACCCAAATGGGTGTGCGCAGAACGCCGTAGAAAGTGTGCGGGACCCCAGCAGGAGTGCGAAAGACGCCGTAGAAAGTGTGTGGGACCCAAATGGGTGTGCGCAGAACGCCGTAGAAAGTGTGCGGGACCCAAGTGGGAGTGCGCCGGACGCCGTAGAAAGTGTGTGTGACCCAAGTGGGAGTGCGCAGAATGCCGTAGAAAGTGGGCGGGACCCCAATGGGAGTGCGAAGAACGCCGTAGAAAGTTTGCGGGACCCAAGTGGGAGTGCGCCGGACGCCGTAGAAAGTTTGCGGGACCCAAACGGGTGGGCGCAGAACGCCGTAGAAAGTGTGTGGGACCCAAATGGGTGTGCGCAGAACGCCGTAGAAAGTGTGCGGGACCCCAGCAGGAGTGCGAAAGACGCCGTAGAAAGTGTGTGGGACCCAAATGGGTGTGCGCAGAACGCCGTAGAAAGTTTGCGGGACCCAAACGGGTGGGCGCAGAACGCCGTAGAAAGTGTGTGGGACCCAAATGGGTGTGCGCAGAACGCCGTAGAAAGTGTGCGGGACCCAAATGGGTGTGCGCAGAACGCCGTAGAAAGTGTGTGGGACCCAAATGGGTATGCGCAGAACGCCGTAGAAAGTGTGCGGGACCCAAGTGGGAGTGCGCCGAATGCCGTAGAAAGTGTGCGGGACCTAAATGGGGGTGCGAAGAACGCCGTAGAAAGTGTGCGGGACCCAAATGGGTGTGCGCAGAACGCCGTAGAAAGTGTGTGGAACCCAAGTGGGAGTGCGCCGGACGCCGTAGAAAGTGTGCGGGACCCAAATGGGTGTGCGCAGAACGCCGTAGAAAGTGTGTGGGACCCAAATGGGTGTGCGCAGAACGCTGTAGAAAGTATGCGGGACCCAAATGAGAGTGCGTCGGACGCCGTAGATAGTGCGCGGGACCCAAGTGGGTGTGCGCAGAACGCCCTAGAAAGTGTGTGGGACCCAAATGGGTGTGCGCAGAACGCCGTAGAAAATATGCGGGACCCAAATGGGTGGGCGCAGAACGCCGTAGATAGTGCGCGGGACCCAAGTGGGAGTGCGCCGGACGCCGTAGAAAGTGTGCGTGACCCAAATGTGTGTGCGCAGAACGCCGTAGAAAGTGTGCGGGCCCAAATGGGTGGGCGCAGAACGCTGTAGAAAGTGTGCGGGACTCAAGTGGGAGTGCGCCGGACGCCGTAGAGAGTGTGCGGGACCCAAATGGGTGTGCGCAGAACGCCCTAGAAAGTGTGCGGGACCCAAATGGGTGTGCGCCGAACGCCGTAGTAAATGTGTGGGACTCAAATGGGTGTGCGCAGAACGCCGTAGAAAGTATGCGGGACCCAAATGGGTGTGCGCAGAACGCCGTAGTAAATGTGTGTGACCCAAGTGGGAGTGCGCCGGACGCCGTAGAAAGTGTGCGGGACCCAAATGGGCGTGCCCAGAACGCCGTAGAAAGTGTGTGGGACCCAAATGGGTGTGCGCAGAACGCCGTAGAAAGTGTGCGGGACCCCAGCAGGAGTGCGAAAGACGCCGTAGAAAGTGTGTGGGACCCAAATGGGTGTGCGCAGAACGCCGTAGAAAGTGTGTGGGACCCAAATGGGTGTGCGCAGAACGCCGTAGAAAGTTTGCGGGACCCAAACGGGTGTGCGCAGAACGCCGTAGAAAATATGCGGGACCCAAATGGGTGTGCGCAGAACGCCCTAGAAAGTGTGTGGGACCCAAATGGGTGTGCGCAGAACGCCGTAGAAAGTGTGCGGGACCCAAGTGGGAGTGCGCCGGACGCCGTAGAGAGTGTGCGGGACCCAAATGGGTGTGCGCAGAACGCCGTAGAAAGTGTGCGGGACCCAAATGGGTGTGCGCAGAACGCCCTAGAAAGTGTGCGGGACCCAAATGAGAGTGCGCCGGACGCCGTAGAAAGTGTGTGGGACCCAAATGGGTGTGCGCAGAACGCCGTAGAAAGTGTGTGGGACCCAAATGGGTGTGCGCAGAACGCCGTAGAAAGTGTGCGGGACCCAAATGGGTGTGCGCAGAACGCCGTAGAAAGTGTGCGGGACCCAAATGGGTGTGCGCAGAACGCCGTAGAAAGTGTGCGGGACCCAAATGGGTGTGCGCAGAACGCCGTAGAAAGTGAGCGGGACCCAAATGGGAGTGCGCAGAACGCCGTAGAAAGTGAGCGGGACCCAAATGGGAGTGCGCAGAACGCCGTAGAAAGTGTGCGGGACCCAAATGGGTGTGCGCAGAACGCCCTAGAAAGTGTGCGGGACCCAAATGAGAGTGCGCCGGACGCCGCAGAAAGTGTGCGGGACCCACGTGGGGGTGCGCAGAACGCCGTAGAAAGTGTGCGGGACCCAAATGGGTGTGCGCAAAACGCCCTAGAAGGTGTGTGGGACCCAAATGAGAGTGCGCCGGACGCCGTAGAAAGTGTGCGGGACCCAAATGGGTGTGCGCAGAACGCCCTAGAAAGTTTGTGGGACCCAAATGGGTGTGCGCAGAACGCCGTAGAAAGTGTGCGGGACCCAAATGGGTGTGCGCAGAACGCCGTAGAAAGTGTGCGGGACCCAAGTGGGAGTGCGCCGGACGCCGCAGAAAGTGTGCGGGACCCAAATGGGCGTGCGCAGAACGCCGTAGAAAGTGTGTGGGTCCCAAATGGGTGTGCGCAGAGCGCCGTAGAAAGTGTGCGGGACCCAAGTGGGTGTGCGCAGAACGCCGTAGAAATTGTGCGGGACCCAAATGGGTGTGCGCAGAGCGCCCTAGAAAGTGTGTGGGACCCAAATGAGAGTGCGCCGGACGCCGTAGAAAGTGTGCGGGACCCAAATGGGTGTGCGCAGAACGCCGTAGAAAGTGTGTGGGACCCAAATGGGTGTGCGCAGAACGCCGTAGAAAGTGTGTGGGACCCAAATGGGTGTGCGCAGAACGCCGTAGAAAGTGTGCGGGACCCAAGTGGGAGTGCGCCGGACGCCGTAGAAAGTGTGCGGGACCCAAATGGGTGTGCGCAGAACGCCGTAGAAAGTGTGTGGGACCCAAATGGGTGTGCGCAGAACGCCGTACAAAGTGTGCGGGACTCAAATGAGAGTGCGCCGGACGCCGTAGAAAGTGTGCGGGACCCAAATGGGTGTGCGCAGAACGCCGTAGAAAGTGTGTGGGACCCAAATGGGTGTGCGCAGAACGCCGTAGAAAGTGTGCGGGACCCAAGTGGGAGTGCGCCGGACGCCGTAGAAAGTGTGCGGGACCCAAATGGGTGTGCGCAGAACGCCGTAGAAAGTGTGTGGGACCCAAATGGGTGTGCGCAGAACGCCGTAGAAAGTGTGTGGGACCCAAATGGGTGTGCGCCGGACGCCGTAGTAAGTGTGCGGGACCCAAGTGGGAGTGCGCCGGACGCCGTAGAAAGTGTGCGGGACCCAAATGGGTGTGCGCAGAACGCCGTAGAAAGTGTGTGGGACCCAAATCGATGTGCGCAGAACGCCGTAGAAAGTGTGTGGGACCCAAATGGGTGTGCGCAGAACGCCGTAGAAAGTGTGCGGGACCCAAGTGGGAGTGCGCTGGACGCCGTAGAAAGTGTGCGGGACCCAAATGGGTGTGCGCAGAACGCCGTAGAAAGTGTGTGGGACCCAAATTGGTGTGCGCAGAACGCCGTAGAAAGTGTGTGGGACCCAAATGGGTGTGCGCAGAACGCCGTAGAAACTGTACGAGACCCAAACGAGAGTGCGCCGGACGCCGTAGAAAGTGTGCGGGACACAAATGGGTGTGCACAGAACGCCGTAGAAAGTGTGCGGGACCTAAATGGGTGTGCGCAGAACGCCGTAGAAAGTGTGTGGGACCCAAATGAGAGTGCGCCGGACGCCGTAGAAAGTGTGCGGGACCCAAATGGGTGTGCGCAGAACGCCCTAGAAAGTTTGTGGGACCCAAATGGGTGTGCGCAGAACGCCGTAGAAAGTGTGCGGGACCCAAATGGGTGTGCGCAGAACGCCGTAGAAAGTTTGCGGGACCCAAATGGGTGTGCGCAGAACGCCGTAGAAAGTGTGCGGGACCCAAATGGGTGTGCGCAGAACGCCGTAGTAAGTGTGCGGGACCCAAATGGGTGTGCGCAGAACGCCGTAGAAAGTATGTGGGACCCAAATGGGTGTGCGCAGAACGCCGTAGAAAGTGTGCGGGACCCCAAGTGGGAGTGCGTCGGACGCCGTAGAAAGTGTGCGGGACCCAAATGGGTGTGCGCAGAACGCCGTAGAAAGTGTGCGGGACCCAAATGGGTGTGCGCAGAACGCCGTAGAAAGTTTGCGGGACCCAAATGGGTGTGCGCAGAACGCCCTAGAAAGTTTGCGGGACCCAAATGGGTGTGCGCAGAACGCCGTAGAAAGTGTGCGGGACCCAAATGGGTGTGCGCAGAACGCCGAAGAAAGTGTGCGGGACGCAAATGGGTGTGCGCAGAACGCCGTAGAAAGTGTGCGGGCCCAAATGGGTGTGCGCAATACGCCGTAGAAAGTGTGCGGGACACAAGTGGGAGTGCGCAGAACGCCGTAGAAAGTGTGTGGGACCCAAATGGGTGTGCGCAATACGATGTAGAAAGTGTGCGGAACCCAAATGAGAGTGCGCAACACGCCGTAGAAAGTGTGCGGGACACAAGTGGGAGTGCGCAGAACGCCGTAGAAAGTGTGTGGGACCCAAATGGGAGTGCGCAGAACGCCCTAGAAAGTGTGTGGGCCCCAAAAGAGAGTGCGCCGGACGTCGTAGAAAGTGTGCGGGATACAAATGGGTATGCGCAGAACGCCGTAGAAAGTGAGCGGGACCCAAATGGGTGTACGCAATACGCCGTAGAAAGTGTGCGGGACCCAAATGGGCGTGCGCAGAATGCCGTAGAAAGTCTGTGGGACCCAAATGGGTGTGCGCAGAACGCCGTAGAAAGTGTGCGGGACCCAAATGGGTGGGCGCAGAACGCCGTAGAAAGTGTGCGGGACCCCAGCAGGAGTGCGAAAGACGCCGTAGAAAGTGTGTGGGACCCAAATGGGTGTGCGCAGAACGCCGTAGAAAGTTTGCGGGACCCAAACGGGTGGGCGCAGAACGCCGTAGAAAGTGTGTGGGACCCAAATGGGTGTGCGCAGAACGCCCTAGAGAAAGTGTGCGGGACCCAAATGGGTGTGCGCAGAACGCCGTAGAAAGTGTGCGGGACCCAAATGGGTGTGCGCAGAACGCCGTAGAAAGTGTGTGGGACCCAAATGGGTGTGCGCAGAACGCCGTAGAAAGTGTGCGGGACCCAAGTGGGAGTGCGCCGGACGCCGTAGAAAGTGTGCGGGACCCCAAATGGGTGGGCGCAGAACGCCGTAGAAAGTGTGTGGGACCCAAATGGGTGTGCGCAGAACGCCGTAGAAAGTGTGTGGGACCCAAATGAGAGTGCGCCGGACGCCGTAGAAAGTGTGCGGGACCCAAATGGGTGTGCGCAGAACGCCGTAGAAAGTGTGTGGGACCCAAATGGGTGTGCGCAGAACGCCGTAGAAAGTGTGTGGGACCCAAATGGGTGTGCGCAGAACGCCGGAGAAAATGTGTGGGACCCAAATGGGTGTGCGCAGAACGCCGTAGAAAGTGTGCGGGACCCAAATGGGTGTGCGCAGAAAGCCGTAGAAAGTGTGCGGGACCCAAATAGGAGTGCGCCGTACGCCGTAGAAAGTGTGCGGGACCCAAGTGGGAGTGCGCCGGACGCCGTAGAAAGTGTGCGGGACCCAAATGGGTGTGCGCAGAACGCCCTAGAAAGTGTGCGGGACCCAAATGGGTGTGCGCCGAACGCCGTAGAGAGTGTGCGGGACCCAAATGGGTGTGCGCAGATCGCCGTAGAAAGTGTGCGGGACCCAAATGGGTGTGCGCAGAACGCCCTAGAAAGTGTGCGGGACCCCAGCAGGAGTGCGAAAGACGCCGTAGAAAGTGTATGGGACCCAAATGGGTGTGCGCAGAACGCCGTAGAAAGTGTGCGGGACCCAAGTGGGAGTGCGCAGAACGCCGTAGAAAGTGTATGGGACCCAAATGGGTGTGCGCAGAACGCCGTAGAAAGTGTGCGGGACCCAAATGGGTGTGCGCAGAACGCCGTAGAAAGTGTGCGGGACCCAAAGGAGTGGGCGCAGAACGCCGTAGAAAGTGTGCGGGACACAAATGGGTGTGCGCAGAACGCCGTAGAAAGTGTGCGGGACACAAATGGGTGTGCGCAGAACGCCGCAGTAAGTGTGCGGGACACAAATGGGTGTGCGCAGAACGCCGTAGAAAGTGTGCGGGACCCAAATGGGAGTGCGCAGAACGCCGTAGAAAGTGTGCGGGACCCAAATGGGTGTGCGCAGAACGTCGTAGACAGTGTGCGGGACCCCAGTAGGAGTGCGCAAGACGCCGTAGAAAGTGTGCGGGACCCAAATGGGTGTGGGCGGAACGCCGTAGAAAGTGTGTGGGACCCAATTGAGAGTGCGCAGGACGCCGTAGAAAGTGTGCGGGACCCAAATGGGTGTGCGCAGAACGCCGTAGGAAGTGTGCGAGACCCAAATGGGTGTGCGCAGAACGCCGTAGAAAGTGTGCGGGACCCAAATGGGAGTGCGCCGGACGCCGTAGAAAGTGTGCGGGACCCAAATGGGTGTGCGCAGAACGCCGTAGAAAGTGTGTGGGACCCAAGTGGGAGTGCGCCGGACGCCGTAGAATGTGTGCAGGACCCAAATGGTTGTGCGCAGAACGCCGTAGAAAGTGTGCGGGACCCCAGCAGGAGTGCGAAAGACGCCGTAGAAAGTGTGCGGGACCCAAATGGGTGTGCGCAGAACGCCGTAGAAAATATGCGGGACCCAAATGGGTGGGCGCAGAACGCCGTAGATAGTGCGCGGGACCCAAGTGGGTGTGCGCAGAACGCCCTAGAAAGTGTGTGGGACCCAAATGGGTGTGCGCAGAACGCCGTAGAAAATATGCGGGACCCAAATGGGAGTGCGCCGGACGCCGTAGAAAGTGCGCGGGACCCAAATGGGTGTGCGCAGAACGCCGTAGAAAGTGTGCGGGACCCAAATGGGAGTGCGCAGAACGCCGTAGAAAGTGTGTGGGACCCAAATGGGTGTGCGCAGAACGCCGTAGAAAGTGTGCGGGACTCAAGTGGGAGTGCGCCGGACGCCATAGAAAGTGTGCGGGACCCAAATGGGTGTGCGCAGAACGCCGGAGAAAATGTGTGGGACCCAATTGGGTGTGCGCAGAACGCCGTAGAAAGTTTGCGGGACCCAAACGGGTGGGCGCAGAACGCCGTAGAAAGTGTGCGGGACCCAAATGGGTGGGCGCAGAACGCCGTAGAAAGTGTGCGGGACCCCAGCAGGAGTGCGAAAGACGCCGTAGAAAGTGTGCGGGACCCAAGTGGGAGTGGCCGGACGCCGTAGAAAGTGTGCGGGACCCCAGCAGGAGTGCGAAAGACGCCGTAGAAAGTGTGCGGGACCCAAATGGGCGTGCCCAGAACGCCGTAGAAAGTGTGCGGGACCCAAATGGGTGTGCGCAGAACGCCGTAGAAAGTGTGTGGGACCCAAATGGGTGTGCGCAGAACGCCGTAGAAAGTTTGCGGGACCCAAGTGGGAGTGCGCCGGACGCCGTAGAAAGTATGCGGGACCCAAATGGGTGGGCGCAGAATGCCGTAGAAAGTGTGCGGGACCCCAGCAGGAGTGCGAAAGACGCCGTAGAAAGTGTGTGGGACCCAAATGGATGTGCGCAGAACGCCGTAGAAAGTTTGCGGGACCCAAGTGGGTGGGCGCAGAACGCCATAGAAAGTGTGCGGGACCCAAGTGGGAGTGCGCCGGACGCCGTAGAAAGTGTGCGGGACCCAAATGGGTGTGCGCAGAACGCCGTAGAAAGTGTGCGGGACCCAAATGGGTGTGCGCAGAACGCCGTAGAAAGTGTGCGGGACCCAAGTGGGTGGGCGCAGAACGCCGTAGAAAGTGTGCGGGACCCAAGTGGGAGTGCGCCGGACGCCGTAGAAAGTGTGCGGGACCCAAATGGGTGGGCGCAGAACGCCGTAGAAAGTGTGCGGGACCCAAGTGGGAGTGCGCAGAACGCCGTAGAAATTGTGCGGGACCCAAGTGGGAGTGCGCAGAACGCCGTAGAAAGTGTGTGGGACCCAAATGGGTGTGCGCAGAACGCCGTAGAAAGTGTGTGGGACCCAAATGGGTGTGCGCAGAACGCCGGAGAAAATGTGTGGGACCCAAATGGGTGTGCGCAGAACGCCGTAGAAAGTGTGCGGGACCCAAATGGGTGTGCGCAGAACGCCCTAGAAAGTGTGTGGGACCCAAATGGGTGTGCGCAGAACGCCGTAGAAAGTGTGCGGGACCCCAGCAGGAGTGCGAAAGACGCCGTAGAAAGTGTGTGGGACCCAAATGGGTGTGCGCAGAACGCCGTAGAAAGTTTGCGGGACCCAAACGGGTGGGCGCAGAACGCCGTAGAAAGTGTGCGGGACCCAAATGGGTGGGCGCAGAACGCCGTAGAAAGTGTGCGGGACCCCAGCAGGAGTGCGAAAGACGCCGTAGAAAGTGTGCGGGACCCAAATGGGTGTGCGCAGAACGCCCTAGAAAGTGTGTGGGACCCAAATGGGTGTGCGCAGAACGCCGTAGAAAGTTTGCGGGACCCAAGTGGGAGTGCGCCGGACGCCGTAGAAAGTATGCGGGACCCAAATGGGTGGGCGCAGAACGCCGTAGAAAGTGTGCGGGACCCAAGTGGGAGTGCGCCGGACGCCGTAGAAAGTGTGCGGGACCCAAATGGGTGTGCGCAGAACGCCCTAGAAAGTGTGTGGGACCCAAATGGGTGTGCGCAGAACGCCGTAGAAAGTTTGCGGGACCCAAACGGGTGGGCGCAGAACGCCGTAGAAAGTGTGCGGGACCCAAATGGGTGGGCGCAGAACGCCGTAGAAAGTGTGCGGGACCCCAGCAGGAGTGCGAAAGACGCCGTAGAAAGTGTGCGGGACCCAAATGGGCGCAGAACGCCCTAGAAAGTGTGTGGGACCCAAATGGGTGTGCGCAGAACGCCGTAGAAAGTATGCGGGACCCAAATGGGTGGGCGCAGAACGCCGTAGATAGTGCGCGGGACCCAAATGGGAGTGCGCAGAACGCCGTAGAAAGTGTGCGGGACCCAAATGGGTGTGCACAGAACGCCCTATAAAGTGTGTGGGACCCAAATGGGTGTGCGCAGAACGTCGTAGAAAGTGTGCGGGACCCAAATGGGTGTGCGCAGAACGCCGTAGAAAGTGTGCGGGACCCAAATGGGTGTGCGCAGAACGCCGTAGAAAGTGTGTGGGACCCAAATGGGTGTGCGCAGAACGCCGTAAAAAGTGTGTGGGACCCAAATGGGTGTGCGCAGAACGCCGGAGAAAATGTGTGGGACCCAAATGGGTGTGCGCAGAACGCCGTAGAAAGTGTGCGGGACCCCAGCAGGAGTGCGAAAGACGCCGTAGAAAGTGTGTGGGACCCAAATGGGTGTGCGCAGAACGCCGTAGAAAGTGTGCGGGACCCAAGTGGGAGTGCGCCGGACGCCGTAGAAAGTGTGCGGGACCCAAATGGGTGTGCGCAGAACGCCGTAGAAAGTGTGTGGGACCCAAATGGGTGTGCGCAGAACGCCGTAGAAAGTGTGCGGGACCCAAGTGGGAGTGCGCAGAACGCCGTAGAAAGTGTGCGGGACCCAAATGGGTGTGCGCAGAACGCCCTAGAAAGTGTGTGGGACCCAAATGGGTGTGCGCAGAACGCCGTAGAAAGTATGTGGGACCCAAATGGGTGTGCGCAGAACGCCGTAGAAAGTTTGCGGGACCCAAACGGGTGGGCGCAGAACGCCGTAGAAAGTGTGCGGGACCCAAATGGGTGGGCGCAGAACGCCGTAGAAAGTGTGCGGGACCCCAGCAGGAGTGCGAAAGACGCCGTAGAAAGTGTGTGGGACCCAAATGGGTGTGCGCAGAACGCCGTAGAAAGTTTGCGGGACCCAAACGGGGGGGCGCAGAACGCCGTAGAAAGGGTGGGGGAGCCAAAAGGGTGGGCGGAGACCGCCGTAGAAAGTGTGCGGGACCCCAGCAGGAGTGCGAAAGACGCCGTAGAAAGTGTGTGGGACCCAAATGGGAGTGCGCAGAACGCCGTAGAATGTGTGCGGGATACAAATGGGTGTGCGCAGAACGCCGTAGAAAGTGTGCGGGACCCAAATGGGTGTGCGCAGAACGCCGTAGAAAGTGTGCGGGACCCAAATGGGTGTGCGCAGAACGCCGTAGAAAGTGTGTGGGACCCAAATGGGTGTGCGCAGAACGTCGTAGAATGTGTGCGGGATACAAATGGGTGTGCGCAGAACGCCGTAGAAAGTGTGCGGGCCCAAATGGGTGTGCGCAATACGCCGTAGAAAGTGTGCGGGACACAAGTGGGAGTGCGCAGAACGCCGTAGAAAGTGTGTGGGACCCAAATGGGAGTGCGCAGAACGCCCTAGAAAGTGTGTGGGCCCCAAATGGGTGTGCGCAGAACGCCGTAGAAAGTGTGCAAGACCCAAGTGGGAGTGCGCCGGATCCCATAGAAAGTGTGCGGGACCCAAATGGGTGTGCGCAGAACGCCGTAGAAAGTGTGTGGGACCCAAATGGGTGTGCGCAGAACGCCGTAGAAAGTGTGTGGGACCCAAATGGGTGTGCGAAGAACGCCGTAGAAAGTGTGTCGGACCCAAATGGGTGTGCGCAGAACGCCGGAGAAAATGTGTGGGACCCAAATGGGTGTGCGCAGAACGCCGTAGAAAGTGTGCGGGACCCAAGTGGGAGTGCGCTGGACGCCGTAGAAAGTGTGCGGGACCCAAATGGGTGTGCGCAGAACGCCCTAGAAAGTGTGTGGGACCCAAATGGGTGTGCGCAGAACGCCGTAGAAAGTGTGCGGGACCCCAGCAGGAGTGCGAAAGACGCCGTAGAAAGTGTGTGGGACCCAAATGGGTGTGCGCAGAACGCCGTAGAAAGTTTGCGGGACCCAAGTGGGAGTGCGCTGGACGCCGTAGAAAGTGTGCGGGACCCAAATGGGTGTGCGCAGAACGCCCTAGAAAGTGTGTGGGACCCAAATGGGAGTGCGCCGCACGCCGTAGAAAGTGTGTGTGACCCAAGTGGGAGTGCGCCGGACGCCGTAGAAAGTGTGCGGGACCCAAATGGGCGTGCCCAGAACGCCGTAGAAAGTGTGTGGGACCCAAATGGGTGTGCGCAGAACGCCGTAGAAAGTGTGCGGGACCCAAGTGGGAGTGCGCCGGACGCCGTAGAAAGTGTGCGGGACCCAAAGGAGAGTGCGCAGAACGCCGTAGAAAGTGTGCGGGACCCAAGTGGGAGCGCGCCGGACGCCGTAAGAAGTGTGCGGGATCCAAATGGGTATGCGCAGATCGTCCTAGAAAGTGTGCGGGACCCAAATGGGTGTGCGCAGAACGCCATAGTAAATGTGTGGGACCCAAATGGGTGTGCGCCGGACGCCGTAGAAAGTGTGCGGGACCCAACTGGGTGTGCGCAGAACGCCATAGAAAGTGTGCGGGACCCAAATGGGTGTGCGCAGAACGCCGTAGAAAGTGTGCGGGACCCAAATGGGTGTGCGCAGAACGCCGTAGAAAGTGTGTGGGACCCAAATGGGTGTGCGCAGAACGCCGTAGAAAGTGTGTGGGACCCAAATGGGTGTGCGCAGAACGCCGTAGAAAGTGTGCGGGACCCAAGTGGGAGTGCGCCGGACGCCGTAGAAAGTGTGCGGGACCCAAATGGGTGTGCGCAGAACGCCCTAGAAAGTGTGTGGGACCCAAATGGGTGTGCGCAGAACGCCGTAGAAAGTGTGCGGGACCCCAGCAGGAGTGCGAAAGACGCCGTAGAAAGTGTGTGGGACCCAAATGGGTGTGCGCAGAACGCCGTAGAAAGTGTGTGGGACCCAAATGGGTGTGCGCAGAACGCCGGAGAAAATGTGTGGGACCCAAATGGGTGTGCGCAGAACGCCGTAGAAAGTTTGCGGGACCCAAACGGGTGGGCGCAGAACGCCGTAGAAAGTGTGTGGGACCCAAATGGGTGTGCGCAGAACGCCGTAGAAAGTGTGCGGGACCCAAATGGGTGTGCGCAGAACGCCGTAGAAAGTGTGCGGGACCCAAATGGGCGTGCGCAGAACGCCGTAGAAAGTGTGCGGGACACAAGTGGGAGTGCGCAGAACGCCGTAGAAAGTGTGTGGGACCCAAATGGGTGTGCGCAATACAATGTAGAAAGTGTGCGGGACCCAAACGGATGTGCGCAGAACGCCCTAGAAAGTGTGTGGGACCCAAATGAGAGTGGGCCGGACGCCGTAGAAAGTGTGCGGGACCCAAATGGGTATGCGCAGAACGCCGTAGAAAGTGTGCGGGACCCAAATGGGTGTGCGCAGAACGCCGTAGAAAGTGAGCGGGACCCAAATGGGTGTGCGCAGAACGCCGTAGAAAGTGTGCGGAACCCAAGTGGGAGTGCGCCGGACGCCGTAGAAATTGCGCGGGACCCAAATGGGTCTGCGCAGAACGCCGTAGAAATTGTGCGGGACCCAAATGGGTGTGCGCAGAACGCCGTAGAAAGTGTGCGGGACCCAAGTGGGAGTGCGCCGGACGCCGTAGAAATTGTGCGGGACCCAAATGGGTGTGCGCAGAACGCCGTAGAAAGTGTGCGGGACCCAAGTGGGAGTGCGCCAGAACGCCGTAGAAAGTGTGCGGGACCCAAATGGGAGTGCGCAGAACGCCGTAGAAAGTGTGCGGGACCCAAATGGGTGTGCGCAGAACGCCCTAGAAAGTGTGCGGGACCCAAATGGGTTTGCGCAGAACGCCGTAGAAAGTGTGCGGGACCCAAGTGGGAGTGCGCCGGACGCCGTAGAAAGTGTGCGGGACCCAAATGGGTGTGCGCAGAACGCCGTAGAAAGTGTGTGGGACCCAAATGGGTGTGCGCAGAACGCCGTAGAAAGTGTGCGGGACCCCAGCAGGAGTGCGAAAGACGCCGTAGAAAGTGTGTGGGACCCAAATGGGTGTGCGCAGAACGCCGTAGAAAGTGTGCGGGACCCAAATGGGTGTGCGCAGAACGCCGTAGAAAGTGTGCGGGACCCAAATGGGTGTGCGCAGAACGCCGTAGAAAGTATGCGGGACCCAAATGGGTGGGCGCAGAACGCCGTAGATAGTGCGCGGGACCCCAGCAGGAGTGCGAAAGACACCGTAGAAAGTGTGTGGGATCCAAATGGATGTGCGCAGAACGCCGTAGAAAGTTTGCGGGACCCAAGTGGGAGTGCGCCGGACGCCGTAGAAAGTATGCGGGACCCAAATGGGTGTGCGCAGAACGCCGTAGAAAGTGTGCGGGACCCAAGTGGGAGTGCGCAGAACGCCGTAGAAAGTGTGCGGGACCCAAGTGGGAGTGCGCCGGACGCCGTAGAAAGTGTGTGTGACCCAAGTGGGAGTGCGCCGGACGCCGTAGAAAGTGTGCGGGACCCAAATGGGTGTGCGCAGAACGCCGTAGAAAGTGTGCGGGACCCCAGCAGGAGTGCGAAAGACGCCGTAGAAAGTGTGTGGGACCCAAATGGGTGTGCGCAGAACGCCGTAGAAAGTGTGCGGGACCCAAGTGGGAGTGCGCCGGACGCCGTAGAAAGTGTGCGGGACCCCAGCAGGAGTGCGAAAGACGCCGTAGAAAGTGTGCGGGACCCAAATGGGCGTGCCCAGAACGCCGTAGAAAGTGTGCGGGACCCAAATGGGTGTGCGCAGAACGCCGTAGAAAATGTGTGGGACCCAAATGGGTGTGCGCAGAACGCCGTAGAAAGTGTGCGGGACCCAAATGGGTGTGCGCAGTACGCCGTAGAAAGTGTGCGGGACCCAAATGAGTGTGCGCAGAACGCCGTGGAAAGTGTGCGGGATCCCAGCAGGAGTGCAAAAGACGCCGTAGAAAGTGTGTGGGAACCAAATGAGAGTGCGCCGGACGCCGTAGAAAGTGTGCGGGACCCAAATGGGTGTGCGCAGAACGCCGTAGAAAGTGTGAGGGACCCAAGTGGGAGTGCGCCAGACGTCGTAGAAAGTGTGCGGGACCCCAATGGGAGTGCGCAGAACGCCGTAGAAAGTGTGCGGGACCCAAAAGGGAGTGCGCAGAACGCCGTAGAAAGTGTGTGGGACCCAAATGGGTTTGCGCAGAACGCCGTAGAAAGTGTGCGGGACCCAAATGGGTGTGCGCAGAACGCCGTAGAAAGTGTGCGGGACCCAAATGGGTGGGCGCAGAACGCCCTAGAAAGTGTGCGGGACCCAAATGGGTGTGCGCCGGACGCCGTAGAAAGTGTGCGGGACCCACGTGGGAGTGCGCCGGACGCCGTAGAAAGTGTGCGGGACCCAAATGGGTGGGCGCAGAACGCCGTAGAAAGTGTGAGGGACTCAAGTGGGAGTGCGAAAGACGCCGTAGAAAGTGTGTGGGACTCAAATGGATGTGCGCAGAACGCCGTAGAAAGTGTGCGGGACCCAAGTGGGAGTGCGCCGGACGCCGTAGAAAGTGTGCGGGACCCAAGTGGGAGTGCGCCGGACGCCGTAGAAAGTGTGCGGGACCCAAATGGGTGTGCGCAGAACGCCGTAGAAAGTGTGTGGGACCCAAATGGGTGTGCGAAGAACGCCGTAGAAGGTGTGCGGGACCCAGGTGGGAGTGCGCCGGACGCCGTAGAAAGTGTGCGGGACCCAAATGGGTGTGCGCAGAACGCCGTAGAAAGTGTGTGGGACCCAAATGGGTGTGCGCAGAACGCCGTAGAAAGTGTGCGGGACCCAAGTGGGAGTGCGCTGGACGCCGTAGAAAGTGTGCGGGACCCAAATGGGTGTGCGCAGAACGCCCTAGAAAGTGTGTGGGACCCAAATGGGTGTGCGCAGAACGCCGTAGAAAGTGTGCGGGACCCCAGCAGGAGTGCGAAAGACGCCGTAGAAAGTGTGTGGGACCCAAATGGGTGTGCGCAGAACGCCGTAGAAAGTGTGCGGGACCCAAGTGGGAGTGCGCCGGACGCCGTAGAAAGTGTGCGGGACCCAAATGGGTGTGCGCAGAACGCCGTAGAAAGTGTGTGGGACCCAAATGGGTGTGCGCAGAACGCCGTAGAAAGTGTGCGGGACCCAAGTGGGAGTGCGCCGGACGCCATAGAAAGTGTGCGGGACCCAAATGGGTGTGCGCAGAACGCCGGAGAAAATGTGTGGGACCCAAATGGGTGTGCGCAGAACGCCGTAGAAAGTGTGCGGGGCCCAAGTGGGAGTGCGCTGGACGCCGTAGAAAGTGTGCGGGACCCAAATGGGCGTGCCCAGAACGCCGTAGAAAGTGTGCGGGACCCAAGTGGGAGTGCGCCGGACGCCGTAGAAAGTGTGCGGGACCCAAATGGGCGTGCCCAGAACGCCGTAGAAAGTGTGTGGGACCCAAATGGGTGTGCGCAGAACGCCGTAGAAAGTGTGCGGGACTCAAGTGGGAGTGCGCCGGACGCCATAGAAAGTGTGCGGGACCCAAATGGGTGTGCGCAGAACGCCGGAGAAAATGTGTGGGACCCAAATGGGTGTGCGCAGAACGCCGTAGAAAGTGTGCGGGACCCAAGTGGGAGTGCGCTGGACGCCGTAGAAAGTGTGCGGGACCCAAATGGGCGTGCCCAGAACGCCGTAGAAAGTGTGTGGGACCCAAATGGGTGTGCGCAGAACGCCGTAGAAAGTGTGCGGGACCCAAGTGGGAGTGCGCCGGACGCCGTAGAAAGTGTGCGGGACCCAAATGGGTGTGCGCAGAACGCCGTAGAAAGTGTGTGGGACCCAAATGGGTGTGCGCAATACGCCGTAGAAAGTGTGCGGAACCCAAGTGGGATAACGCAGAACGCCCTAGAAAGTGTGTGGGACCCAAATGGGTGTACGCAATACGCCGTAGAAAGTGTGCGGGACACAAGTGGGAGTGCGCCGGACGTCGTAGAACGTGTGCGGGACCCAAATGGGTGTGCGCAGAACGCCGTAGAAAGTGTGTGGGACCCAAATGGGTGTGCGCAGAACGCCGTAGAAAGTGTGCGGGACCCAAGTGGGAGTGCGCCGGACCCCGTAGAAAGTGTGCGGGACCCAAATGGGTGTGCGCAGAACGCCGTAGAAAGTGTGTGGGACCCAAATGGGTGTGCGCAGAACGCCGTAGAAAGTGTGCGGGACCCAAGTGGGAGTGCGCCGGACGCCGTAGAAAGTGTGCGGGACCCCAAATGGGTGGGCGCAGAACGCCGTAGAAAGTGTGTGGGACCCAAATGAGAGTGCGCCGGACGCCGTAGAATGTGTGCAGGACCCAAATGGTTGTGCGCAGAACGCCGTAGAAAGTGTGTGGGACCGAAATGGGTGTGCGCAGAGCGCCGAAGAAAGTGTGTGGGACCCAAATGAGAGTGCGCCGGACGCCGTAGAAAGTGTGCGGGACCCAAGTGGGAGTGCGCCGGACGCCGTAGAAAGTGTGCGGGACCCCAAATGGGTGGGCGCAGAACGCCGTAGAAAGTGTGTGGGACCCAAATGGGTGTGCGCAGAACGCCGTAGAAAGTGTGTGGGACCCAAATGAGAGTGCGCCGGACGCCGTAGAAAGTGTGCGGGACCCAAGTGGGAGTGCGCCGGACCCCGTAGAAAGTGTGCGGGACCCAAATGGGTGTGCGCAGAACGCCGTAGAAAGTGTGTGGGACCCAAATGGGTGTGCGCAGAACGCCGTAGAAAGTGTGTGGGACCCAAATGGGTGTGCGCAGAACGCCGTAGAAAGTGTGCGGGACTCAAGTGGGAGTGCGCCAGAACGCCGTAGAAAGTGTGCGGGACCCAAATGGGTGTGCGCAGGACGCCGTAGAAAGTGTGTGGGACCCAAATGGGGAGTGCGCAAGACGCCGTAGAAAGTGTGCGGGACCCAAATGGGTTTGCGCAGAACGCCGTAGAAAGTGTGCGGGACCCAAGTGGGAGTGCGCCGGAGGCCGTAGAATGTGTGCGGGACCCAAATGGGTGTGCGCAGAACGCCGTAGAAAGTCTGCGGGACCCAAATGAGTGTGTGAAGAACGCCGTAGAAAGTGTGCGGGACCCCAGCAGGAGTGCGAAAGACGCCGTAGAAAGTGTGTGGGACCCAAATGGGAGTGCGCCGGACGCCGTAGAAAGTGTGCGGGACCCAAATGGGCGTGCCCAGAACGCCGTAGAAAGTGTGCGGGACCCACGTGGGAGTGCGCCGGACGCCGTAGAATGTGTGCGGGACCCAAATGGGTGCGCGCAGAACGCCGTAGAAAGTGTGCGGGACCCCAGCAGGAGTGCGAAAGACGCCGTAGAAAGTGTGCGGGACCCAAGTGGGAGTGGCCGGACGCCGTAGAAAGTGTGCGGGACCCACGTGGGAGTGCGCCGAACGCCGTAGAATGTGTGCGGGACCCAAATGTGTGTGCGCAGAACGCCGTAGAAAGTGTGTGAGACCCAAATGGGTGTGCGCAGAAGGCCGTAGAAAGTGTATGGGACCCAAATGAGAATGCGCCGGACGCCGTAGAAAGTGTGCGGGACCCACGTGGGAGTGCGCCGGACGCCGTAGAATGTGTGCGGGACCCAAATGGGTGCGCGCAGAACGCCGTAGAAAGTGTGCGGGACCCCAGCAGGAGTGCGAAAGACGCCGTAGAAAGTGTGTGGGAACCAAATGAGAGTGCGTCGGACGCCGTAGAAAGTGTGCGGGACCCAAGTGGGAGTGCGCCGGACCCCGTAGAAAGTGTGCGGGACTCAAGTGGGAGTGCGCCGGACGCTGTAGAAAGTGTGCTGGACCCAAATGGGTGTGCGCAGAACGCCGTAGAAAATGTGTGGGACCCAAATGGGTGTACGCAGAACGCCGTAGAAAGTGTGCGGGACCCAGGTGGGAGTGCGCCGGACGCCGTAGAAAGTGTGCGGGACCCAAATGGGCGCGCGCAGAACGCCGTAGAAAGTGTGTGGGACCCAAATGGATGTGCGCAGAACGCCGTAGAAAGTGTGCGGGACCCAAGTGGGAGTGCGCCGGACGCCGTAGAAAGTGTGCGGGACCCAAATGGGTGTGCGCAGAACGCCGTAGAAAGTATGTGGGACCCAAATGGGTGTGCGCAGAACTCCGTAGAAAGCGTGCGGGACCCAAGTGGGTGTGCGCAGAACGCCGTAGAAAGTGTGTGGGACCCAAATGGGTGTGCGCAGAACGCCGTAGAAAGTTTGCGGGAACCAAGTGGGAGTGCGCCGGACGCCGTAGAAAGTGTGCGGGACCCAAATGGGTGTGCGCAGAACTCCGTAGAAAGCGTGCGGGACCCAAGTGGGTGTGCGCAGAACGCCGTAGAAAGTGTGTGGGACCCAAATGGGTGTGCGCAGAACGCCGTAGAAAGTTTGCGGGAACCAAGTGGGAGTGCGCCGGACGCCGTAGAAAGTGTGTGGGACCCAAATGAGAGTGCGCCGGACGCCGTAGAATATGTGCGGGACCCAAATGTGTGTGCGCAGAACGCCGTAGAAAGTGTGTGAGACCCAAATGGGTGTGCGCAGAACGCCATAGAAAGTGTGCGGGACCCAAATGTGTGTGCGCAGAACGCCGTAGAAAGTGTGTGATACCCACGTGGGAGTGCGCCGGACGCCGTAGAAAGTGTGTGGGAACCAAATGAGAGTGCGCCGGACGCCGTAGAAAGTGTGCGGGACCCAAGTGGGAGTGCGCCGGACCCCGTAGAAAGTGTGCGGGACCCAAATGGGTGCGCGCAGAACGCCGTAGAAAGTGTGCGGGACCCCAGCAGGAGTGCGAAAGACGCCGTAGAAAGTGTGTGGGACCCTAATGGGTGTGCGCAGAACGCCGTAGAAAGTGCGCGGGACCCAAGTGGGAGTGCGCCGGACGCCGTAGAAAGTGTGCGGGACCCAAATGGGTGTGCGCAGAACGCCCTAGAAAGTGTGTGTGACCCAAATGGGTGTGCGCAGAACGCCGTAGAAAGTGTACGAGACCCAAATGGGTGTGCGCAGAACTCCCTAGAAAGTGTGCTGGACCCAAGTGGGAGTGCGCCGGACGCCGTAGAAAGTGTGCGGGACTCAAGTGGGAGTGCGCCGGACGCCGTAGAAAGTGTGCGGGACCGAAATGGGTGGGCGCAGAACGCCGTAGAAAGTGTGTGGGACCCAAATGGGTGTGCGCAGAACGCCGTAGAAAGTGCTGGACCCAAGTGGGAGTGCGCCGGACGCCGTAGAAAGTGTGCGGGACCCAAATGGGTGTGCGCAGAACGCCGTAGAATGTGTGTGGGACCCAAATGGGTGGGCGCAGAACGCCGTAGAAAGTGTGCTGGACTCAAGTGGGAGTGCGCCGGACGCCGTAGAAAGTGTGCGGGACCCAAATGGGTGTGCGCAGAACGCCGTAGAAAATGTGTGGGACCCAAATGGGTGTGCGCAGAACGCCGTAGAAAGTGTGCGGGACCCAAGTGGGAGTGCGCCGGACGCCGTAGAAAGTGTGCGGGACCCAAATGGGCGTGCCCAGAACGCCGTAGAAAGTGTGTGGGACCCAAATGAGAGTGCGCCGGACGCCGTAGAATATGTGCGGGACCCAAATGTGTGTGCGCAGAACGCCGTAGAAAGTGTGTGAGACCCAAATGGGTGTGCGCAGAACGCCATAGAAAGTGTGTGGGACCCAAATGAGAATGCGCCGGACGCCGTATAAAGTGTGCGGGACCCACGTGGGAGTGCGCCGGACGCCGTAGAATGTGTGCGGGACCCAAATGGGTGTGCGCAGAACGCCGTAGAAAGTGTGTGGGACCCAAATGGGTGTGCGCAGAACGCCGTAGAAAGTGTGTGGGAACCAAATGAGAGTGCGCCGGACGCCGCAGAAAGTGTGCGGGACCCAAGTGGGAGTGCGCCGGACCCCGTAGAAAGTGTGCGGGACCCAAATGGGTGCGCGCAGAACGCCGTAGAAAGTGTGCGGGAACCAAGTGGGAGTGCGCCGGACGCCGTAGAAAGTGTGCGGGACCCAAATGGGTGTGCGCAGAACGCCGTAGAAAGTGTGAGGGACCCAAGTGGGAGTGCGCCAGACGTCGTAGAAAGTGTGCGGGACCCAAATGGGTGTGCGCAGAACGCCGTAGAAAGTGTGCGGGACCCAAGTGGGAGTGCGCCGGACGCCGTAGAAAGTGTGCGGGACCCAAATGGGTTTGCGCAGAACGCCGTAGAAAGTGTTCGGGACCCAAGTGGGAGTGCGCCGGACGCCGTAGAAAGTGTGCGGGACCCAAATGGGTGCGCGCAGAACGCCGTAGAAAGTGTGCGGGACCCCAGCAGGAGTGCGAAAGACGCCGTAGAAAGTGTGCGGGACCCCAGCAGGAGTGCGAAAGACGCCGTAGAAAGTGTGTGGGACCCAAATGGGTGTGCGCAGAACGCCGTAGAAAGTGTACGAGACCCAAATGGGTGTGCGCAGAACTCCCTAGAAAGTGTGCTGGACCCAAGTGGGAGTGCGCCGGACGCCGTAGAAAGTGTGCGGGACTCAAGTGGGAGTGCGCCGGACGCCGTAGAAAGTGTGCGGGACCCAAATGGGTGGGCGCAGAACGCCGTAGAAAGTGTGTGGGACCCAAATGGGTGTGCGCAGAACGCCGTAGAAAGTGTGCTGGACCCAAGTGGGAGTGCGCCGGACGCCGTAGAAAGTGTGCGGGACCCAAATGGGTGTGCGCAGAACGCCGTAGAATGTATGTGGGACCCAAATGGGTGGGCGCAGAACGCCGTAGAAAGTGTGCTGGACTCAAGTGGGAGTGCGCCGGACCCCGTAGAAAGTGTGCGGGACCCAAATGGGTGCGCGCAGAACGCCGTAGAAAGTGTGCGGGACCCAAGTGGGAGTGCGCCGGACGCCGTAGAAAGTGTGCGGGACCCAAATGGGTGTGCGCAGAACGCCGTAGAAAGTGTGCGGGACCCAAGTGGGAGTGCGCCAGACGTCGTAGAAAGTGTGCGGGACCCAAATGGGTGTGCGCAGAACGCCGTAGAAAGTGTGCGGGACCCAAGTGGGAGTGCGCCGGACGCCGTAGAAAGTGTGCGGGACCCAAATGGGTTTGCGCAGAACGCCGTAGAAAGTGTGCGGGACCCAAATGGGTGCGCGCAGAACGCCGTAGAAAGTGTGCGGGACCCCAGCAGGAGTGCGAAAGACGCCGTAAAAAGTGTGCGGGACCCCAGCAGGAGTGCGAAAGACGCCGTAGAAAGTGTGCGGGACCCAAATGGGCGTGCCCAGAACGCCGTAGAAAGTGTGCGGGACCCAAATGGGTGTGCGCAGAACTCCCTAGAAAGTGTGCTGGACCCAAGTGGGAGTGCGCCGGACGCCGTAGAAAGTGTGTATGACTCAAGTGGGAGTGCGCCGGACGCCGTAGAAAGTGTGCGGGACCCAAATGGGTGGGCGCAGAACGCCGTAGAAAGTGTGTGGGACCCAAATGGGTGTGCGCAGAACGCCGTAGAAAGTGTGCTGGACCCAAGTGGGAGTGCGCCGGACGCCGTAGAAAGTGTGCGGGACCCAAATGGGTGTGCGCAGAACGCCGTAGAATGTATGTGGGACCCAAATGGGTGGGCGCAGAACGCCGTAGAAAGTGTGCTGGACTCAAGTGGGAGTGCGCCGGACGCCGTAGAAAGTGTGCGGGACCCAAATGGGTGTGCGCAGAACGCCGTAGAAAATGTGTGGGAACCAAATGGGTGTGCGCAGAACGCCGTAGAAAGTGTGCGGGACCCAAGTGGGAGTGCGCCGGACGCCGTAGAAAGTGTGCGGGACCCAAATGGGCGTGCCCAGAACGCCGTAGAAAGTGTGCGGGACCCAAATGGGTGTGCGCAGAACGCCGTAGAAAATGTGTGGGACCCAAATGGGTGTGCGCAGAACGCCGTAGAAAGTGTGCGGGACCCAAGTGGGAGTGCGCCGGACCCCGTAGAAAGTGTGCGGGACCCAAATGGGTGCGCGCAGAACGCCGTAGAAAGTGTGCGGGACCCCAGCAGGAGTGCGAAAGACGCCGTAGAAAGTGTGTGGGAACCAAATGAGAGTGCGCCGGACGCCGTAGAAAGTGTGCGGGACCCAAGTGGGAGTGCGCCGGACCCCGTAGAAAGTGTGCGGGACCCAAATGGGTGTGCGCAGAACGCCGTAGAAAGTGTGCGGGACCCCAGCAGGAGTGCGAAAGACGCCGTAGAAAGTGTGCGGGACCCAAGTGGGAGTGGCCGGACGCCGTAGAAAGCGTGCGGGACCCAAGTGGGTGTGCGCAGAACGCCGTAGAAAGTGTGTGGGACCCAAATGGGTGTGCGCAGAACGCCGTAGAAAGTTTGCGGGAACCAAGTGGGAGTGCGCCGGACGCCGTAGAAAGTGTGCGGGACCCAAGTGGGTGCGCGCAGAACGCCGTAGAAAGTGTGTGGGACCCAAATGGGTGTGCGCAGAACGCCGTAGAAAGTTTGCGGGAACTAAGTGGGAGTGCGCCGGACGCCGTAGAAAGTGTGCGGGACCCAAATGGGTGTGCGCAGAACTCCGTAGAAAGCGTGCGGGACCCAAGTGGGTGTGCGCAGAACGCCGTAGAAAGTGTGTGGGACCCAAATGGGTGTGCGCAGAACGCCGTAGAAAGTTTGCGGGAACCAAGTGGGAGTGCGCCGGACGCCGTAGAAAGTGTGCGGGACCCAAATGGGTGTGCGCAGAACGCCGTAGAAAATGTGTGGGACCCAAATGGGTGTACGCAGAACGCCGTAGAAAGTGTGCGGGACCCAGGTGGGAGTGCGCCGGACGCCGTAGAAAGTGTGCGGGACCCAAATGGGCGCGCGCAGAACGCCGTAGAAAGTGTGTGGGACCCAAATGGATGTGCGCAGAACGCCGTAGAAAGTGTGCGGGACCCAAGTGGGAGTGCGCCGGACGCCGTAGAAAGTGTGCGGGACCCAAATGGGTGTGACGCCGTAGAAAGTATGTGGGACCCAAATGGGTGTGCGCAGAACTCCGTAGAAAGCGTGCGGGACCCAAGTGGGTGCGCGCAGAACGCCGTAGAAAGTGTGTGGGACCCAAATGGGTGTGCGCAGAACGCCGTAGAAAGTTTGCGGGAACCAAGTGGGAGTGCGCCGGACGCCGTAGAAAGTGTGCGGGACCCAAGTGGGTGTGCGCAGAACGCCGTAGAAAGTGTGTGGGACCCAAATGGGTGTGCGCAGAACGCCGTAGAAAGTGTGTGGGACCCAAATGGGTGTGCGCAGAACGCCGTAGAAAGTTTGCGGGAACCAAGTGGGAGTGCGCCGGACGCCGTAGAAAGTGTGTTGGACCCAAATGGGTGTGCGCAGACTTGGATATCGGACGATTCTCTCCGTCTCGTGGACGAACGGAAGCGAGTGAAATTAACGGACTTCGGACGGTATCGGCAATTTTGTCAGGAGCTTCGTCGAAAGTTGAAGGAAGAGCGGGAGTCGTACTGGAATAAGGTAGCAGACGAAGTGGAGGAGGCAGTTGGAAGGAACGACTATCGCACATTGTACAACACACTCAACCGTCTCAGAAAGAAGACCAAACCCATGAGCGATTCCATCAGGAATACGGATGGGTCTTTTGTGCGATCAGCAGATGAGCGTCTGTTGCGATGGAGGCAGTTCTTCAGTGAACTCTATACTCACGATGCGCCACAAGGTCCACTGGCCCAACCGATACTAGTCGAGGTACCAGAGGAGACAGCGCTTGACTCGGAACCCACTGCGGAAGAAGTGAAGGCGGCAATCAAGTCGCTAAAGAATGGAAAGGCGTCCGGTGTTGACAATGTCACTGCTGAGGTCATCAAGGCAGGAGGAGATGTTCTACTGCGTCAGTTGCATCAGTTAATCACGCGCATATGGCGGACAGAGAGCGTGCCGTCTACCTGGAAAAAGGCTATTGTCGTGCCTATCCATAAGAAGGGCGATGCCAGAGACTGTAAAAACTATCGCGGGATCAGCCTGTTGTCGATTGTTGGTAAAGTCTTCACGAGAACTATCCAGTCCAGACTTCAACGCCATCGGGAGAGTACCTGTCGCGAAGAACAAGCAGGTTTTCGTCCGGGTCGAGGATGCAGCGATCAAATTTTCACACTTCGTCAAGTTATGGAGGAAAGGATTCGCTGTGGAAAGCGCGTCGTTATCACCTTCATAGACTTCAAGTCGGCATTCGATTGCGTGCACTGGCCCGCCTTATGGAAATCGATGGAATGCGAACACATGCCAGGAAAAATGGTGAAGCTTCTGCAGGGAAATTTATAGAGGCTCGACTAGCTGTGTCCGCGTCGGAAACAAGCTATCCGAAGAATTCAGAGTCGATGCAGGCGTCCGGCAGGAGATGTGATTTCACCGCTCCTCTTTAATACCGTGGTCGATGCTATTATGAGAAAGACCTTTGAAAATAGAAGAGGAGTCCAATTTGGCGATAACGATTTTGTCACGGATTTGATGTTTGCGGACGACAGTGCAGTGTTCACCGATACTGACATGGAAGCCACGCTTTTGTTGAATGATATGGCACAAATCGCGGAATCGTATGGGCTGCGGATTAATAAGGAGAAGACTAAAGTCATGACGTCGGACGGTTCACGTGCTTCTGTGTTCTTCGAGGGAGCTGAGCTTCAGCAAGTCAAGGAGTTCAAGTACCTCGGATCGGTGGTGCAAGAGCGAAAGGTAGTGGCTACATCGGAGATACTGTGCAGGATCGGGCAGGCGTCGGCTGCTTTCGCTTCGCTGGGCTGGTGTTTATGGAAGAAGCGTAATGTGTCAATCAAGACAAAGATCCGGATGTTTCGCGCGCTCATAGTGCCAATCCTACTGTACGGGTCAGAGTCGTGGACGTTGCTGAGGTCGGATTACAGCAGGCTGGAGGTCTTCCAAACGCGGTGTTTGCGGCAAATCTCCCGGATAACTTTAAGAGATCGAATGCGGAACGAAGATATCCGAGATACTTGCGACCATCAGCCCACGATCGAAGAACAAATTCGAACGAGAAGGCTACGATGGTTCGGACACGTATGCAGAATGGAAACAAACCGACTTCCGCGCAGATTGTTATGGAGAGAGCGCCCTGCACTGTGGAAGGTTGAAAGAGCAGCCCCGAAAAAGACGTGGTTGAAGCAAGTCGAGGCGGATCTGAAGTCCCAACGGTGCAGTGTCCTTAATGCTAGATTAATTGCTGCGAACCGAACTGAATGGAAGCGTATCGTTCAGGCCACAAGAGCTCCTATGGCACCTACAGCAGTGTACTGGTTGAGAGGTCATCCTGCTCCGCCAGCCGCCAGCTAACGGGATGAGTGAGTGAGTGAGTGACAATGGTATGACCAGGAATTCGGCACAACGTCGTGTAGGAATGCATTTGTGCGACTGCGGGATCACAGAGGATTCAATCTGTGGATAGTGAGAGCTCATGCGCCCACCGAAACCGCCGAAGACAATTCCAAGGATGCCTTCTACGAGGAACTCAATACGTTGCTAGCCAGGATACCTTGTCAACATGCTGTTGTGGTGGGAATCGACGCAAACGCGTAGATGGGACTTGATCAGGAATCCGAAGTACTCGGTAAATGGTTCTTCCCAGTGGAGCAAACATCGGACAATGGCTACCGCCTTGTCGACTTGTGTGAACGCAGTGGTCTGATTATTGCATCTACATTCAAGAGGAATCATCGCCGCCATCAGCTTACGTGGCAGGGACCAACCCAGCTATCTCTGGAAGAGCAGCGGAAGCGGAAAATGACAACTTTGAAACTACAGCTCGACTATGTTCTGACGAGGAATTTTGCAGTATCGGACATTCCAAGATCTAGAGCTGTGTGGGATGTCGCATTCGATTCGGATCACCGTCCAGTTCTGTTGAATTTCACTGCGAGGATTCATAAGAGGAAGCGAGGGGCTAAGCCTCTCGAGCGGATTGATACGACAAGTCTCAGGGATGAAGAATGCAGAAGGAAATTTTGACAACGCGTTTCTGTTCATATTGGAGTACGGACTAAGAAGAAACTTTGCGACGCGGGCTCTTTCGTCAAGTGCATCCAGGACGCTTCGAAAGAGGCACTCCCGTTTGTACAGCCCAGGAAGAAGCTCGCTTACGTCTCAGAGGAAACAACATTTACCTACAACAGAGTATGTGCTTTCCGAACTGCAGGAAACTTCGTAGAGGGGAAGCGTCTCAGGAGGAAGTTGCGTCGGCAGCTTTAGAATGACCGCGAACGAGAATGAACGTGTAGAGCTAAGGAGTTTGAGAAAGCTTGGAAGGAGAAGAATCCGAGGAAAGCCTACACGTTGTTACGACAGTATAGCGGCAAGATGAAGAGATGTTCTGCTGTCCTCAACACTACCAATGGAGTTGCAGTTGGTGATGAGACGCTGCCAATATGGAAGGATTACTTCAGTTCACTACTGAATCGTCCAGCGCCGTCAGTACCAGAGCTCCCGCGTGTTTAGAGAGCATTCTACGATGTCATTGAGGAACCGCCGAGTGAGGCTGAAGTTTTGAATTGTATCTGGAAAATGAAGAATGGAAAGACAGGTGGAGATGACAACATCACTGCTGAAATGCTGAAAGCTCTTCCTCCGTCTGGGATTCGTGAAATGACCAACACCATCCGTGTCATATGGATGAGCGAAAGGATACCCGATTCGTGGAGACATGCGATCATCGTACCTCTTCACAAGAAGCTATCCGTCACGGATCCTAAGAACTGCAGAGGAATCTCTCTACTTCGTGTCATGTACAAGATTTAGAACGTATCATTCTCGAGCGACTCATCAAACATCGTGAGGAAGCAACCAGAGAGGAGCGAGCCGGTTTTCGACCTGGAAGATCGACCATCGACCAAGTGTTCGTCGTGAGAACAGTAATTGAATCGTGGCAGCGGTATTCGAAGCCATTACAGCTTGCTTTTTGGACGTTGAAGCCGCATTCGACTATCTTCATCGTGATCGGTTGCTCAATGCTCTGCGAGCCGATGGAGTCCCGGAAAAGTATGTTTGACTAATCGAGGACATGAACAAAGGAACAACTGCTACAGTTCGTACGCCTGTCGGGTTTCCGTCAGCTTTCGAAGTGAAAATAGGAGTAAGGCAAGGAGCTGAAGCAGGACCTTTTCTATTCAACTTCGCCGTTGATGACATCATGCGTAGAGTTGCAGAACAGTTTCCTGCGGACGTGTTCCTAACACAATCAGGACGCTCCCTTGACGACCTGGAGTACGCCGACGACATTGTGTTATTCGCTGAAAACAACGCAAAACTGCAAAGGATTGTGAACCTCGTTTCGAAGTATGTCGCAGCCCATGGACTTCGTCTGCGTCCGGACAAATGCAAGCAGATGTGGGTCTCTCAGAGGCCTTCAACGGGAGTTTGTGTGGATGGACAACGTATCGAACTGGTGGACGATTTCTGTTATTTGGGCTGTTTGCTGAAGAACGATGGTAGTTATGCAGCGGATATTTAACAACGATGTGCGAAAGCTACGTCTGCATTCAATTCTCTAACCATGTGTTTGTGGTCTACCCCATCTCGAAAGAAGTCAAGTTGCGCGCCTACCTATCCGCTATTCGCCCTATCATGATGTACGGATCGGAGACGTGGGCAGCACCGAAGACGCAGATGGAAAGATTGGATTGCACGGAGAGGAAGCTGTTTAGACGTTTGCTCGGATATTTCTGGCCGCGGATGTGCCACAACGAAGATCTCTACAACGAGATTGACGCCTTACATCTACGTTTGACACGAGGGAGGTGCCAACATCTCCCAATGCCATCTCAAGCGGCAACGGAAGGTCGTCTTCGTCTGTTGGGGCATATTTTAAGAAGACCGCCAGATCGTCTTGTTCAACACGCTCTAAGGATGCTTCCAAGTCCTGTCTGGAAACGGCCACCTGGGCGTAGGCGAAAGTTCTGGACGGATGTGGTTAAAGAGGATTTGAAGGCACTCGGCATCCAAAGACAGTTCAGGCGCGATGTTTCGTTTTGCAGGAAATGGAATAGTCACAGCTGGATGGAATGTGTTCAAATTTTGGCTGGAGACCGTGAAAAATGGACACGGCTGACTACTAGGACGGCACACCTCGGTGAAGATGCGGAATGGCCGCGTCAGGCGAAAGCCAACCGATTAAAGTAAAGTAAATGAGTGCGATCCCTACCGATTGTATAATCGGTGTTGCGGTTCCGCTGGCAAATGGGAAGAGTTCTCGAATTCGGCTGTTGAGAATCGCTCAAATACGGTGGTTTCGGCTCAAAGCTTACACCGGCGTTAGCGTTCCGGGAGAGGCATTACGAGAATAATTGTGTCCCTGTTGCCCAGCAGATACGCGGACAGCTGAATCAGACTTGCGTATTTCTCAAGATCTGGGAAGGAGTGGCGGAATGAGTGTTAAGGGAAAGCAGAGAAATACGGGTAAGACGGTCCCGTTAAGGGTATGGCATACTTTTACGAGGCACGGTCGCGTCGCTCTGCGCAGCGACAGCGACCGGCTTCGGCACATTTGCAGTATGCCAGCCCTCCGCGATACGTCGCTGCGGCTGACGCGCCATAATTGTTCCTACTGCAACCGATGCCGCTGCTCCGATGCAGGTCCCACGCGATTTGTGCTAGATTTCACGCCTGTCGCTCATTACAGCGACAAAGCGTACTGTGCTTCTCTGGGCTGAATTCCGGTCCGCAATTGCGTCTTGACACGCTTCGCGGCCCCCACGCGCTCCAGTCAATCGAGTTTCCAGCGCCAAAGCTGACTCGATGTGGCTTTTTTATACAGTTTTCTCCAATTTTGTTTAGTTTCCAGTTTCCAAAACCCACCTAGAGTCAACAAATCGGCGGCTGGGGCGCTGGAAACTCTTCCGACTCGAAAGCGCGCGGACGCAAAGCGTGTCGAGACGCAATTGCGGACCGGAATTTGGCCCAGAGAAGCACAGTACCGTATCCCTTAAGCGTGGTTAGCTGTCAAATACTGAACGCAACCTATTAGGTACTTAGGACGTGAAGCAGTGGACAGTACGTTGTTTCTCTTGTTTCACCACAGTAATAATATGTTAATGGTTATTGTTATTGATTGCTGTTTACGATTTACGGTTTACGATTTACGGTGGTTTTGTCGTAATTACGTTTTACAATTTACGAAATTTGAAATTTCATTTACGTCGCGCCTGAACTGTCTTTGGATGCCGAGTGCCTTCAAATCCTCTTTAACCACATCCGTCCAGAACTTTCGCCTACGCCCAGGTGGCCCTTTCCAGACAGGACTTGGAAGCATCCTTAGAGCGTGTTGAACAAGACGATCTGGCGGTCTTCTTAAAATATGCCCCAACAGACGAAGACGACCTTCCGTTGCCGCTTGAGATGGCATTGGGAGATGTTGGCACCTCCCTCGTGTCAAACGTAGATGTAAGGCGTCAATCTCGTTGTAGAGATCTTCGTTGTGGCACATCCGCGGCCAGAAATATCCGAGCAAACGTCTAAACAGCTTCCTCTCCGTGCAATCCAATCTTTCCATCTGCGTCTTCGGTGCTGCCCACGTCTCCGATCCGTACATCATGATAGGGCGAATAGCGGATAGGTAGACGCGCAACTTGACTTCCTTCGCGATGGGGGTAGACCACAAACACATGGTTAGAGAATTGAATGCAGACGTAGCTTTCGCACATCGTTGTTAAATATCCGCTGCATAACTACCATCGTTCTTCAGCAAACAGCCCAAATAACAGAAATCGTCCACCAGTTCGATACGTTGTCCATCCACACAAACTCCCGTTGAAGGCCTCTGAGAGACCCACATCTGCTTGCATTTGTCCGGACGAAGACGAAGTCCATGGGCTGCGACATACTTCGAAACGAGGTTCACAATCCTTTGCAGTTTTGCGTTGTTTTCAGCGAATAACACAATGTCGTCGGCGTACTCCAGGTCGTCAAGGGAGCGTCCTGATTGTGTTAGGAACACGTCCGCAGGAAACTGTTCTGCAACTCTACGCATGATGTCATCAACGGCAAAGTTGAATAGGAAAGGTCCTGCTACAGCTCCTTGCCTTACTCCTGTTCTCACCTCGAAAGCTGACGTAAATCCGACAGGCGTACGAACTGCTGCTGTTGTTCCTTTGTTCATGTCCTCGATTAGTCGAACATACTTTTCCGAGACTCCATCGGCTCGCAGAGCCGTGAGCAATCGATCACGATGAGGAGAGTCGAATGCGGCTTCAAAGTCCAAAAAAGCAAGCTGTAATGGCTTCGAATACCGCTGCCACGATTCAATTACTCTTCTCACGACGAACACTTGGTCGATGGTCGATCTTCCAGGTCGAAAACCGGCTTGCTCCTCTCTGGTCGTTTCCTCACGATGTTTGATGAGTCGCTCGAGAATGATACGTTCTAAATCTTGTACATGACACGAAGTAGAGAGATTCCTCTGCAGTTCTTAGGATCCGTGACGGATAGCTTCTTGTGAAGAGGTACGATGATCGCATGTCTCCACGAATCGGGTATCCTTTCGCTCATCCATATGACACGGATGGTGTTGGTCATTTCACGAATCCCAGACGGAGGAAGAGCTTTCAGCATTTCAGCAGTGATGTTGTCATCTCCACCTGTCTTTCCATTCTTCATTTTCCAGATACAATTCAAAACTTCAGCCTCACTCGGCGGTTCCTCAATGACATCGTAGAATGCTCTCTAAACACGCGGGAGCTCTGGTACTGACGGCGCTGGACGATTCAGTAGTGAACTGAAGTAATCCTTCCATATTGGCAGCGTCTCATCACCAACTGCAACTCCATTGGTAGTGTTGAGGACAGCAGAACATCTCTTCATCTTGCCGCTATACTGTCGTAACAACGTGTAGGCTTTCCTCAGATTCTTCTCCTTCCAAGCTTTCTCAAACTCCTTAGCTCTACACGTTCATTCTCGTTCGCGGTCATTCTAAAGCTGCCGACGCAACTTCCTCCTGAGACGCTTCCCTCTACGAAGTTTCCTGCAGTTCGGAAAGCACATACTCTGGTTGTAGGTAAATGTTGTTTCCTCTGAGACGTAAGCGAGCTTCTTCCTGGGCTGTAGAAACGGGAGTGCCTCTTTCGAAGCGTCCTGGATGCACTTGACGAAAGAGCCCGCGTCGCAAAGTTTCTTCTTAGTCCGTACTCCAATATGAACAGAAACGCGTTGTCAAAATTTCCTTCTGCATTCTTCATCCCTGAGACTTGTCGTATCAATCCGCTCGAGAGGCTTAGCCCCTCGCTTCCTCTTATGAATCCTCGCAGTGAAATTCAACAGAACTGGACGGTGATCCGAATCGAATGCGACATCCCACACAGCTCTAGATCTTGGAATGTCCGATACTGCAAAATTCCTCGTCAGAACATAGTCGAGCTGTAGTTTCAAAGTTGTCATTTTCCGCTTCCGCTGCTCTTCCAGAGATAGCTGGGTTGGTCCCTGCCACGTAAGCTGATGGCGGCGATGATTCCTCTTGAATGTAGATGCAATAATCAGACCACTGCGTTCACACAAGTCGACAAGGCGGTAGCCATTGTCCGATGTTTGCTCCACTGGGAAGAACCATTTACCGAGTACTTCGGATTCCTGATCAAGTCCCATCTACGCGTTTGCGTCGATTCCCACCACAACAGCATGTTGACAAGGTATCCTGGCTAGCAACGTATTGAGTTCCTCGTAGAAGGCATCCTTGGAATTGTCTTCGGCGGTTTCGGTGGGCGCATGAGCTCTCACTATCCACAGATTGAATCCTCTGTGATCCCGCAGTCGCACAAATGCATTCCTACACGACGTTGTGCCGAATTCCTTGGTCATACCATTGTCACTCACTCACTCACTCATCCCGTTAGCTGGCGGCTGGCGGAGCAGGATGACCTCTCAACCAGTACACTGCTGTAGGTGCCATAGGAGCTCTTGTGGCCTGAACGATACGCTTCCATTCAGTTCGGTTCGCAGCAATTAATCTAGCATTAAGGACACTGCACCGTTGGGACTTCAGATCCGCCTCGACTTGCTTCAACCACGTCTTTTTCGGGGCTGCTCTTTCAACCTTCCACAGTGCAGGGCGCTCTCTCCATAACAATCTGCGCGGAAGTCGGTTTGTTTCCATTCTGCATACGTGTCCGAACCATCGTAGCCTTCTCGTTCGAATTTGTTCTTCGATCGTGGGCTGATGGTCGCAAGTATCTCGGATATCTTCGTTCCGCATTCGATCTCTTAAAGTTATCCCGAGGATTTGCCGCAAACACCGCGTTTGGAAGACCAGCCTGCTGTAATCCGACCTCAGCAACGTCCACGACTCTGACCCGTACAGTAGGATTGGCACTATGAGCGCGCGAAACATCCGGATCTTTGTCTTGATTGACACATTACGCTTCTTCCATAAACACCAGCCCAGCGAAGCGAAAGCAGCCGACGCCTGCCCGATCCTGCACAGTATCTCCGATGTAGCCACTACCTTTCGCTCTTGCACCACCGATCCGAGGTACTTGAACTCCTTGACTTGCTGAAGCTCAGCTCCCTCGAAGAACACAGAAGCACGTGAACCGTCCGACGTCATGACTTTAGTCTTCTCCTTATTAATCCGCAGCCCATACGATTCCGCGATTTGTGCCATATCATTCAACAAAAGCGTGGCTTCCATGTCAGTATCGGTGAACACTGCACTGTCGTCCGCAAACATCAAATCCGTGACAAAATCGTTATCGCCAAATTGGACTCCTCTTCTATTTTCAAAGGTCTTTCTCATAATAGCATCGACCACGGTATTAAAGAGGAGCGGTGAAATCACATCTCCCTGCCGGACGCCTGCATCGACTCTGAATTCTTCGGATAAGCTTGTTTCCGACGCGGACACAGCTAGTCGAGCCTCTATAAATTTCCTGCAGAAGCTTCACCATTTTTCCTGGCATGTGTTCGCATTCCATCGATTTCCATAAGGCGGGCCAGTGCACGCAATCGAATGCCGACTTGAAGTCTATGAAGGTGATAACGACGCGCTTTCCACAGCGAATCCTTTCCTCCATAACTTGACGAAGTGTGAAAATTTGATCGCTGCATCCTCGACCCGGACGAAAACCTGCTTGTTCTTCGCGACAGGTACTCTCCCGATGGCGTTGAAGTCTGGACTGGATAGTTCTCGTGAAGACTTTACCAACAATCGACAACAGGCTGATCCGCGATAGTTTTTACAGTCTCTGGCATCGCCCTTCTTATGGATAGGCACGACAATAGCCTTTTTCCAGGTAGACGGCACGCTCTCTGTCCGCCATATGCGCGTGATTAACTGATGCAACTGACGCAGTAGAACATCTCCTCCTGCCTTGATGACCTCAGCGGTGACATTGTATCAACACCGGACGCCTTTCCATTCTTTAGCGACTTGATTGCCGCCTTCACTTCTTCCGCAGTGGGTTCCGAGTCAAGCGCTGTCTCCTCTGGTACCTCGACTAGTATCGGTTGGGCCAGTGGACCTTGTGGCGCATCGTGAGTATAGAGTTCACTGAAGAACTGCCTCCATCGCAACAGACAGCTCATCTGCTGATCGCACAAAAGACCCATCCGTATTCCTGATGGAATCGCTCATGGGTTTGGTCTTCTTTCTGAGACGGTTGAGTGTGTTGTACAATGTGCGATAGTCGTTCCTTCCAACTGCCTCCTCCACTTCGTCTGCTACCTTATTCCAGTACGACTCCCGCTCTTCCTTCAACTTTCGACGAAGCTCCTGACAAAATTGCCGATACCGTCCGAAGTCCGGTAATTTCACTCGCTTCCCGTTCGTCCACACGAGACGGAGAGAATCGTCCGATATCCAAGGCTGCGTTCGCCGGCGAATAACAGGGCAGAGAGGCTCTGCGCATTCAAGAGCGACTTCAACTGTCTGCTTCTCGTGCTCGTCCACAGACAAGGCGTCTTCCAGAACCGCGAACCGATTCGACAGCGCGAGTTGAAATGTTTCTTTTGTTCCTGGCGCCATCAAGTGTGACCAGTCAAGTTTCTTTCTAGGGGCTCCTCACGCCTGGGTCGTCGTAAGCGGAGCTGCATTACAGCACGCAAGAGATAATGGTCGGATCCACAATCAGGCCCTCTCATGGCTCGAACATCTTTCAGCGATGATCTAAAACGTGAGTTTATCAGCACGTAGTCCAAGGTGGCCACATCTCGTCCAGTTGGATTCCTCCATGTTAACTGATGCTTCTTGGGGTGCCGGAATTGACTGTTACCGATGGCAAGCTCGTTGAACGCAGCGAACGAAAGTAGGCGTAGTCCATTATCGTTTATTTCGCCCACGCTGAACCTGCCCAACACTCCTTCCCAGCCTGTTCTGTCACTACCGACTCTTGCGTTGAAGTCACCCGCTACAATGGTGACATCGGTTTTCGGGATAGTGTTCAGCACGTCCTGGAGTTGGGTGTAGAACTCGTCCTTGTCAACGTCAGAACTTGGCTCCGTTGGTGCATAGATGGACACGACATGGGTCTTGATTGTTCCGCTCAAAACAAGAACAGCGATCCTGCCAGAAATCGGCTCGAATGAAACAACGCTTCCAGCTGCGCGACTGCCTAGCATAAATCCAACACCATTGCGATGTCCGTCCTCACCGGAATAGTACAGCACCATCTTTTTCGCTACTCTCCGGCACCTGAATGGGCACCGTTCCACATCCGCTCATCCTCAGCTCGGAAAGTGCAGCAATCGATATGTTGGACCTTGACAACTCTCTTGCTATTATCTCTTTCTGACCGACGCAGTGTCCCGTTCGCACATTCCATGCTCCAATCCTCAGCTCCTTCTTAGGTGTCACCAGTCGTCCTCCATTTTGGCCAGTAGTATTCTTCTCACCAACACCCTGGATCCCTAGTGTTGGCGCATCGGCTGCCCCGGATGCGGTAGCTTCTTCGTTGTTTCCTAAGAGACTTTCCATGGTTACCACCTAAGTTTTCCAGCCCGTCGGTAGTACGGGGGGCCAACCCTCCTCCTTTCTCATCCGGGCTTGGGACCGGCGCTCTTGAATGCGCAGAGCCTCTCTGCCCTGTTATTCGCCGGCGAACGCAGCCTTGGATATCGGACGATTCTCTCCGTCTCGTGGACGAACGGAAGCGAGTGAAATTAACGGACTTCGGACGGTATCGGCAATTTTGTCAGGAGCTTCGTCGAAAGTTGAAGGAAGAGCGGGAGTCGTACTGGAATAAGGTAGCAGACGAAGTGGAGGAGGCAGTTGGAAGGAACGACTATCGCACATTGTACAACACACTCAACCGTCTCAGAAAGAAGACCAAACCCATGAGCGATTCCATCAGGAATACGGATGGGTCTTTTGTGCGATCAGCAGATGAGCGTCTGTTGCGATGGAGGCAGTTCTTCAGTGAACTCTATACTCACGATGCGCCACAAGGTCCACTGGCCCAACCGATACTAGTCGAGGTACCAGAGGAGACAGCGCTTGACTCGGAACCCACTGCGGAAGAAGTGAAGGCGGCAATCAAGTCGCTAAAGAATGGAAAGGCGTCCGGTGTTGACAATGTCACTGCTGAGGTCATCAAGGCAGGAGGAGATGTTCTACTGCGTCAGTTGCATCAGTTAATCACGCGCATATGGCGGACAGAGAGCGTGCCGTCTACCTGGAAAAAGGCTATTGTCGTGCCTATCCATAAGAAGGGCGATGCCAGAGACTGTAAAAACTATCGCGGGATCAGCCTGTTGTCGATTGTTGGTAAAGTCTTCACGAGAACTATCAGTCCAGACTTCAACGCCATCGGGAGTACCTGTCGCGAAGAACAAGCAGGTTTTCGTCCGGGTCGAGGATGCAGCGATCAAATTTTCACACTTCGTCAAGATTATGGAGGAAAGGATTCGCTGTGGAAAGCGCGTCGTTATCACCTTCATAGACTTCAAGTCGGCATTCGATTGCGTGCACTGGCCCGCCTTATGGAAATCGATGGAATGCGAACACATGCCAGGAAAAATGGTGAAGCTTCTGCAGGAAATTTATAGAGGCTCGACTAGCTGTGTCCGCGTCGGAAACAAGCTATCCGAAGAATTCAGAGTCGATGCAGGCGTCCGGCAGGGAGATGTGATTTCACCGCTCCTCTTTAATACCGTGGTCGATGCTATTATGAGAAAGACCTTTGAAAATAGAAGAGGAGTCCAATTTGGCGATAACGATTTTGTCACGGATTTGATGTTTGCGGACGACAGTGCAGTGTTCACCGATACTGACATGGAAGCCACGCTTTTGTTGAATGATATGGCACAAATCGCGGAATCGTATGGGCTGCGGATTAATAAGGAGAAGACTAAAGTCATGACGTCGGACGGTTCACGTGCTTCTGTGTTCTTCGAGGGAGCTGAGCTTCAGCAAGTCAAGGAGTTCAAGTACCTCGGATCGGTGGTGCAAGAGCGAAAGGTAGTGGCTACATCGGAGATACTGTGCAGGATCGGGCAGGCGTCGGCTGCTTTCGCTTCGCTGGGCTGGTGTTTATGGAAGAAGCGTAATGTGTCAATCAAGACAAAGATCCGGATGTTTCGCGCGCTCATAGTGCCAATCCTACTGTACGGGTCAGAGTCGTGGACGTTGCTGAGGTCGGATTACAGCAGGCTGGAGGTCTTCCAAACGCGGTGTTTGCGGCAAATCCTCAGGATAACTTTAAGAGATCGAATGCGGAACGAAGATATCCGAGATACTTGCGACCATCAGCCCACGATCGAAGAACAAATTTGAACGAGAAGGCTACGATGGGTCGGACACGGATGCAGAATGGGACGAAACCGACTCCCGCGCAGATTGTTATGGAGAGAGCGCCCTGCACTGTGGAAGGTTGAAAGAGCAGCCCCGAAAAGAGACGTGGTTGAAGCAAGTCGAGGCGGATCTGAAGTCCCAACGGTGCGGTGTCCTAAGTGCTAGATTAATTGCTGCGAACCGAGCTGAATGGAAGGGTATCGTTCAGGCCGCAAGAGCTCCTATGGCACCTACAGCAGTGTACTGGTTGAGAGGTCATCCTGCTCCGCCAGCCGCCAGCTAACGGGATGAGTGGTGAGTGAGTGACAATGGTATGACCAAGAATTCGGCACAACGTCGTGTAGGAATGCATTTGTGCGACTGCGGGATCACAGAGGATTCAATCTGTGGATAGTGAGAGCTCATGCGCCCACCGAAACCGCCAGAAGACAATTCCAAGGATGCCTTCTACGAGGAACTCAATACGTTGCTAGCCAGGATACCTTGTCAACATGCTGTTGTGGTGGGAATCGACGCAAACGCGTAGATGGGACTTGATCAGGAATCCGAAGTACTCGGTAAATGGTTCTTCCCAGTGGAGCAAACATCGGACAATGGCTACCGCCTTGTCGACTTGTGTGAACGCAGTGGTCTGATTATTGCATCTACATTCAAGAGGAATCATCGCCGCCATCAGCTTACGTGGCAGGGACCAACCCAGCTATCTCTGGAAGAGCAGCGGAAGCGGAAAATGACAACTTTGAAACTACAGCTCGACTATGTTCTGACGAGGAATTTTCCAGTATCGGACATTCCAAGATCTAGAGCTGTGTGGGATGTCGCATTCGATTCGGATCACCGTCCAGTTCTGTTGAATTTCACTGCGAGGATTCATAAGAGGAAGCGAGGGGCTAAGCCTCTCGAGCGGATTGATACGACAAGTCTCAGGGATGAAGAATGCAGAAGGAAATTTTGACAACGCGTTTCTGTTCATATTGGAGTACGGACTAAGAAGAAACTTTGCGACGCGGGCTCTTTCGTCAAGTGCATCCAGGACAGCTTCGAAAGAGGCACTCCCGTTTGTACAGCCCAGGAAGAAGCTCGCTTACGTCTCAGAGGAAACAACATTTACCTACAACAGAGTATGTGCTTTCCGAACTGCAGGAAACTTCGTAGAGGGGAAGCGTCTCAGGAGGAAGTTGCGTCGGCAGCTTTAGAATGACCGCGAACGAGAATGAACGTGTAGAGCTAAGGAGTTTGAGAAAGCTTGGAAGGAGAAGAATCCGAGGAAAGCCTACACGTTGTTACGACAGTATAGCGGCAAGATGAAGAGATGTTCTGCTGTCCTCAACACTACCAATGGAGTTGCAGTTGGTGATGAGACGCTGCCAATATGGAAGGATTACTTCAGTTCACTACTGAATCGTCCAGCGCCGTCAGTACCAGAGCTCCCGCGTGTTTAGAGAGCATTCTACGATGTCATTGAGGAACCGCCGAGTGAGGCTGAAGTTTTGAATTGTATCTGGAAAATGAAGAATGGAAAGACAGGTGGAGATGACAACATCACTGCTGAAATGCTGAAAGCTCTTCCTCCGTCTGGGATTCGTGAAATGACCAACACCATCCGTGTCATATGGATGAGCGAAAGGATACCCGATTCGTGGAGACATGCGATCATCGTACCTCTTCACAAGAAGCTATCCGTCACGGATCCTAAGAACTGCAGAGGAATCTCTCTACTTCGTGTCATGTACAAGATTTAGAACGTATCATTCTCCGAGCGACTCATCAAATATCGTGAGGAAACGACCAGAGAGGAGCAAGCCGGTTTTCGACCTGGAAGATCGACCATCGACCAAGTGTTCGTCGTGAGAAGAGTAATTGAATCGTGGCAGCGGTATTCGAAGCCATTACAGCTTGCTTTTTTGGACTTTGAAGCCGCATTCGACTCTCCTCATCGTGATCGATTGCTCACGGCTCTGCGAGCCGATGGAGTCTCGGAAAAGTATGTTCGACTAATCGAGGACATGAACAAAGGAACAACAGCAGCAGTTCGTACGCCTGTCGGATTTACGTCAGCTTTCGAGGTGAGAACAGGAGTAAGGCAAGGAGCTGTAGCAGGACCTTTCCTATTCAACTTTGCCGTTGATGACATCATGCGTAGAGTTGCAGAACAGTTTCCTGCGGACGTGTTCCTAACACAATCAGGACGCTCCCTTGACGACCTGGAGTACGCCGACGACATTGTGTTATTCGCTGAAAACAACGCAAAACTGCAAAGGATTGTGAACCTCGTTTCGAAGTATGTCGCAGCCCATGGACTTCGTCTTCGTCCGGACAAATGCAAGCAGATGTGGGTCTCTCAGAGGCCTTCAACGGGAGTTTGTGTGGATGGACAACGTATCGAACTGGTGGACGATTTCTGTTATTTGGGCTGTTTGCTGAAGAACGATGGTAGTTATGCAGCGGATATTTAACAACGATGTGCGAAAGCTACGTCTGCATTCAATTCTCTAACCATGTGTTTGTGGTCTACCCCCATCGCGAAGGAAGTCAAGTTGCGCGTCTACCTATCCGCTATTCGCCCTATCATGATGTACGGATCGGAGACGTGGGCAGCACCGAAGACGCAGATGGAAAGGTTGGATTGCACGGAGAGGAAGCTGTTTAGACGTTTGCTCGGATACTTCTGGCCGCGGATGTGCCACAACGAAGATCTCTACAACGAGATGGACCCCTTACGTCAACATTTGACACGAGGAGGTGCCAACATCTCCCCATGCCATCTCAAGCGGCAACGGAAGGTCGTCTTCGTCTGTTGGGGCATATTTTAAGAAGACCGCCAGATCGTCTTGTTCAACACGCTCTAAGGATGCTTCCAAGTCCTGTCTGGAAACGGCCACCTGGGCGTAGGCGAAAGTTCTGGACGGATGTGGTTAAAGAGGATTTGAAGGCACTCGGCATCCAAAGACAGTTCAGGCGCGATGTTTCGTTTTGCAGGAAATGGAATAGTCACAGCTGGATGGAATGTGTTCAAATTTTGGCTGGAGACCGTGAAAAATGGACACGGCTGACTACTAGGACGGCACACCTCGGTGAAGATGCGGAATGGCCGCGTCAGGCGAAAGCCAACCGATTAAAGTAAAGTAAATGAGTGCGATCCCTACCGATTGTATAATCGGTGTTGCGGTTCCGCTGGCAAATGGGAAGAGTTCTCGAATTCGACTGTTGAGAATCGCTCAAATACGGTGGTTTCGGCTCAAAGCTTACAACGGCGTTAGCGTTCCGGGAGAGGCATTACGAGAATAATTGTGTCCCTGTTGCCCAGCAGATACGCGGACAGCTGAATCAGACTTGCGTATTTCTCAAGATCTGGGAAGGAGTGGCGGAATGAGTGTTAAGGGAAAGCAGAGAAATACGGGTAAGACGGTCCCGTTAAGGGTATGGCATACTTTTACGAGGCACGGTCGCGTCGCTCTGCGCAGCGACAGCGACCGGCTTCGGCACATTTGCAGTATGCCAGCCCTCCGCGATACGTCGCTGCGGCTGACGCGCCATAATTGTTCCTACTGCAACCGATGCCGCTGCTCCGATGCAGGTCCCACGCGATTTGTGCTAGATTTCACGCCTGTCGCTCATTACAGCGACAAAGCGTACTGTGCTTCTCTGGGCTGAATTCCGGTCCGCAATCGCGTCTCGACACGCTTTGCGGCCACACGCGCTCGTGTCAGTCGAGTTTCCAGCGCCAAAGCCGACTCGATAAGGCTTTTCAACAGTTTTCTATAATTTTGTCCAGTTTCCAGTTTTCAAAACCCACCTAGAGTCAACAAATCGGCGGCTGTGGCGCTAGAAACTCTTCCGACTTGAAAGCGCGCGGTCGCAAAGCGTGTCAAGACGCAATTGCGGACCGAATTTGGCCCAGAGAAGCACAGTACCGTATCCCTTAAGCGTGGTTAGCTGTCAAATACTGAACGCAACCTATTAGGTACTTAGGACGTGAAGCAGTGGACAGTACGTTGTTTCTCTTGTTTCACCACAGTAATAATATGTTAATGGTTATTGTTATTGATTGCTGTTTACGATTTACGGTTTACGATTTACGGTGGTTTTGTCGTAATTACGTTTTACAATTTACGAAATTTGAAATTTCATTTACGCACACCCCTGGTCCGGGCCCTCTTGGAAGGGCTGCAGTCAGATCGCTCGTTTGACGTCGCTGCGAACCACGCTTCACGGCCTAAATGCTCTCCAGGTTCTCCACCATGGGTGGATTCAGACACAGTTGATGAGAAACATTGCTACCCACTGTGAATCTAACCATGAGGAGGCTCGTGGTTGTAGAAATGGTGGCATATTCGGGTTTAGAAAGTCGAAAACCGAGATTTCGCAGAAAAAGTCGGTCAGCAGCAGACAGTTCATTAAGCTATTGTCTATCACGTTAACACTGTTGAGGTGGACGTGGAATTACGTCAAATAACCAGAAAATACTTGACTTTCCCCTTCGCCAACTCGATTGATTATGTTATTCCTATATACCTTGTTTGGCCGTAAGACATGCGAGAGCTCAAAAGAAAGAGCTCTCGATGCTAATTCAAAATATGTTCTTTATTTTGCTCAAACGGAGCACCTTGGGCGGGGTTATGACGGAATATAGCAAAGGTCGCGATTTCGCGACTTTTGTAGTTTTTTGAGTAAATTAGTGCGGGTATTGTAGCACTTCTGGGTCGATCGTCTAGCTTTTTTTCAATGTTCATGCCACCGTCAAACAACATGAAAAGCAATTATGGCACAAACTCCACATACAGAAAAATTCAAAAATTACAGTGACCGGGTCTCCCTATGCAGAACAACTTCAAGAACGTTTTTGGCGCAAACTTCGAATGTGTCATTATAATGTATTTAAACTGGTTTCTCTTGAAAAAATGGAGGCTTTTCAGGGGCTTTTTCGACATTCTTGTTCACCAAAAAAAGCCAAGCTTTGCAAAAAACACGAAAAAATTATACATCATTTTCTGCTCCTACATTCCTATATTCGAATGGCCTCTTTTTTTGAGATTCGATTTTTGGATATATTTGAATGACCCTCTTTTTTCGAGGTCCGAATTTTATAATAGATTCGAATAGAATCGATTCGAATGTATTCGAATAATTTTTCTAATAATTTCAAAGCGGCAAACTGAAAATCAGGCCAGGTGAGTTGTCAGTGGATCTTATACTCGGAAGTAAACTGTGTGCGCACGCGTTACGGTACGGTAAGTGTCGCGCGCGCGGCGAACGCCGAAAAGCCGCCATCGTTCAGAAGAGTTATCAGCACCACATACGGCGAAAAGGCCATCGTTAGTGACATAAAATGAACGCAGCAAAGTGATTAATGCTTCAGGACATGCCAGTTTACATGAAAGCTGAGATGTCAGGTCGCTGCCTTATCCGTCGTGCGCGACGCTCACCGACCGCGACGCAGAACGCACGGGTGAGCAATGTCCGCTCCTCCTGTACCATACGCTCCGATTGAGCGTGAAACCTCGAAACTAAAATTCTGCCCGCACCCCCTCATGCAATTTTACTCACGAAAACATTATGAGGAACAAAATCGGTATCCATTGATTGGTCTGCAAATGCGACTATGCAGAAATGCAGGTACGCAAAAGCGCGTTGAACGCGGTCATCTACCGTACACCTTAAATAGAGGCAACGGGGCAAATCTATTCAAAACCTTTCCAAATTATAACTATTCAAATGAATATTCGAATAGTAGGCTCCGATAATCAAATAAATTCGAACAGCCCCTTTTTAGGGGTCCGATTATTGAATAGATTCGAATACCCCTCTTTTTTTTGAGGTTCGATATTTTAATAGTATTCGAATAGTGCGATTTTAGAAATTCCGGTGAATACGTATTCGAATAGCAACTATTCGAATACATCGATTCGAATCTATTCGATCGGCACAACTATGGCGAATACCCACCAGCTGGTTCTCGCACTTACAATGATAAACAAATTATTTTCGCAAACTATTTTTGTAACACTTATTTATTGAGATTTTTTCGCAAATTCTTATTCTCGAGTATTTTCCTACCCTGGGCACCTGCCATAATTTCTAGACACATTTTAAATAAAGGTTCTACTTTTTGCCAAAGCTGATTCTTTGAATACGCACATTCGTTGATCATATTTAGTAACATTTACTTGTTGCGATCTGAAATAAGTTTTGAACTCATTTCGATCATTATTGTATTTAAACTCCATGGATTCCATCAAGTAAATCGATTTTTGTGCTCTTCATATCCACCTTCATTTAGTTGCCATGTACGACTCTCGTTGAACCTCGGCATTAGTACAAAATTGTTGAATAAATTACACTACGACGTATGTGAAGTTCATGTGTATAGAATATATAACAAGTCCGGACAATGAAAGAATTGCCATTTTCTAACTATATTTGACCCAAACTTTAAAATACTAGAAGTAAATAAATCAAGGAAAGGAAAGGTATGAAGGAGAAGTTGACAAAGCTCGTTTCGCCCCGAGCCTCAGACGAACTTTATCAAACAGCTCTGCCGGGGCTCCTCAGTGAGGAACAGAACTGTCGATGAAAAAGAAGGATGAATACGAAAGCATGAGCCGAGCAGAGTGAAATAGTGATAGAAACGTCAGAAAGAGGTATTAGGGCAAGAAGCTATAGTATACTATCAGTATCACATTGAAGTTCATATGATCACAGTCCTTATTTTGGACAGTATCGAACACCAACCTATCCACAGTGAAGACTTAGTATGTTATGCTTTTTACCAATTGTGTTATACTTTTCTTTTCATCTCTTAGGTTAAACTTATAGGTTATCATTTTTTGTTTATAGATGCATTTTATCATATTTACTTCTACGAATTCTGGTGTATATAGATTTCCAATCAAAACTGTTTTCATTTCTTTGAGTTTTTCCGTGAAGGAATCCAAATTTGAACAGATATTAGCTAATCTCAAGGTCTCCGTGTAAATTTTGGGATGTTTGACTTTTATAGAGATATAAGAATGAGCATGAGGAAATCTTTTAACTCTGAAATTAAAATCATCTGTCTTATTATACAATTTTGTGCGTATTCTATTATTAATTATTTCTATACTAATGTCTAAGTAATTGCATTTATAGGGATTATTGTGCGTCTTTTTGAGCTCCAATACATTCTTGTATATTAGTGAAATTTGACTATCCACAAATGTTTCATCTTTATTATGGATTATGAGCAAGTCATCCATATATCTAAAAGGTTTGAAAAGTACGTTATTTTCAATTTTCGCGCTAATAGAGTACCTATACTCCAACATGGAAACTGCAATATCGGCTAACAATGGGCTGAAGTTACCTCCCTGAGGAACTCCTTTCGTCTGTTGAAGCACAAGTTCTCCGAAACGACAGTAACTGTTGCGTAAAAGATAGTCAACGTGATATATCAAGTCTGTAATGGTATAATATCTGTAACCGCCTTTATCTAGATCAGAATCTCGATAAAATACTCTGTATCCATTGGTAACTATCCATTTTTTATAAGCATTTTTGAAGCAAATTTTCAAAAGTTCTTTCATGTTATACAGAATAAAACTGTGTGGAAGGTTAGTGAACATGTCAGTAAAATCAGCAGAATAAACTTGAACCCCATTGGTACTCAATCTACATAATTCAGCTGCTATGTTAATGTCGGAGATAGACCAATAGGTCTTGAGTCCTCCCTTTCTTTGGTAACTCACATTGGTATATTTAATGAAAAGTGTCTTGAGAAAGGAGAAAATTTTTCGCAATTCTTCTGCTAATGGTTTCATGCTGCTGTTTCTTGCTCCCGTAATGATTCTGAATTTTATGGGATCCTTATGTAATTTCGGTAAAGCGTAGATGATGGGTAACTCACGATCTATGTCAAATTTAAGTCCTGCTTTGATATTGAAAAACTTATGTTTTAAAATGGTTGTTTGCCTGTTGGCATTTTGAATCAGCTTATATGTGTCATTATGGTTTTGTTCTCTTTCAAAATTACCATTTGTGATATTAATTCCGAGTTTTTTCATGAGAGTTATGGTGTAGTATTTCTTACAAATAATCCCATAATTATTGCTAGCTTTATCTAAAGGGCAGAAAATGAAGTGTTTCTGGTATTCTTTTATACTCTTATAAGGTATCAGGCTATTAGACTGCCTACGGAAGGAAGTCTATTTTAGTATTGGTTCGAGTCTTTTTCTGTACTGTTTTTTGAAGTGCAACTGCAAGTTATTTATTTTCATAACATCTAGCTTGTACTTAATTTTCATGTAGTTGATGAATTTCGTTGTAGCGTCGAAATAAGTTTGTGTTCTTTCACTCCTGTTATCCATCTTTCCTATTCTATATTTAGTTCCTTTATTCAAGATTTCTTTGAGAATTGAATTTTTTATTATATCAATATTCCCTGTTATGATGTGTTGATGATGGGGATCAATATAATCTTTATATTCATCCCGACCACATTCACATATGCATCCATCTGATATTATTTCTTGGATGCTACTAGTATCCAAAGCTTTTAACATTTTATTATAGTTAAAAACAATGCTAGATACAGGATTCTCATGAATATGAACCACTCTTACTTTTTTATAACGTTCTATTCCAGTGTTAGGAACAAGGTGAGGCAAATCTATGCTGTTGAAAATTCTATTGAAATTAATCCGATCAGAAACGTTATTGAAATAGTTCATTTTCAAGTAGTAGTAATCTTCTTGTTCATTTTGTCGTCTTTCGTTACATTCCAAGTGATTGTGGAAATGAGTAAGAAGGCACAAAATCAGAAACTTAGTTTTTTTTTGTGATACTAGATAAGAAAGAATCCGACTGTGATAGTTCTATAAGTCTTCGTATATTTCTTTTATTCATGTGTTTTGTCGAACTATATATTTTCATAGCATTCAACCCATCTTTTCCTTCCTTCTCCATGTAATCGATAACATTTTGAACATCCAAAGGATTCAATCTATTTATCTTTTTTCTTCTACCTCTGTTATTCCGTTCCGTGGTAATTTTGAGTGCAAAGAATGGATGTTTGACTTTATGCATAAGTGGATTACTTATATCTGAAATATTTCCATATTCTTTAATATTATCATTAAGTCCAAAAGGGTATGGCGTCCTGAGAAGTTTTATCAAAAACTCTTCCTTCTCCAGTAATATGTTTCTATCCGCATTTTCTGGACAAGAGTTCAAAATGTGTACAATTATGTTGGATTCACATTTATCATAATGTGTGCATAATGGAGTAAATATTTTATGGTTGTTAATAATGCGTAGATGTTCCATTACTCTCTCTTTCAAGCTCCTAGTTGTCATTCCAACATATTGTTAATTACAACTAGAGCATTGTAAGCAATATATAACACCTCTAGATCTACAGTTACCGCCACTAGTCTTGAGTGTATTAATACAAAATTTTGTAACGGTGGAATCAATATAGTTATCAAGGTTTGTAAGTCTACAAACAGTGCATTTTGCCGAACATTTTTTACCTTTTTGATCATTTTGATCATTACCAAAACATTTTATGGTATATTTGTTAGCTCTACTCTTATACTTGGTGAAGGAAGACAGGGAGAAGTAGTTTCTCGCTTGATTTGGAACCTGAGTTTTTGACCAAAATCTAAGTAAGTGGGCGGCCAAACCTCTTACAGAGAGGAATCTCTCTTACGGGTTTGCCAGGGCTGCTGGCGGGGTTGTCAATCCCCAAAGGTTTTGAGTTAGTACTGGGTGGCGCGAAAAACTGATCCCTCTTGATATTTTCCGCCTATAACCCCATCAGTACCAGTCCCTATTTTTATTCAGAGGTATGGCCCTCCGGTCGATCTGTAATGGAGTTGGACTGGGATTACGTCTCAATCCCAAAGTGTACCTGAAACGAGAACTAAGGCTGATTTGCCATTAAGGTATGTTAAGAGCTAACAACAAGAGATGGGTCATGATCAAGGGTAACGGGTTAACTATTTGCCGGCATGTAATTTATATCCTTTATAGCGAGAAGGGAAACAGAAACTAATTGAATACAGCTTGACACGAGGTAGTAACCGACTTTAGTCGACTGACGTTTCGGCGGTTTCGCCTTCTTCAGAGTCTGAAAGAGCGAAATCCGGTTATGAAAATACACGATCAAACGCCGTAGCGGTAAACTCTCTACAGAAACTCGACTTCCAAATTTTCAAACTAATAAGCAGGAGAAAAGTAGGCAATGTATCGTACCTTATCAAGTCCTCAAGCGATCATGGATCAGTAGGAGTAAGGAGGGGCACCGATGGAACAGAAATTCGGCCCAAAATCAGGGGCGGTAGTAATTTGGAGTTGAGTCAGAATTAAGAGTGATGAGCATATTCCATTAATGTGGAGGTAATGACTGTCCAAATGAAGAACCATCGCAATGTTAATGAGCACATGTCAAGTTGTTGGCAAAACTAGCAGAGTTGACTGCCTGCGAACCACGCCTATCCATTTGATGTTACGAGAGCAGCGCGACATTGCACTGCGCCATTGCGCCCAACAGTCTCTCGCTGATAGAGTGGATGAGATTATTCGCCAATGAAGGCAATGCATGACAACTACACGGCCGGGGTTCGATCCACTGCCTGTATTAGCGGAATGGGAGATCGCTCACTTAAAAAGAGCATTCGAAGATTTTGAATCAAAGAATTGAACAACCTATAAGAATTTTCGAATAAACTGCTCTTCCGGATTTATTCTTTCCGGATATTTTTAGTGAATGACAGCTCCGAAGGAGTCCGCTGGATTTTTTTTGAATTGACGGTTAAATTCGAAAATCAGACTTATGTTTAATTCCAAAATGGCTGAAAGTTTTATTCGACTATTATTGCCGAATTCTTGATTAATTTTCGAATAATAAAGAGATCCAATGGAACTTTTTCTTGCTTGCTTATCATTGAAATGTCGCGTCCTGTTCAATTTTAGAAAGCCAAATTACAGTAGCCACCTTTTGAAAAAAAAGGGCAGCCCTACTTGGGGCAAACAACAGTCCAATTCTCGTTAGTTTCCTGATTTTAATTTTTTCTCAAGTTTTTTTAAAATATAGTATTGTACAATATGTTACCCAATTTTTAGGCCAACTTTGCTAGAGCAATTTTTAGTATTGCAGCAGATTTCTTTCCCTGCAATAGATCTGCTAAAACGACGACGGCGGCCCAACGATTCCAAACTTTGAGTTTTAAATGTTCATGCATTACGGAATCGATTCGTATGCTCCTTCGATAAATTAAGTACATATAGGGCGATGTGAAGATACCTATTGGTACTAGAAATGTCTTCTTTTCACTATGGTTTCCTAGCACATTAGCTGAAAGATTTAGAAAAAGTCCAGAAATTCTCGTCTGTTGAATTTCGCCCCGTAGCCATTCAATTCAGGGAAAAAAGTATAGAAAATGCTTCTCGATTACTTATGCAATTGATACGAAACGCTGCATCGCAGGTATGGCGCGCGCGATGATTCTTGCCGCAGGTCCGGCGCGCGCGACGTTTCAGTGCATTGATTGCAAACGGAGTTCACCTCAAAAGCAAAGCGATTCCGGGAAAAAGTGGTCGCAAGCCATATCCAGAAATGGCAATTTAAACCTTGAATACGCCTAGGTTTTAAAAAATTGAAGATAAAACTGAATAGGCGACAAGATTCCCTTTTCGAGAAATCCAACCCTTTTTCACCAATTGATTCAATTTCCTTCGTTTTAACAAAATATAGCTCCGGTATTGTAATCGAAAACTGATAAACTAGGCTTAACTCAAAAGGAAATGGTCTTGTTTCACCTCTAACTGTCTTGGTTTACCTCCGTCTTAAAATTTGAACGGGAGTTTTAAATGTACTCGGAGGACATTTTGCTCAGGTCCAATTAAAATCTATGTGTCTCGCTTGCCGCCGCACTATTTCGTGTGCTCTGGCCACCCTGCAATCAGCGACAGCCACCTGTCGCTGATGTTTCCAATCAGTCTCATCCATAAATTTGATGATGAAGTGTCGCTGATTTGGAACAGAGTTGCTCATTAAGAGTTGGCGCTTCTATGAGGGCATTCCCAGGTCACAACCAGCATGTTTGAGTTTGTGTAAGATTAAAGATAAGATGCAACTCAAATTGAAGATCTAAGTTGCATATTAAGCCAAATTACTACCGCCCCAGAAGGCAAGTCTGATATGTGGCTGGAGTTCCCGGGTTATATATAGGCCCTCATCCTTCCGGTTGACCTTGAGGTCTCTCGCATGGATCCAAAACGCCTCGAGAGCTTTTCGCGCACTTCTCACTCTGAGAGAATTGGCCGCTGTAGTACCGCAACCGTGCCGCAGTCCCCCTAGTTCCGCAGTCGTACCGCAATGACGAGGCAGTGGGCTCGCACTTGTGTCAAATACCGCAATAGCGCCGCAATGATTGCGGTACTACTGCGGAGCTACTGCGGCGAAATCACAGTGCCGCTGAAACCAGCCATGCCATTTATCGATCCACTCAACCCGGCTTGCCACGCTTCTCATTCACTTGTCTTCGTCTTCCAGTTCTGTTGGAATGGAAGCGTGTCACTTGCTTTTCTCGAAATTCATTACCTCTCTTACTTTAGGGAAACACTGACACATTCATCCTTCTCAGTCTGATAAGCGTTTATGTCGACGAAGTTTTAAATTATTTTTTTTGCGTGAAAGTTTAGGATCATTTTTTGAACTTAAGAAGCCTTTTGAGTTTTGAGCTTTTGAGTTTTTTTGAGCACACTCGACCACACTTACGTGAATTCAAGACCCTGAATTTTATAATATGCACATTCTGTGCCAAGCCGAGGTCCCATAGTTGTCTCGCGTGTGTTTCCAGGGATAAGCGGATTTTTTTTTCAAAACGTTTTAGAGGCTCTGTCCACGATACAAAGCCGTATTCCAGTTTTCTATGTTTTTCAGTGGGCAAGTTCTCGATGTAGGGGATAATTGGGAAACGTCTCTATAGAACTTTTGAAAGCCAAATAAAAAAGTTCTTAATAAAAACCATTTATTATTTATTTACTCCTGTTGGTGTGTTTTGCGCACTGCAGAGAAAACGTCAGACCAAACGTCGCAAATTGTTTTGAGCTTTGAAATTGTTAGGTAACCGAATTTGCTTTCCGTTTCGTGTAACAGAAACTCTTGAAAAATTAAGTAAGTTGAATGCTCATGTTTGGATCTTAGGGTTTTCCGGAATAAAGAGTATTCGAAAATTCGGCAACAGTTCCTTTGGTACTAGAAACTATATTTTGGACAGATTCGAAATTTTTTCGAATGATCGATTCTTCAAATAAGTCGAAAATCAGACTTTAACGAATGATCGACTTTCCGATTTAGCCGAAATTTCAGCTTTTCGAATGATCGACTTTTTAGAGTAAGTCGAAAAACGCATTTTTTTTTTCGAATGATCGACTTTTCGATTTAGCCGGAATTTCTACTTCTCGAATGATCGACTTTTCCGGATAAGTCGAAAATCCCACTTTTTCAAATGGTCGACTTTCCGAATAAAATCAATCGACCTAAAAAATTATCTACACTTCCAATCAGTCATTCGGATGGTACATGAAGACGTGATAGCCTAATTGACTTTTTCGTTCCCGCAACAGCTCCATTACATATTTTTGCGCATAGTTATGAAATCGGAATGCGGAAAAAGAATAGCTTAAGCACAAAAAAATTGGGATGATTCACTAGGAATCATTTGCGACCTAGGGAAGTCTTTAAATAAAAATGAAAAAAGTCGATAATTTTGAAAGCTGGCTTCAGGGTCTAAAGGCTATTGTCCGGGGGAACAACGGCGGGGAAGTAACACTTGGGAACTAGAGCGAGTCTCCTAAATTTACCGAGGTATGGGGCAACGAGTGTACAGTATGCTCGGATCGTGCTAATACTTGGCGGTTCCTATCGACGGTTAGTGGAAACTAGGTGCCACGTGATATAGCATGCAGGCATCGACCTTGCGCTACTGCACAGCAGGGAACGCAAAGTATCAGTGCGATCTGCGCTGACTGTATGAACAGAGCTTTTATAAGAATGGCCCCTTTCCTCGTGCGCGCGCGGATGCGTCGCGACATTCTCAATGTAGCGCACAAGCTGACACCCCATACCTAGCTCAGACATCAGCCGAGGCCTATTTCAGCTTCTAAAAGCAGTGTTCACGATGAATCTCGCTTTTAAAATTTTAGTGTGAAATACTACGCTGGCAGATGCTAGGAGGGATAGGGTTTAAAAAAGCAGCGAAAACGGGCCAGAAATCGATAAAAACGACGGCGAAAAGATTTTGTTAGCCAAGTACGCCTGATCTTCCGCCCGCCTCGTCCTGACGAGCTTTTGGCGCCGAGGACGTTTTCGATGGCAAATTGCCAAGGAACTACGCCACGTTCAGTTCGATCGATTCGCGCACATTTCGCCATTAGCGCGCACTTGCGGAAACTAGCAGGGCCCGTAAGCTCGTCCACGCCCAGAACGTTACAAACAGATATTTTAGCTTATTCTGAGCGCTTTTCTCCGCTGTTTATTCACTATTGGATAGCTCACGACCGAACAAACCCATTTTTGAGCCGAACTCGAGTATAGGATTTATCGTGAACACTGCCTTTAAAGGCAGGGTTCGCGATAAAAACGACTTTTCAGCTCTGTTCATAAGAATGTAGATTTGGCCATCACAAAAGTGAAAATAAGTGAAAAAACCCGGAAATTCCCCCTGAAAAACGCCCAAAAACAAAGTATAACGGCTAATTACTGGTGTCGGCCGGCCCCCTAATTAATGCGATTTCCAATAATGCTTGCTTATCCGACATTTATTTTGCTGTTAAAGTAATCAGTAGTCTCCAGAAATGTTCAGAAATTACTTAAGAAGCAAAATAAAAGTTGAAAAACAGGCTTTTACCCAAATTTCGATAATTGGGGGCGGGAGGACACCAAGCCATAACTTTCTGCTGCGCGTTTTTCTACAATTTTTTACTTATTTTCACTTTTGTGATGGCCAGATCTACCATTCTACGGTGATAGCACAACAACCGATTTTATCGAGAACCCTGCCTTTAAAAGCTACAGCCGGTTGAAAGTCGCTATGGGATCGATCATCTAGCACTTCTGGTTCATCACCGACCATTTTCTCATAGAATGTTGATGGGACTGTCAAACAACTCTAAAATAACTATGACCCGAACTCCACATGCAGGAAAACTTCAAAAACGATTTTGGCGCGAACTTCAAGTCATTTTTACGGTGTAATCAAACTGATTTTTCTTTACAAATGAAGATTTTTTAGGGACTCGTCCGACATTTTCTTTCACAGAGGAGGCCGAACCATACAGAATATGAAAAAATGGTTTTATAAGCAAGCGTACGATCCCTCTAATATGACAATTTTCCTCCTCGATGATCAGCATAATTCGCCCACAGTTTCCCCATTTTCATTTCCACTCAGACACCTTTATTTGAAATCTTGTGAGCTCTTACCTCAGTATGAAATTCATTGAACGTTGTGCACATGTAGAAATAGGAAAAAAAAACTAATTAGATAGTAGAAAGAGGGCATCAATTATGTTTCTCTGCGGCTACAAAAATTCTGCATTGATTACGCGCAAACGATTTTGCTAAAAACTTGTATGTAGGGGTATTCTAGGGTGCTGAAAACGAATCTGGGATCTGCTCGTCGAAATGCTGGAAGTACACCTCCTATTAGAAGTACACCTGTCGTAGAGGTACACCAAAAAGACGGGTCTCTGAGAATTAGAAGTACACCCTCTATTTGAAGTACACCTCTAATTGAAGTACATCTAAAATAGAGGCCTGAGGATTAGAAGTGCATGTACCTTTCTCTTCTTCTGTTGCTACTTCCCTAACTTCCCTTCATTAAGTTGAATATTCATTCCACTAGGATGATACCAAGTCTATTAACTCTCTGGTCTCTTACCAAAGACTTACTCACTTTGAGACGACATCTTCACCCACACGGTCAGCCCGCTCAGCGAGCACACGTCAAACCTAGTGCATACTTTCCGCGTAGCGCGATCGCGACAGTGCATATCAGCAATATCGATTTTCGGTCGATATTGATGACAAGCATTATGTCGCGTCGCTCGTTGCGATAAGTATGCACTAGGCCTCACGAAGGCATTTTTCAGACGAGCTGACCAACGACTGAGATACAGCTAACTGGAATATTGTTTCCAATTTGTCTGATATTCGTGGTAATCTATTCACGAATCCAAAAAAACCTTCGCGACGGCCGGTCAACATGCCCACCGACCGCGTGGGCGAGCAGTCTCATTCGGATAGATCTGAATTACTCTGTGGAAGTAATGAAAACTTTATTGATTCTACTTTGACAAAAAATCTGAGTGAAATCGTTCCATATCAAAAGTAAATAGGCTTTCAAAATAGCAACAAGTTCATCGGAGAACAGATATGTAGGGACAAATAGCTGCATGTAGTACCATGTAGCTGTGCTTTCTCGTGAACTATAGTGCCAACGTAACTACATAGCATGTATTCATGGTTTAGGCAGCCGATTCTTTGGCGTCCAGTGTATGAATAATGCTACTGAAAGTGAATTTAATCTATGGGCCACGAGAAGATACTTCATTTAATGTAGATTGTGTAAGAATTTAGAAGACGTGGCCATTAATGACTTGTTGATAGCAGAAATGGCTTGGAAACAAATTTATAGGCTCAGCAGGAGCGCCAAAGCTGAGACGAAAGCGCTATTGCGGTACGATTGCGGGGCTATTGCGGTAAGGTCGTGGCTGCCCGGAATCGCCTCGCAGTCGTACCGCAATCGTGCCTCTGCGGCTCTGGCCGGGGCCGTTGAGGCACGATTGCGGTACGATTGCGGGGCGATTGTGGCCAGTTCTCTCAGAGCATAGCCTCTCGCGCCAGTATCTCCACTCGCACCTCAAAATCTTCCCCCTGGTGGCAATTAATTCGATGGGTCCCCAGTGCAGTGCAACTACGCGACCTTTCCTTACCATCTAAGTGCTCTTTGATACGCACATGCAGTGGTCGAGCTGTCTCTCCGATGTATTCCTCACCGCAGCTCTGGCATGTGATGATATAGGTGACACCTATAGCAGCACAATCACCTTCCCTGCCCTGAGGGCAAATTACGCATTCTGGGGTCACGCAGGCGCGATATTATAGGCGATTTCTGATCAGCTGACGTTTCAAATTATTGGGTGGGATATCCACCAACGCCACTGAGTTTTCTGATCCCGCTCTTCGCAAGCACTTTTTGACAGCGCTGCTCACCTCATTCGAGATGAATGGTATCATGAAGGAAATTTTATCGCTGGGCGGTCTATTTGGTCCCTGCACGCGCCCGAGCCTGGACCTTGTTGGGTGAGCTTCATATCCGTTAGAAAATGCAATTTGGCCAGCAAGTCTTTTGGATTCCTGTCGCTCTTGCTCGCCCGAACACATTTGCTGCGGTGCGGAACATATTCCTGACAACTGCCCTCTTAGTTTGTGTGGGGTGGGCAGACTGCCAGTGGATAAATATGTTCTTATTTGAGGGTTTGCGATACCATTTTGTTCCTATCCCCCAAAAGTTGAACCTGAACATTTAAAGGCAGTGTTCATGATAAATTTCACTTACAATATCTCCACGGTTTACGGAAGGTCTGGTGCCCTATATAGCAAGGCATGCTCAAAAAGGACACGAAAGACGCGTTTTTGGGCCAAAATAGGCTCTCCCTTGTTTACGTTGATTTTTGAGCGTGGAGGAATTGACCGCTGGAAGGATGATCCGTATCAGTGCAATGAAGCAAACAGCTCACTTATTAGCTTTTCCTTCACTTGATCATTCCTATAATCTGAGTCTTCATTTGTTCCTTTCAATGGCGGATCTGGGGCACGGGGCGTGTCTGGGGCACCAGAACGCTTGTTCGTAGCCGTTATTTTGCCACTCCTGGCTCGTTTTCTACCGTTCCTTTGGCACTGGGAGCCTAGGATCCTTCTCCCCTGTCATTTTACTGTGGAAAGTCAACGAGGATGATCATCGTGAACACTGCCTTTAAGAAAGGCAACCAGGTATCGCAAGGTTTTTCGCGAGTTAGTTGGATGTGTTCGGACTGGGTGTTCATAAGGTCGAAACAGTGGTCCATCTCCTGTTGCGTCGATCAAATTATGAAACAGTCGTCAATGTAACGACTATAAAATAAGGGGAGGGTTTCGAGCACAGGTGTTTCGACCTTTGCCATAAAGGCGATGGCGAGCGTTGGTGCCAGCCGCTGCCCCATAGCCACTCCCCGCAATTGAGAAAAATAGTTACCGGCCCACTTGAAAATATTGCAACTAAGGCACTCTTCTGGGAAAACCATAACACTGCGCACAGAAAGCCCATACATAGCAACGCTGCTTTGATGCTCGTTTAGGAGCTCGAAAACTGCCTGCATAGCGGAGTTGTTGCTAACATTGGTGTAAAGCGATGTGACGTTGAAAGATTCCCACGCACAATTGCTGCTTAGTTGTGTGGAGCGCAGGCGGTCAAGAAAAGTTTGCGTATTAGGCAGGTGAGCCGGAACGAAAGGTAAGAGTTGGCTGAGCACTGAGTTGAGAAGTTATGCGATTCGGTCCGTGGGACCACTCACGCAGCTGATGATGGGTCTAACTTTGACTGCGGCCGGGTCGATTAGAGTTTGGTCCTCCGACGCCCCAAATTTATGAGTTTTGATGGGCAAGTACAAAACGGGACACTTTGGGGTCTTAATTTTTAAACGTGTAATTATTGCTTGAGCTAGACCTGCCAATTTCGCCTCCGCAACCCATAGCCTATTAAGCCTGCGATACTGCGATATAAACTCTTTTTCCGAGGATGGGCGGTAAATGGACGCATCCGAAAGATGGTTTTCGGTTATTGCCACGTCCATACACCTTCATTTATTTGATTAAACACCATTTGTTTATTTTTATAGGAGATAACTTTTAGTCTCGTTTTTCATCTATATTCATTCGATATTCGTTACCTTCTTCTAATACCAATCAAAGAGATGACCACGCCTCTATCTTTCCCTATGGCAGAACAGTTAGAAAAACGATGTCAATGCCTCCACTCACCCTCCTCGACGAGGAATATGAAGGCGTGCCCCATCGTCGCGTTGCGGCGAACTAGTCGCTGTGCGGACTGTGCGAGACATTCTGAGCCGAGGGAAATAATTATGCCTTCTGGTAATCTGAGTCGAGGCGGGAACCACCACTAATTACAGTCCCGCTAATTGATTTAATCCTAAAATTGCGCACCTGTTCTGGCCGTCACAAAAGTGAAAATAGGTAAGAAATTGAAGAAAAAACGGTCAGGAACAAATTATGGCCTGGTGTCCTCCCGCCCCCAATTATCGAGATTTGTGTAAAAGCTTGTTTTCTCAACCTTTATTTTTCTTCTAAAGTTATTTCTGTACATTTCTGGAGACTACTGATTGCTTTAACAGCAAAATAAATGGCGGATAAGCAAGCATTAATGAAAGACGCGTTATTCAGGGGGTCGGCCGACACCGGAAATTGGCCGTTACACGTTGTTTTTGCGCGTTTTTTCCGCGAATTTTGGTTTTTTTTTCACTTATTTTGTGATGTTTATTATATTGTTATATGATGGCCAAATTCACATTCTCATGAAGAGAGCTCAAAAGTCGTTTTTATCGCGAACCCTGCCTTTAAAGCTATACACCCTTCCCCGCTTAACCGCCGCCCTTTCCCGTAGCTAATCCCGACCGTTCTTGTATTTCTGTTCACCAACTTACCCGATTCGTGCCACACGGGAAGTAGTATCTTATCAAGTCTTTTATCAAGAGCTTATCGAAATCTTCCGCAAAAACGCGAATGCACACTTCATTTAGTAATAATCGTGTAGCCTGTAAGCAATTAGACCAACTAACTCTATGCTCCCTTCACTACATAAAGAGACCATCAATATAAAGTCTCCGAGGCCCCCGTCAATGTCGGCCGAAAGCCAGCCGTCCTAGTCCCACCCGGTCGATATGTATGAGAAACACGCAAAACGGAAAGGGATGAGGTGATAAAAATCATTTTCAACTGATAAAATTCGGCCTTCTACAGGCCGTCCTAGGTCGTCTCAGCTAGATTTTTGTCATTCGAGACGGCTTTCATCAACTGAGGTCGCATTTTATCAGATCATATGGCAATTTTTATCATTTGAGGACGACTTTTATCAGTTGAAGATGATTTTTATCACTTCATATCCTCCCGTTTTGCTTGTTTCTCATACATATCGAACGGATGGGACTAGGACGGCCGGTTTTCGGCCGACTCAGACGGGGGCCTAAAAAACAACCAGCGAAGCTATGATATGGCGTTTAAAGAAAGAATTCCTCGGGAGAACTTCTCTGCGTAACTGACATCCATCGTCCACCGTGCACTCTTCAAAAAGTATACTCTGCTTTGAAGCCAAATTTACTTTGTCCCTTAGCGCGCTTACGCGGAGCGAAGGGAGAGCTCAGAAGATTTTCAACAGCTTGCTAGCCACTTCGTCTCATGCATGCTGATTGCTTCAACGAGCTTGTAGGCGCAAGCTTGTTCGGTAGTGGCGCGCGACCTGCAATATAGCAACGACCACACATGCAGTGCGAAATAGATGAACGTCATCAGTTCTCTCTAACAAGGTAAGAATAAACGGTGCAGAATCCAACGGGAAAATGAATACTATTTGAGAATGGTTTGTCCAAACTTCGTCCACGTTCAGACTAGGGTTACCAAGGACGATAAACACAAGTAGGTACACAATTACGATATCCGTTTTCAGCTTTGTTTAGAAAGAACTCCCGGTGGTTCAAGGTAGTTGAAAGGCACTATACCTACAATACCTTTTATTCCAAGGTTACGACTTCCCAAGATCGAAGACTGGAGGCGAGGTACACAGTTTTATTTACTATGACAGGCTTGAATATTCTCAGATAGTATTACAGTTTCCCCGTTCAATCGTGATTTAGTTGTGATTCCCTTGTTTGCGAGAAGTGATGCCGAGCACCTGTTTCACTATGAATGTATGATCGTCGCTATAATACGGGCTGCGCTTTTCTACCCAATAGCCCCTGTGGGCGCAAGCGAGTCTGTCAGACGTATTGTAACCTCCTACTCTTTCTACTCCTTCCCTGTTCCTGCTCCTTCCCTGTAATTCATTCACATATTATGTGAATGGAGTCTTTCTGAAGACTATTTTTCCCCAGTCTTCACAACGCATGCATACATGAGTTAAAATTCGTAACCCTTTTTACAGCTCATTGTTAGTTGAGTTCGTTCGAAATAGCAGCGCATTCATATACAGTGCGTTGCAAAATTATACGACATACCTCAATTTCCGCGGTTCCAAACCTCGCGTCAATTAAGGAGGCGAATGATAAACGCCAATCGATGCAGCACCCTCGAAAACCCCTGGGTACGAATCTTCATGAAATTAGAGCCACTAGCAGGAAACTGGCAACGGAAATTGTCAAAAATGGCCGTTGCAAAATTATACGACATAGCTGGCGTTCTCGCAGAAATTTCTATTCTACACGATCTGTATCAGTTCGCTCATGGTAAGAACCACTAGAAACATCGAGTTATTAGTTTTCAGAAATGTCTTGGCGCTGAACCACTTCGAAAACTCTGTTTGGTATGTTTCAACCCAGCTTTTTGTGAACGCCCCTTTCAATCTGCACCCATTCGCTCATAACGGCCAGTTTCAGCAAAGCCACACGCTCGTATTGTCTGTTCTGGATGTAGATTCAACTCCCAATATTACTCACACGTTTTTCACTGGATTGAGGTCCTGCAAATTGGCCGGCCATTGTAGCGAGTTTGCAGGATCGGCCGGAAACCAAGCCTGCATTGTCCTACTGACAAGAAGTGAAGGCGGAAGCGGACTAGAAAGAACTGGGAATAATTTTTCAGCACATTCTGATAATCTGTGGAGTTCATATGTCAGATCGCTATTAGCTTGTCCAGCTTGAAACCCCGCCTTGATCCGGGTCAATGCATTACTCTTTCTTCTCCGAAATTCCTACTCAAGGATAAGTTCGGGTCCTTGTGTGGATCCTTCGGAATCCTTTTTCATCGTTCGAAAGCAAGTGCAGTGCGAACGAGCTTGATCAATTCTATTACGATTATTTTTTTTTGACTAAGCATTCCAAGCATTGGAGAGATCTACAAAAGGGCCCGAATATACCCTTGAGTAGAAATTTCGAATAACATTGACCCAGATCCAGGTGGGGTTTCGAACTGGACAAGCTAATAGCGATCTGACCTATGAACTTCACAGATTATCAGAATGTGCTGGAAAATTAATCCCAGTTCTTTCTAGTCCGTTTCCGCCTTCACTTCTTGTCAGTAGGACAACACAGGCTTATTTTCAGGCCGATCCTGCAAATTCGCTACAATAGCCGGCCGGCTCGCAGGACCTCAATCCTGTGGAAAATTTGTGAGGCATTCTCGGGCGTTGAATCTACATCCAGATCAGACAATACGAGCGTATGGCTTTGCTGAAACTGGCCGTTATGAGCGAATGGGCGCATATTGAAAGGGGCGCTCACAAGAAGCTGGGTTGAAACATACTAAACAGAGTTTTCGAAGTGGTTCAGCGCCAAGACATTTCTAAAGACTAATAGCTCGACGCTTCTAGTGGTTCTTACCATGAACGAACTGGTACAGATGGCGTAGAATAGAAATTTCTGCGAGAACGTCAGCTATGTCGTATATTTTGCAACGGCCATTTTTGACAATTTCCGGTGCCAGTTTCCTGCTTATGGCTCTGATTTCATGAAGATTCGTACCCGGGTGTTTTCGAGGGTGCTGCATCGATTGGCTCTTCAATTGACGCGAGGTTTGGAACCGCGGAAATTGAGGTATGTCGTATAATTTTGCAACCCACTGTATTCAATCAAAGAGGAACGTACGTGAGCGAAGCCGATGAGCAGCGAAAGCAAAGTCAAGACCTAAAAAACTCGGGTGATTTTTTATTGTCTACGCTGGTCATTGGACTAGATTTATTACGACATATAAGACGTCGTGAGAAAAAAAAAAGGAAATAAAATTACAATAATTCTGCGATACTGCAAACGGAACACGTAATGAACAAGGAGATGGTAAACGAAGAAAAAATCCTTCCAATTATTTGCTTTCTTGAAAACCTGTTAAATACGCATCACTAATTGCTGTGCAACTTGGCATCAGCAAAACGTTCAAAACACCGCAAGGTGTTTTTATGTGCAGTGTTCTGCATCGAATGGCTGTAAACATTTGCTGCAAAAGCATGAGCCGCTATGTTAGATCTTGCTCGAGCTGTAAAACCTTATTCTGTTCTTCTCTCGTTCTAGTCCGTCTTAGACGAAAAAAACTGTTGTAAAGCTATTTTGACGCTACCGTTAATGAGTTTGTAGACCATACAAGCATGAAACACTTCCCTCCTTGATTCTAACGTAGGCAAGTTGAAGTACTCATTCCTGAAATGGGATCTCGGGATTCTACTATACAAGAACCCATTCTTCCTGATCAACAGCTTTCTAGTGAAGCTATTCTGGCATTTTTCGAGCTTTACGATATCTCTTTTATTACAAGGGTTAAAAACTGCTGTTCCACACTATACATTGGATCCGACTCACTCATTTTCGGATATCCATCCGAATGAACCGAAATTTTCATGATTCAAAATCTGATTCCCCGAGAAAAACGTCAAAATCCGAGTGATCCAAAATCCGAATCACCGTAAAAGCGTCAAAATCCGAGTGATCCAAATTCCGATTCATCGAAAAAACGCCGAAATCCGATTGATTTAAAATCTGAATCACCGAAATGTGCCATGAGTCGCATAATGATTCGGATTCCGGATATCCGGAATATGTCATGATTCGGATCGGATGATGAGTCGGATATAAGTAGATTCGGCATGTCCTATTACTCAAAAAAGCGTATTTGATGTCACATTTCATTCTACTGTAGTCATGCAGGTGCGTAATTACACTGCAAACATTTAATTGGCGTGCATCACGAACTTTGCGCATTTAGATTTCGCACAAGATTGGCATTGATCCTCTTCGTTTGATTCGTCTGTGCGAGTATTGGGCCTGTCAGAGTGGTATTGCTGCCAAATCCGCGGCGTCGTTCCCCAGAGCGAGAGAGAGTGGACGTGACCACGACTTGTCGTATTTCTGTCCCTGTGTTTCTTACCTCTTCGCCGCTGTTAGTTCGTTCGACAAAACAGTGAAATAGGCGAAATAAGCGTTTCTGTAGAGGGTTGATGGGCAGATAGTAACAAGGGAACACCAACGAATACGAAGAAACTACGGTGGTACGGCAGCGACAGCGACAAAAATGGTCGAAACCATTAGGTCGGGATCATACTTACCGCGACCAGCGACAGCGACAGCGCAAATCATGCATATCGATGTTCGGTCGATATGGATGGTAAACATTGCGTCGCGTCCCTCGTCGCTGGAACTATGATCTCTGCCTTACCATCGCGTGACGTTGCTGCCGTCACTGCCAGCTCGCGGCGCGAAGCTTACTCAGCTCGCGCACTCTGAATACGCGGCGGTCGCCCCCATCGCGCGGCACAGTTTGCCTCGTAGACCCCCTATTACTCACGCCATCTCCGCGACAGCGAGTTTCTCTGCGTTGCCACTTTAAATGGCCATTAGGCAAATGGTATACTGTTGCGACACGCGGTCGCGTCGCTCTGCATAGCGACACCAACAGTGGCTACGACAGGCATCGGCACATTTGCAGAATGTCAGCCCGTCGCGACACGTCGCTGCGACGGACACAGTACGATTGGCTCCTAAACCATGTGTGATTGAACGGGCAATCCTATTCGAAGAGGATTAGACAGGAACTCACGGGTATTTAGGAATTCGGCGCTATCGCAGCGGGGGGGGGGCAATATGGCGCGATGCATTTGGCCACGCCCATTTTACTATGCCGCACTGAATTTGGGCACCTACCCGGGGTTTGAATTCCCTGCTAAAAATGCTAAAAACAGCAGAGTCGTCGCGGCACGAAAAAACGGCGTAGCCAATCACTGCGATAGCACTTACGAATTCAATGTGGAGAAATGACACTCATCATGCTTATTTATTCTAATGCTCTAACATTACATTCACTTTAAAGATATTGTAAATAATGAATTGTGAAAAATTGGTTTGCAAATACTTCGAGATAGAGATGATTATGAATCAATTGTTTTATCAAGGTACAGTAGAGAAACGTTTTTTTTCTTGAATATTTTCCCCGGGCTATCGATTTTCGATAGACTTTTTGCATTTTACCTACATCTACCCGACCGGATATCCGACTCGGATATTCGGATTCCGACTCACCGAAAAAACGTCAAAATCCGAGTGATCCTAAATCCAAATCACCGAGAAAAGGTAATTTTCGGATTGATCCGAAATCCGACTATCCGTTTAGCCCCCCAATTCGAATGACTTGAATTATGCGATGTTGCTTTTTTGAATCTATCCGTTTGAGTCGGATATCCGCGACCTTTGATTTTTGAGTTATCCGAAATCCGAGTATCCGAATTTTTTTGATTCGGATCCAATGTATATTCCACATTCCATTAAAGGCAGACACGCTCAAAAATGGTATCGATTTTATGACATAAATCGAAGGTTTGGAGCTGGTTGTATTGAGAACTGACAAAAAAAGCGGACGAAAACTGTGTGCAAATGGAGGAATAACGGTTTTTCTGTTGTCAGGTGAAAGTGGACGAGTTTAACGGCCCGCGGTTTAAACAGCGAATATTGGCAACAAAACGGTTGAGATAGGGAAGCCGATATACTCTTACAGCCTGTACTGGAACGTTAACCTCGTTGGAAGCATCAAAAACCAGCCAAATGGACCGTATTAGTACTATCAATCTGAACGAGTTTGTATTTTGGGGCGGGGTTGCAGAAATTTTTCGGTTTGCATTGCTGAAATTTAGTAGTTTTGACTCCTTTTTGACGCTTCCAACGGCGTGGGCAGTCTACTAGGAGCCATGCGACTCCAGAAACGTAGTTATCTCGACAACTTTTTCGAGCGTGTCTGCTGCCTTTAACGGCTGAATATAGGTTTTATATGCTCTCAAAAGGACGTTGGTGTTGTTTGTAGAAAGCGCCTTGAACAAATGAAGTGTACGAAGGTGGACCTTGCTTTGGATATTCCGAATATGACCCGAGAATTCCAGTTTGTGATCATAAAAGAATCCCAAATCTCTCACTGTCCTCGTCGGAGCAATGATGTTTCCTTCTACGGAATAATTGAAAACCACCTCAGATTTACCCAACCGGAGATAGATGGTTTTATGCGGAGCCAGAGGCAACTGCCATGCCATTCCCTAGACCACTCAGATATAATGTTAATTGCAATTTGGAGTTCCAAACACTCTGAGGACTTTTCAGTCCTCCTATATAGCTTCAGGTCGCCCGCGTACTGCTCACACTCAACGTTAATTGCAGCAAAATCAGAAGGCAAGTCAGCGATGAAAATGCTGAACAAGACAGGTGAAGGTACACCTCCTTGAGGAACACCGCTTACTGCTGGCTGAATAGTGGAAAATGCTGCCCCAATCTTGAACTGGAATGTTCGATCGAAGTATGCTTTGATCCATCTAATTACTATTGGGTGGAACTGCAGCTCCTTGATCTTATGCAGTAGTTTTTGATGACTAACCCGGTCAACTGCCTTAGCGAAATTAAAATATATTACATCGCAAGCCCCCTTCTCATCGAGAATCCTAGACCAACTGCTAACACATTCCAACAGATTTGTTTCAACGGACCTACCGTTGACGAACCCATGTTGTGATCCTGGAATTATGTTGTTATTGTCTAAGTGAGAGACAATATGCTCTTTCAATTTTTTTTCGAAAAGCATACAAAATATAGAAGTAATGCTCACAGGCCTATAGTTGCCTGGATCGCTAGATGGCTCTTTCTTCAAGATAGGAGTTACAAAAGAGTGCCTCCACCGGGAAGGCACTTCACCAAACATCAGCGACTGATTAAAAATGTAGGCCAATGGATTTGCGATGGCCAAAGCTGTGCCTCTAATGAAAGCCCAGGGTATCAAGTCAGGTGTAACTGAGAAAGACTTAGGCCATTTCTGCAATGCTTGGTAAATTTCATGCGGCTGAAACCATAGAAAAGATTCCATTGGGGTAGCAACATCAGGACGAAAATCTGGAATGCGCCCATCATCCATCAAATAGACGATTGCAAAGTGTCTCGCTAAAACTACAGTTTCGTCGGCTCCAGTTACAGCAATTCCGCCTTCATATCTGAGACATTCGGTTCTAGTTCTTTCTGAAAGCTTAGAGTTCACGTATCTGAAGAAAGCATTCTTATTGTTAGATTCAATTATTTTTTCTACGCTTCTATTGAACTTTTTGAGTTCTTTTAGGAATCTACCCGCAAAGTCAACGTACCCAGCCCAATAGCCACACGATTTAGCTTAAAGGCAGTGTTCACGATAAATTTCACTTCTGATATCTTCACGGTTTACGGAAGATCTGGTGCCCTATATAGCAAGGCATGCTTAAAAAGGACACGAAAGACGCGCTTTTGAGCCAAAATAGGCTCTCCCTTGTTTACGTTGATTTTTGAGCGTTGAGGAATTGACCGCTAGAAGGATGATAACAATCAGTGCAATGAAGCAAACAGCTCACTTATCAGCACTTCCTTCACTTGATCATTCCTATAATCTGAGTCTTCATTTGTTCCTTTCAAGGGGCGGATCTGGGGCACGGGGCGTGTCTGGGACACCAAAACGCTTGTTTGCAGCCGTTATTTTGCCGCTCCTGGCTCGTTTTCTACCGTTCCTTTGGCAATGGGAGCCTAGGATCCTTCTCCCCTATCATTGTACTGTGAAAAGTCAACGAGGATGATCATCGTGAACACTGCCTTTAACTATAAAGACGGTCATAAGTCTACTGTTTTCATTGCGCAAACTGCGCAGTATCCGCCTCCGAGCTGCTGGCTCCAAGAAGTTATAAGCGTTTTTGAAGCTTTGTGGAAAGTTAAGGGTACCCATCAGCCTTTTTTTGGAGTGTCTTCAAAAAAAAACTTCAGATTTGGCTCAAAAGTCGTGTGAAGGAGTTTAATTACTGTGCGGAGAACGATTCTGGGGTTCGTTTGTCGGAATCTGGGCTCACAGTAAGTTACGGTAGGGGTATCATGCCATTAAACGGGCAAAACCCATCTTTATATCTCGAAACTACACAATTGGACGCTAAATTCGTATTCTGTACCCTGAATAAAACCCGCAAAGAAACTTTGAGTGAAATCTAAGACCTTGATCAAACAACCTTATGCCCACCGTAATCTACCGTACGTTGTGAAAAGCCGACAAACGGACTCAGATTCGGGTTAAGCGCTCCGAATGACCGCTAGAGAAAGATTTTGACACATATCTATCCTAGCATTCCGGACCCTCTGACTTTTCCTCGACGAGAAGCTTCAAACAAATTAAGTCGAAAACTTTGGAAAATCGACAAATTAAGCTCAGATTCATGATAAGCACACTAGATAACACCCTGAGAGAATTTTAAGTCACATCTGGAACATTTCTCCTTAATGATTTCAGAGCCCCCTGATGGAAGTAAACGCTTGGCCAACAATCTGGGCCAGTGGAAATCGCTATCACTCTATTAAAAGTTCGAGAAATGTGATTTCACCCAAACTTTGTGAAGGGGTTGTTATTAAGGGCTTTGAACACGATTATGAGATCCTTTTCCAGATTTTGTAAAAAACACTGAGTGTTCTAGAAGGTACAAAAAGTACAAAAAAAAGGACCGTCTTGAACGTACAGTTCAGTTCCGCAAGCGCGTTCAGTCCTCATTATCACAATCGTAGAAGCGAAGCGGCTGTTTTTAAAAAATTCAACTAGAATCATTCTCAAAACAACCGCTTCGCTTCTACGATTGTGATAATGAGACTTTGCGGACTGAACGCGACTGCGGAACTTGATCATACGACGTTTTCGAACCGGCTGCTCGGGGCGGTATATTAAATGCGTCGTTCACGATGAATTTCGTTTTCGAGTTTTCCATATATAAGGCAAGCTCTAGTACCCTATATAACAGCTACATAGAAAAAACCGCCAAAAAATCATTGGAAACTCCTTTTTCAGACCGAAAATATATCAGTCGACTTTTGAGAAAGGAAGAGTCGATCGTTAGAGAGTTCTTAAATCGGGATCAAAGAAAAGAGAGACAGAAGATGATTGTCTTGGAAATCAGGTGGAAGTATTCAGAATATGACCTATTGAATTCTTGTCCTTTTCGAGAAAGATATATGAAATATGTAATTACTGTATGTAGTACTTCAGAAAAGTGATAACATGCATGCAATGATGAATTGGAGAAGATATCGGAATAGAGCCGGGACGTGTTAATCGATCAATTCAAGGGCAAGAAAACACATGGAGGGTTCCTTGCTTTCTAGATCGCTGCGCGCAATTTTTTCCGCCACCATGTAGCAGCACGCAAGCTTTTATCACTACAGAAATTCCTCGAGGCTGCGTGCAAGCGTCAGCGTCTTGGCGCGCAAGACGGTTCATAAAAACGACTGCGCGCGCAAGTAGCATTGGGAAAAGTCGTTGCGCGCAGCTTGTTTACGCTGCTTTTGGTGGCGCGCAAGCTGTTTTGAATCTTCTGAGAGACAGCGAGATGATGTGGGAAAAAGGAGAGACAGCATACGCACGCAGACGCACGCGATAAACGGCAACAAATTCCACTCCGAAATAGTGTATACACTTCTGGCCACGAACCCAACCTATCATCTGATTCCGAGCCAGATTTACTCGATTCCCTCGTGCGCTTGTGCGGAGCGAGGTAGAGGCAGCGAGAATTAGTAGGAGAAGGAGACGCAGCGTACGCACGCAGACGCACGCGACGAACGGAAATAAATCACACTCGGAAACATATGTGATTGCTCATACAGCCCTTACGGAACGAAATCCCGGTCCGCGGCTGCGGACAAACGTTGTTGCAGCACGTAACGCTATGTTAATCGTGCTGGGACGAAGGTTCACAACCGAGGGTCATGGTATTGGGTAAAAAGTAAACGGCGGGTCGCTTCGAAAAAAAAATTGCTTGAAGAGACTAAACTTCTTTGATGAAAAAAAAGAGAAAACACGATTCCAAAACTTTTCTTCAGCGCGAAGAATTCTGCGACGCTTTATACACCTCCTAAGCTCTACCCAATGCGATGACAATTAAAGGCAGCGAACGCCTAAAAAACTGGAATTAATTGTTTTTTACTACTTTGCGCTGGTGGGCCTACCAAATTGTGATATTTACTAAAGGCCACACAAAACACTTAAGTTTTGGAGAAAAACTCTTTTGAAATCACGAAGCACTAAACTTTCTTTTTCCGCATCTATGGCTTCCGTTTTTGATTTAGTCTGACGCATGGACCAGGCGGCTGGCCGTGCGGGGTTGGCGGTCTCACTGGAGAATAGGGTTTCGATTCGCGAGTGTGATGTACCATCGCAGCTCCGTCCATTCATTAGACTAAAATTATTACATGAATTCTACCTTTGTGTGGCTTATGTACTACACAAACGTCGGAGATTCCAATGTCTGAATTCATTTAGCCCCTTTGACTTCTTAGGTTGCATAATTCTTTTCGCCTTTTAGTTGTCGAAAATTCTATAAAAATAAGAACCTTTCAATACACACGTTTGAATGCTAGGATCTCTCAAAATAAAGAGTATAAAATTTCGGATTTCCCCCACCTGTCGGATCCTGTCGTGGTGCTTCTGCTCCTCGTGCTGCATGATCGCTAGGGAAAACGCCTTTTCAGATAACGAAGCAGTTTTCACGGGACTATAGCATGAGGAATACGCAACTTTGAGATCTCAAGCATTGTCAACCATCTTCACTTGGTTGAAAGATTGGATTGAGCAGAAAAACCCAAATGTGATTTTCTGCGCGGACGCTGCCTCTATACTAACATTGAAGCAATTGAGGACGGCGAAAAAAATTGAAAAAAAGCTCACCGTCCCCGAGCATGATCACCGGTCATACGGACGATTGGACAGTGGTCATGCGAAAGTCGATGGCTTGAACATAGGGTGGGAGATATGTAAACTTATGTCGAGCCGAGTCATCGAGTCTTGGTGTCGACTAAAACAGTCGACATCGAGTTATTTGAATACTCGATCATTCGAAGTTTTGAAAAATCGAGTTAGTCGAAAACTCGAAAAACAAAATCAGGTCGCCGAATTATAGTGGGATAGAGTGGATGAGAGAGGGCCGGAAGCAGGGCTGTGCAAGCGTCCCGGTTAACCTTGGGGGGGGGTGCATAGTGGACGTTGCAGAGAGGGCAAAGGGGTGCCTAAACCGAACACCCGAAGAAAAGAACGGAGCGCATGCTCTGTTGAATTTCAGGAAAAAATAATACACGCTTTTCTTCTGATTTTATTTATTTATTATAGACGTTCAAACGAACGCACCAAATCAGAAACTTGAAAAAAGGAACAATGACAAAATCCAGGGAGGTTTTTCATATCTTCTTCTACGCTTTTTATGGCGAATACTTACAAAATTCAAATTATTGATAGAAATACAGGTTGTGATCGCAATCATTCATAATTGCCGTCGAAGCTTTCCATAAACAACTCTATGATTTATAGATCATATATAATGTGTTTGATTGATTTGATGGGGGTGTGTATACAAGTCTGTTGGTACCAGGCATTTGCGAAAAACTTCGAAACCGAAAAAACCGAAAAACGAAAAATTTTCGGTTTTGAATTCGAAAAATTCCGAAAAAAACCGAAAAATTTTTTGTCTTTTGAAACATTTTATTTTCGTAATTGCATATTTTGGACTGGAAAAACAAGGCAACGTAATCGAAGTGCTTTGAATAATGACAGAATTATGTTTTCTTGGTGACACAAAAGCATACCCAATCAGCGTATCAATGTAAGGAATTTTACCCTTGTTGCAGCGTCGAATCCTGGCAAAATTTTAGCGCTGAACACCTTCTTAAAGTCTTGTGGTGAACTTCTTGTTTTAAAACTGCGGTGGTTCTCTGAACGATCACATCCACGTTTTTTCACGTGTTTGATCTAAACTGTGGGCTCGAAGGTCGTCCCCAATTTCATGAAAAAATACCGAATTCGCAGAAGTTGAAAGTCGTGGGCAAGTCATAGATCAAAACGGAACAAACGTTGTACAGAGACGAACATCAATAGTTCTTGATGGATAGCACACTCTTGCGTGAATTTTTTGTGCTGTCATGTTGAATTTCAGTGTGAGCGATTGCGTCGTGGTCAACACTGACCAGTAGCTTAGTCTCTCGGCGCTATTGACGGTAATGGCCGCGACGCAACCACATGCATTGAGTCGCGGTGTCTACATAGGGGTTACGTTCAATCAGTTTCGCTTGATGGATCTGTACTTGATGCCATTCGCCTAGAAAGTTTTTATTCGCACTTTTTTTGGTATAGATCGATAGAGGGAGCAGGAAAATTTAGGTTGACTTCCGCTTGAAAATTATGGGCCTCCAAAGAGCGATTCTCCACGTCTTTTCCATGAACACCTTGAACAAAAACGAATTTTCCTGAACTTAAAGCAGTGTTCACAATAGATTGCACTTTTGATATCTCTTTCGTTTACCGAAATTCTGGTGCCCTATACAGCAAGGCATGCTTGAAGAAAACGCGGAAACCGTGTTTTGTTGCTAAAAGAGGGCCACACTTTATTAAGTTGACTTTTGAGCGTTTGAGCGTGGAGGAATCAGCCGCTACGAAGGATGCTAAAGCTTATCTTGCTCGGATGAGTCCGGGCGGAGTAAAGAGCGGAGCGCTCAGTCATAGCAAAATATAACAAATACTAGGAGAGAAAGGTTCAAGCTTAAATTCCGTCAGCCGCGCACCTCTTTGTGGCGCGGCTTCTTCACCTTCAGAGCCGGCATGGAATACTTGAAGATGAGTCATACTGTTCAGATACCGATCAACTTGTTAAATTCAAAACACTTGTCAAAAATTACCTACATTGTCGAGCAAGGATCTATTAATTGTTTTACGTTTTTTCCTTTCGAAACTTGTCATTTTTTAAATTCCTTGATGTTTTCGATGTTTTTTTGCCTTTTCTATGTTTCTACACTTCTGCAAGGGCGCGTAATAAAGTTAAAGTCAAAGTTATAACAGTGATAATCAAGCGGTTTAGCTCGCTCATCAGTATTTCCTTGACTTGAGTACTTCATGTTATCACAACCTCGAGGTTCTAAGGGCGGAAAGGCGACATGAGGAGTTTCGGTGACCTCAGAACGCCTGTTTGCATCCATTATTTAGCCATTCCTAGCTCTTTTAAACCATTTTTTCGTCACTGAGAGCATAGAATTCTTCTCGCCTATCATTTCACTGCGGAAAGTTATCGAGAATGATTATCGTGAACGCTGCCTTCGAATTACCGATGCAGGTTATCTGCTATGCGGAATCGATTAGCGTTATTATATTGGTGATGTTTCCGCCTGTCGAAATGTGTATTTTTGGTTTTTCGGAGAATTATTCCTGAAAGTTATGGCCATGCTCAAAAGATGCGCCGAGTCGTTTTAGTCTGCTGAAAAACAGGAAATTCAAAAATTTCGGCTCCATCAATGTAATTTTTAATCGAAAGTGATGTAGTAGAAGGAACCGTCGTGCAAGGTGCAGATCATACGTTTGCTTCTGCTTGATTCTGGAATAAAGTCAGAGACGTGTGCAAACTTGCTGGAGACATCTGTAAGCAGCGAAGGATCGACTGCAAGTCGCATCAGAACCGCAAATTTCAGACCGAAAAAAACCGAAAAAAATTTAAACTTTTTCGTTTTTTTCGATATTGATTTTTTTCGCCAAAAAGGGCGAAAAACGAAAAAACCGAAAAATCGAAAAACGAAAAACGCACACCCCTGGTTGATACCTGCTCGTTGGTGCCCCTGCTTCTACTGAACCCAGAAGACGTTTGAGTGTACACAGGGAACGTTCGAGCGATATAGCGTGCACAACTATATCGCGAAAGTATCACACACATTGCATAAAAGTGTCGCCGTCCGGCACACCAAGGCCTCTGGTCCATAACACCTTAGGATCCGTACCTAGGGAGTTCATGGAGTCTCTGGTCACAAGCCACAGTTTCGCCACCCTGAACTGTCGATCGCTATCGAGTGATATCCAAAAAACTGCGCTGTCCAGACTTCTGAGCTATCTCCATGCACCGTTTGCTGCTTTGCAGGAAACCCGCCTCTAGGATAGACCCGTCATCAGCGTCGGAGAGTACACCATCTACTGCGGTAACGCTGACGATAGGAGAGTGGGAGGCTGTGCAATAGCTGTAAGGAAGGATTTCAATGGTATGGTCAAGGAGTTCGGCTCAACGTCGTGCACGAATGCATTCGTACGACTGCGGGATCACAGAGGATTCAATCTGTGGATAGTGAGTGCTCATGCGCCCAATGAAACCACCGAAGACAATTTGAAGGATGCGTTTTATGAGGAACTCAATACGTTGCTGACCAGGATACCTTGTCAACATGCTGTTGTCGTGGGGATTGACGCAAATGCGAAGATGGGACTTGATCAGGAATCCGAAGTACTCGGTAAATGGTTCTTCCCAGTGGAGCAAACATCGGACAATGGCTACCGCCTTGTCGACTTGTGTGAACGCAGTGGTCTGATTATTGCATCTACATTCAAGAGGAATCATCGCCGCCATCAGCTTACGTGGCAGGGACCAACCCAGCTATCTCCAGAAGAGCAGCGGAAGCGGAAGATGACAACTTTGGAAGTACAGCTTGACTATGTCCTGACGAGGAATATTCCAGTATCGGACATTCGAAGATCTAGAGCTGTGTGGGATGTCGCATTCGATTCGGATCACCGTCCTGTTCTGTTGAACTTCACTGCGAGAATTCATAAGAGGAAGCGAGGGCTCAGTCTCTCCAGAGGATTGACATGACAAGTCTTAGAGATGAAGAGTGCAGAAGGAATTTTCGACAACGCGTTTCTATTCACATCGGAGTACGGACTAAGAAGAAACTTTGCGACGCGGATTATTTTGTCAAGTGCATCCAGGACGCTTCGAAAGAGGCACTCCCGGTTGTACAGCCTAAGAAGAAGTTTGCCTACGTCTCAGAAGAAACAACATCTACCTACAACAGAGTATGTGCTCTCCGAACTGCAGGAAACTTCGTGGAGTAGAAGCGTCTGAGGAGGAAGTTGCGTCGGCAGTTTCAAAGTGACCGCGAGCGAGAGTGGACGTGTAGAGCTAAGGAGTTCGAGAAGGTTTGGGAGGAGAAGGAGAGGAAAGCCTACACGTAGCTGCGACAGTATAGCGGGAAGATGAAGAGATGTTCTCCTGTCTTGAACACTACCATTGGAGTTCCAGTTGGTGATGCGACGCTGCCAATATGGAAGGGTTACTTCAGTTCACTACTGAATCGTCCAGCGCCATCAGTACCTGAGCTCCCGCATGTTCAGAGAGCACATTACGATGTCAGTGAGGAACCGCCGACTGAGTCTGAAGTTTTGGATTGTGTCCGGTATATGAAGAATGGAAAGGTAGGTGGAGATGACAACATCACTGCTGAATAGCTGAAAGCTCTTCCTCCGTCTGGGTTCGTGAAATGACCAACACCATCCGTGCCATATGGATGGGCGAAAGGATACCCGATTCGTGGAGACATGCGATCATCGTACCTCTTCACAAGAAGCTATCCGTCACGGATCCTAAGAACTACAAAGGAATCTCTCTACTTCGTGTCATGTACAAGGTTTTAGAACGTATCATCCTCGAGCGACTTATCAAACATCGTGAAAGAACGACCAGAGATGAGCAAGCCGGTTTTCGACCTGGAAGATCGACCATCGACCAAGTGTTCGTCGTGAGAAGAGTAATTGAATCGTGGCAGCGGTATTCGAAGCCATTACAGCTTGCTTTTTTGGACTTTGAAGCCGCGTTCGACTCTCCCCATCGTGATCGATAGCTCAATGCTCTGCGAGCAGATGGAGTCCCGGAAAAGTATGTTTGGTTAATCGAGGACATGAACAAAGGAACAACAGCAGCAGTTCGTACGCCTGTCGGATTCACGTCAGCTTTCGAGGTGAAAACAGGAGCAAGGCAAGGAGCCGTTGCAGGACCTTTTCTTTTCAACTTCGCCGTTGATGACATCATGCGTAGAGTTGCAGAACAGTTTCCTGCGGATGTGATCCTAACACCATCAGGACGCTCCCTTGTCGACCTGGAGTACGCCGACGACATTGTGTTATTCGCTGAAAACAACGCGAAACTGCAAAGGATTGTGAACCTCGTTTCGAAGTATGCCGCAGCCTATGGACTTCGTCTTCGTCCGGACAAATGCAAGCAGATGTGGGTCTCTCAGAGGCCTTCAACGGGAGTTTGTGTGGACGGACAACGTATCGAACTGGTGGACGATTTCTGTTATTTGGGCTGTTTGCTGAAGAACGATGGTAGTTATGCAGCGGATATTCGACAACGATGTGCGAAAGCTACGTCTGCATTTAATTCTCTAACCAAGTGTTTGTGGTCTACCACCGTTGTGAAAGAATGTCAAGTTGCGCGTCTACCTATCCGCTATTCGCCCTATCATGATGCACGGATCGGAGACGTGGGCAGCACCGAAGACGCAGATGGAAAGGTTGAATTGCACGGAGAGGAAGCTTTTTAGGCGTTCGCTTGGATATTTCTGGCCGCGTGTATGCCATAACGAAGACCTTTACAAGGAAATCGACGCAGTACATCAACGCTTGACACGAGGGAGGTGCCAGCATCTCCTAACGCCATCTCGAGCAGCAATGGAAAGTCGACTTCGAATGCTCGGGCATATACTAAGAAAAACGCCGGATCGTCTCGTACAACACGCTTTAAGAATGCTTCCAAATCCTGTCTGGAAACGGCCACCTGGGCGTAGGCGAAAGTTTTGGACGGATGTGGTTAAAGAGGATTTGAAGTCACTCGGCATCGAAAGACAGTTCAGGCGCGATGTTTCGTTTCGCAGGAAATGGAATAGTGACAGCTGGATGGAATGTGTTCAAATTGTGGCTGAAGGCCGTGAAAAATGGACACGGCTGACTACTAGGACGGCACACCTCGGTGAAGATGCGGAATGACCGCGTCAGGCGAAAGCCAACCGATTAAGTCAAGTAAGTCAACATCGAAGTCTACTTCCAGGATTTCTACAGAAGCTTATTTCGGCCTTGAATTTTAAACACTGTTTTTTTTGTCCTGACTAATAACCTCATAATTGTTAAAAGTCTTGGTTAACATCATAGTTATCTGGTTTACTACCACCCCAGCTTGAATGGGTGGATTAGAACATGCCTGCTTACCGTTAATATTCTCCGTTCCAAAAACTAACTGAAGGAAAGGTGGTCTAATGCAAGTGTTGAGGGGTACTAAAGGGTAAGAAGACATTATGCTCAAGTACTGTCATCCTGGATAGTTTTCAGCGCTTCAAACGTCGTTGTTGGCATGGTAGGTGCCGTGGAGCCTATTTATGGTTTTATGTCGACCACCTTTGTGAGCGTGTATCTCCAATAGGATTCCTTAGGACTTACGTACTTGAACGTATTGCATTAACTCATGCTATCCGCTTATATTGACTGAAGTCCCATAAATTACTATTCTCCTTCTTCCTCGAGAAACTTCTATCACGTGACATCTAGAAACTTCCCACCGACTTAGTCCTTGCACTTGGAGTCCAGCGAGGGGATTCTGATGATTTGCAGAAGCATCGCTCAAATAGAAAAAAAAGGAAGGACAACGAAACAGAACGAAACATTGGAATGGGCAATTTTATGTACTTCTTCCTCCTCTAGTGGCATACCCTTTGATGAAAAAGGGATCTTCATTAATCCACCGTACCTTTATTTTGATGAGTCTAAAGTTTCAGGACGCTAACGTTCAGGGGCTCATCGGCAGTACTGATGACGACTAACGCAGACTCGAAGCAAGGTAATGCGGTTTCAACTGAGAAGGTAGGTTTCAAATTTCCTGTCTGTACATATGAACGTCTCCATATTGGTAAATACTCGACTTCAGGTTACGACGGGAGGAGCGGATGCATTCGACATTTCAGATGTTGGTACGAAACAAGCACGCGTTATCCTCGATTACGATGCCGTACTGCCACAAGAAATGAGCGTACGTCAGAATGATGTACGTCGAAACACTTTGAAAGCATCCTACTACCAATGAAGTTTGAAGGCAGCGTGCGCGCAGAAGGCCACATTTAATTTTTTCTTCTCAATCCAAAGCATGAACCGAGTGGAGATACTTGACAAATTTTGAGAGCTCAATGTTGCGTACTCATAATGCTAAAGCCTCGTGAAAACTACTCCGTGGCCTGAAAAGGCGTTTTCCCGGTCGATCATCTAGCAAGAAGAACAGGCCAAAAGAATTGTGAAACCTCAAAAGTTAAGGGGGCTCAGGCTTTCAAATTTCGGGCATATGTGTATTACAAAAGACTCACCGGACAAAAAAAAACGAACTGAATGCTCCGAAATTTTCGAATGGGGTTTTCTCCGAAACTCAGTGTGTTGGATGGCCTCTTTGCCTCTATACCAGGTTGTTCAATAAGTTTTGTCGTTCGATAAGAAAACACAATTTTACGGTTCAAAATACACTTCATTTAAACCCCCTGAACATTAATACACTTGCTCCAACGATCCTGCAATCTGTGGATCCCATCCCTAAAGTGAGAATCCGGAAGGTCTGCGAAATACGCTCCAACTGCCGTTATGACCTCTTCCTGTGATGAAAAACGCTTGCCACGCATACATTTTTTTGAGTTCTGGAAACGAATGGAAGTTGTTGGGGGTCAACACTGGTGAATGCGGTGGATGCTTCAACAATTCGAACTTTGATTTATGGATTTTAGCCATTGTCGAATTGCTCTTGTGACACGGTGTAATGTCCTGATGGAAGAGGAGTTTTTCTTCTGCAAATCGGGTCTTTTTTCACGATTTTTTTCATTCAACTGGTCCAAAAAGTTGCACTAATATTAAGAAATATTTGTTTTACCAGTTTGCAAGTAATTCAAATACAAAATTTCTCTTGCATCCCAAAAAAACTGATGCCATAACCTTCTTGGTCGATTTCCGGACACGGGCTCGTTTCGAAGCCGAACTATCAGGTTCACACCACTCTTTAGCCTCTTGTTTTAATTCAGGATCATGGTGATATACCCACGTCTCGTCCATAGTGATGATATAATCCACTTTATCCTTATTAAAACGCTCCAAATGTTGCTGAGAAAGTCGCACTCGAATGTGTTTTTGTTCCATTGTTAGCGAATGCGGCACCCATTATGCCCACAGCTTTCTAAAACCCAAAATTTAACCTAAAATATGACTCACACTGCCTATTGAGATGTGCAGAGCCTCTTCTAAATCTCTCTCAGTCGATCGACGATCTTCCAAAACCATATCCTGTATTTTGGCTATGATTTCTGGTGTTGATGCGCTTTTTGGACGTCCTTCACGTGGATCGTCTTCAAGGCTTGTACGACCACGTTTAAATTCAGTAACCCATCTTTCTAATGTTCTAATTGTAGGTGAACAATCGTTGTACATTTTTTACTCTCGTTCGTGAATTTCTTTTGGTGCTACACCTTCCAAAAATAAGAATTTTATCTCTGCACGGTATTCAATTTTTCCATTGCTGTGACACGGCGGCAACACTAAATGGCTTGTAAACAAAGAATAAATCGACAGATTGAAATGGAACTTCACATACGTTTATATGAAGAGTGCACCAACAAAACAAAAAAAAATTGGGCTATTAGCAATGCCCTCTCTTATCGAAAGACAAAACTTATTCAACAACCTGGTATATCACAACCTAGTATTCCTTTGGCCAGCAAAAAATCTTTTCCTATGTAACGGTTTTTGATTTTTCCTCACTATATGAAATGGGGCACTTAACGAAGAAGTCAGGGAGATATAATACATCGAAGCGATTCCTACGGGATTTGACTTTCCAGCAAAGACTTATGCTATCATATTCCATGAAAGAAACGACATTTAAGTGTTATTTGTGCTAACATCACTTTCAGGTTTTCCCAACAATTTTTCGGGTGGGAAGTTCTATCGAGCCCTGAGAAAACTACGAATACGAGAGGTTACGTGACCTGGTTATGTGAATTTTCCAGCTTCCTAGAAAGTAAGACATCGATTTTCAACGTAAGCAAACTTTACATAAATAGAGTCCAGTTGGATATTTGCTCATGTTCGAGTCTTTAGCCGTGAGCATACCGCAGACACTTTTGCGCCCCGAGGGTGAGACGATTTACCCAATTTCTAGAATTCGTATGTGTCCAGCTAATATGATTTCTCCTCCTAACATCAATTTAAAGTGGTAAGTAGCATCGGGTTTCCAAAAAATTTAAGATGATTTTTAAGAAGTTCTAGACCCGACGAGGTCCCATTTCCTGTCCCATGTTATGTTGGAAATTCGAAAATAGAATTAGCAGCTGTAACAAAACATAGAAATCTCTTGGGCCATTCGCTCATTTCTGAGTTTTTAGATGAGGTTATAATCGAACCAGGGTGGCGCTCTGCCCGACGAAAGGCAACCCCTGCCGTCGACATTATGCATCTCCTGTGTTGGTGCAATTTTTGCGATAACTAGAACCCACTCATTCTAACAGTGAGCAACAATATTTTCGGAACACCCAACCTCAGAGTACAAAAAGACATTTGGAAGCTATATGGCAATTTTTGAAAATTTATAAATTTTGAGTTTTCCAGCAGATTTCCTCGATTTAGCGTCCTATTTCATCTCTTTCTAGGAAAGCTGTGAAAACCAGCTAACAATGACTGTGCAGAGGACGTTTCGTACACAGATATTCCCATTTTTTGAAGAGCTGAAGAATTTTTCTTTTGTTTTATGTCAGTCAAAACATGACTCTTCGGCCAAAAACAACATTCTTGTTAATTCTCCTATCTCGAGTCGGGCTCATATGGGATATAGAATCGAGAAATAGTCGCCAATTTAGTATACACCCATAAATCGACACTTTAGACGGGAAAGGGATTAAATACGCTGAGTTAGAAATTAGAGCATTTTTGGGCTCAAGAGAAATTGAGAGCGCCCGATGAGGCGCTCTGGCGTGGGCGGGGCAAGTGGGGCGGGCCTGGCCCCGCCCCTCGTCGCGGACGAGATTGTCTCTAGACTGGCTCCTTCTCCTTTGTATTTTCCACGTTATTCAGCAGTATTCCACTAAACTCCAAAGTTCTAGCTCAACTGCTCAACAGGTCTGTTTCCTTCCCATTACTGTCCTGTAGAAGTAACGCTTATCTGAAATGCATTGATTTGCTAACTCATGAAAGTTTGCATGTTTACATGCTAACATGAAACTTTTCTTGACTTGCAATTCGCTGCTATACATTACCCATCTTTCCGCAGGAGTGATTCGATGAAAAGGTGAGTCTCTTTCTCAAATTTCTTTCTCTCTCCATTCCTTTGAAACATACCAGTGATTTAGAATTCGTGTATAACTCTATTCGCACAATGTTAAAATCTTTTAATGTTGTTTAACACTCTGAACCTTTTCATTTTCCGTTGCGCGGCCTAACAATTGTTCATAAGTCTCTAAAGTCGATTCTCAATATTATAATTTTAATTAAAAAATTTATGAAGAGCTCAAAAATAACTTTTAAGAAATACGGAAACCTTCCCTATGGATTACCTAGATTTTCTACGGGGTAAGGACTTGGTGCACCCAAAAGTCTCACCGCCGTTACTCGCGGACAGGCTGTCAGCTGTCACTACAGTATCGCAGCCCCGCCCTTCGCTGACCGCGGTCGCGCCTCCAGATCGCGTCGCCGCGCCCGCAGTGAGAGTTGCGGCAGCCGCGACCGACCGCCGTGAGCCTCCAATACGGGGCTTCCTTGATATTAAAGAAGCTGAATTTGTGCCTGGAGATTCATTGGCCTCAGGATTCGGATTTTGGAAGCTTTAATGAACGTCGAATTTTCGAAAGGTTACTCTCAGATTTAATTCTTTTCAAGATTCGCCAAATGCAGCTGAAATGACAAATCGTTTTGAAATTGATGGAATTGGAGATTTAAAATGTGATCTACAGGCTGAAATTTTCAAATTTCTAGAAAATGCATCTAGAGTTCCCAGATTTTTACAGCAGTTAGGATCGGTTGCAACTGGGAAGCTAATATGCTTCGAATCGGGATTGCTCTTTTTTAGAAAATAAATGTGATCTACAAATTCAAATTTATAAATTTTTAGGAAATGCTCCTATATGTCCCAGATTTTTACAGCAGTGGGGATCTGTGGCAACTGGGAAGATGCTGTGCTCTTATTCGTGATTGCTCAATTAAAAAAATTTAAATGTGATCTACAAATTCAAATTTTCAAGTTCTCAGAAAATGCACCTGAAATTCCCAGATTTCCACAGCAGTGAGGATCGGTTGTAGCTGGATAGCTGCTGTGCTCCGATTCGTGATTGCTCAATTAAAAAAAAATTGAATGTGAACTACAGAATGAAATTTTCGTGTCACCAAACGCAAAAGCCTGTAAAAACGGTGCAAATTTATTACCAATTGATAGTCATCGAGGAGTTATGTACATAGCATTGTGTCCTGTTGGCTGCTATACTCCAGCTTCGTGACCCCATACTGGGATCTTCTGTTTCCCTAAGGGTACGCCTCGGAATACCAGCGTTGCCTGCAGGACAACGCGGCATTCAGCATGCCATCAATAAATACATCTGTTAAATATAACTTTATACCTCTATATTTCTCTACATTTGTATATTTCTCTATATAGGTGCTATGAGCTATACAGATTAAAAGCAGTGCGAAATTACAAAGAAATACGGTAATAACATGGCGCGAAATTTGGATAGAAAATAGAGAACAAACCTTAATGAGCAGTGTAAAAATATAAATTTCATCATGGAAGGTTGTTACCGCATCAAGAAGAAATAGGTTCACCTCAGAAATTTAATGACGAAGCACCTCCCCTGTTTGCTGCCAAAATTCTTGTGCTTCTGAGTTTTGTTTTTAAATGCCAAATACAAATGGATGTGACCTGGAACTGAGTTATTTACGTAATTTGTGTGCTTGTCCCTGCGTTGACTTCTGGGGTGAGCCTACACCGTTTCGAAGCAGTTTACAAATTCAGATCTAAGTACACTAAATGAGACGCTCTGATACGTGGCGCGACATCTTGCGGCAATATCCCGTTATGGCGGCTGTAGAAAGTTCTTCGCCTTGCTCGATTCTCAACCTGAACTCGCTCATGGTAGTGGCAATCCTCTCTCGCCTTACTCTGTCTTTCCTCCGGAGGCTCCTTACAGCATAGCGATCTTCAAATAGAAGTTTCAAAAGATCTTTTGGCAATGAACAGTTTGTCTATAAAATTATATTCGTACCTTCTCCATCGTGAGAAGCAGTGCTGCAGTATTTATTTGGAAAATTGAATATTCGAAAAAAGTCTGAAAATGAGTTCCCCGTTTCAGAATTTTTTCAGGTATGTTTTGAAGTTTTTCTGCGTTGAAAAAACCTCGTGATTATTTGCTCGAAATAGCATGATATATGTTACGACCTATGAGTGCCAGCTTCATGTCGCTGTTCGCCCTGGAATCCGGTAGACGCAAACGCAAACGTGTCCACAGGTAACGACTCACAATCGTAGACTAGTAATTAGTCTCTGTGGGTAGGAGAAGAACGGGTCAGGTCAATGCGGTACAGTCGTCGACTACGACTATCAAGTAAATGTAGCCGAACAAACCATAATAAATGAAAAAGATACATATGGAGTACTGGGGAAAGACAATTTGTAACAAACCCGCAGCATCCCTAACAGCTATTGTTGATAATGAGTCCTTCAAAAAAAAAGGTTCAAATCTCAAAAATACACGGATTCAAGCAGCAGAACAGGCTTCACGAAATTTTTCAGAGAGGCGATTTTTCGCTCCGAGCAAAATAAATCAAAAATGGCTTCCACCGTATCTTCAGTATCCGATGACTACCTGTCACCAAATTTACTGTTCACAGCTTCCTATTCAATGATAGTCACCTGAGGTCGACGAAAGGGCGAAATTATCTTCACGCGCGGATCGCAGGGGTGCTGGAGGCATTTCTATGTTGAGAGACCTCCTCATAGAGGATTGCCACTACCATGCGGGAGTTCAGGTTGAGAATCGGCGAGAGAGGATTGCCACTACCATGAGCGAGTTCAGGTTGAGAATCGAGCAAGGCGAAGAACTTTCTACAGCCGCCATAACGGGATATTGCCGCAAGATGTCGCGCCACGTATCAGAGCGTCTCATTTAGTGTACTTAGATCTGAATTTGTAAACTGCTTCGAAACGGTGTAGGCTCACCCCAGAAGTCAACGCAGGGACAAGCACACAAATTACGTAAATAACTCAGTTCCAGGTCACATCCATTTGTATTTGGCATTTAAAAACAAAACTCAGAAGCACAAGAATTTTGGCAGCAAACAGGGGAGGTGCTTCGTCATTAAATTTCTGAGGTGAACCTATTTCTTCTTGATGCGGTAACAACCTTCCATGATGAAATTTATATTTTTACACTGCTCATTAAGGTTTGTTCTCTATTTTCTATCTGAATTTTGCGCCATGTTATTACCGTATTTCTTTGTAATTTCGCACTGCTTTTCATCTGTATAGCTCATAGCATCACCTATATAGAGAAATAGACATATGTAGAGAAATATAGAGGTATATAGTTATATTTAACAGATGTATTTATTGATAGCATGCTGAATGCCGCGTTGTCCTGCAGGCAACGCTGGTATTACGAGGCGTACCCTTAGGGAAACAGAAGATCCCAGTATGAGGTCACGAAGCTGGAGTATAGCAGCCAACAGGACACAATGCTATGTACATAACTCCTCGATGACTAATAATTTTTAATAAATTTGCACCGTTTTTACAGGCTTTTGCGTTTGGTGACACGAAAATTTCATTCTGTAGTTCACATTTAATTTTTTTAAATTGAGCAATCACGAATCGGAGCACAGCAGCTATCCAGCTGCAACCGATCCTCCCTGCTGAGAAAATCTGGGAATTTTATGTGCATTTCCTGAAAATTTGAATTTGTCGATTACATTTAAATTGCTTTCTAAATTGAGCAATCACAAATCGGAGCACAGCATCTTCCCAGTTGCCACAGATCCCCACTGCTGTAAAAATCTGGGACATATAGGAGCATTTCCTAAAAATTTATAAATTTGAATTTGTAGATCACATTTATTTTCTAAAAAAGAGCAATCCCGATTCGAAGCATATTAGCTTCCCAGTTGCAACCGATCCTAACTGCTGTAAAAATCTGGGAACTCTAGATGCATTTTCTGGAAATTTGAAAATTTCAGCCTGAAAATTCCTGCCTGTATTTAAATCTCCAATTCCATCAATTTCAAAACGATTTGTCATTTCAGCTGCATTTGGCGAATCTTGAAAAAAATCAAATCTGAGAGTAACCTTTCGAAAATTCGACGTTCATTAAAGCTTCCAAAATCCGAACCCTGAGGCCAATGAATCTCCAGGCACAAATTCAGCTTCTTTAATATCAAGGAAGCCCCGTATTGGAGGCTCACGGCGGTCGGTCGCGGCTGCCGCAACTCTCACTGCGGGCGCGGCGACGCGATCTGGAGGCGCGACCGCGGTCAGCGAAGGGCGGGGCTGCGATACTGTAGTGACAGCTGACAGCCTGTCCGCGAGTAACGGCGGTGAGACTTTTTGGGTGCACCAAGTCCTTACCCCGTAGAAAATCTAGGTAATCCATAGGGAAGGTTTCCGTATTTCTTAAAAGTTATTTTTGAGCTCTTCATAAATTTTTTAATTAAAATTATAATATTGAGAATCGACTTTAGAGACTTATGAACAATTGTTAGGCCGCGCAACGGAAAATGAAAAGGTTCAGAGTGTTAAACAACATTAAAAGATTTTAACATTGTGCGAATAGAGTTATACACGAATTCTAAATCACTGGTATGTTTCAAAGGAATGGAGAGAGAAAGAAATTTGAGAAAGAGATTCACCTTTTCATCGAATCACTCCTGCGGAAAGATGGGTAATGTATAGCAGCGAATTGCAAGTCAAGAAAAGTTTCATGTTAGCATGTAAACATGCAAACTTTCATGAGTTAGCAAATCAATGCATTTCAGATAAGCGTTACTTCTACAGGACAGTAATGGGAAGGAAACAGACCTGTTGAGCAGTTGAGCTAGAACTTTTGGAGTTTAGTGGAATACTGCTGAATAACGTGGAAAATACAAAGGAGAAGGAGCCAGTCTAGAGACAATCTCGTCCGCGACAAGGGGCGGGGCCAGGCCCGCCCCACTTGCCCGGCCCACGCCAGAGCGCCTCATCAGGCGCTCTCAATTTCTCTTGAGCCCAAAAATGCTCAAATTTCTAACTCAGCGTATTTATTCCCTTTCCCGTCTAAAGTGTCGATTTATGGGTGTATACTAAATTGGCGACTATTTCTCGATTCTATATCCCATATGAGCCCGACTCGAGATAGGAGAATTAACAAGAATGTTGTTTTTGGCCGAAGAGTCATGTTTTGACTGGACATAAAACAAAAGAAAAATTCTTCAGCTCTTCAAAAATGGGAATATCTGTGTACGAAACGTCCTCTGCACAGTCATTGTTAGCTGGTTTTCACAGCTTTCCTAGAAAAGAGATGAAATAGGACGCTAAATCGAGGAAATCTGCTGGAAAACTCAAAATTTATAAATTTTCAAAATTGCCATATAGCTTCCAAATGTCTTTTGTACTCTGAGGTTGGGTGTTCCGAAAATATTGTTGCTCACTGTTAGAATGAGTGGGTTCTAGTTATCGCAAAAATTGCACCAACACAGGAGATGCATAATGTCGACGGCAGGGGTTGCCTTTCGTCGGGCAGAGCGCCACCCTGGTTCGATTATAACCTCATCTAAAAACTCAGAAATGAGCGAATGGCCCAAGAGATTTCTATGTTTTGTTACAGCTGCTAATGCTATTTTCGAATTTCCAACATAACATGGGACAGGAAATGGGACCTCGTCGGGTCTAGAACTTCTTAAAAATCATCTTAAATTTTTTGGAAACCCGATGCTACTTACCACTTTAAATTGATGTTAGGAGGAGAAATCATATTAGCTGGACACATACGAATTCTAGAAATTGGGTAAATCGTCTCAACATCGGGGCGCAAAAGTGTCTGCGGTATGCTCTCGGCTAAAGACTCGAACATGAGCAAATATCCAACTGGACTCTATTTATGTAAAGTTTGCTTACGTTGAAAATCGATGTCTTACTTTCTAGGAAGCTGGAAAATTCACATAACCAGGTCACGTAACTTCTCGTATTCGTAGTTTTTCTCAGGGCTCGATAGAACTTCCCACCCCGAAAAATTGTTGGGAAAACCTGAAAGTGATGTTAGCACAAATAACACTTAAATGTCGTTTCTTTCATGGAATATGATAGCATAAGTCTTTGCTGGAAAGTCAAATCCCGTAGGAATCGCTTCGATGTATTATATCTCACTGACTTCTTCGTTAAGTGCCCCAATTCATATAGTGAGGAAAAATCAAAAACCGTTACATAGGAAAAGATTTTTTGCTGGCCAAAGGAATACTAGGTTGTGATATACCAGGTTGTTGAATAAGTTTTGTCTTTCGATAAGAGAGGGCATTGCTAATAGCCCAATTTTTTTTTGTTTTGTTGGTGCACTCTTCATATAAACGTATGTGAAGTTCCATTTCAATCTGTCGATTCATTCTTTGTTTACAAGCCATTTAGTGTCGCCGCCGTGTCACAGCAATGGAAAAATTGAATACCGTGCAGAGATAAAATTCTTATTTTTGGAAGGTGTAGCACCAAAAGAAATTCACGAACGAGAGTAAAAAATGTACAACGATTGTTCACCTACAATTAGAACATTAGAAAGATGGGTTACTGAATTTAAACGTGGTCGTACAAGCCTTGAAGACGATCCACGTGAAGGACGTCCAAAAAGCGCATCAACACCAGAAATCATAGCCAAAATACAGGATATGGTTTTGGAAGATCGTCGATTGACTGAGAGAGATTTAGAAGAGGCTCTACACATCTCAATAGGCAGTGTGAGTCATATTTTAGGTTAAATTTTGGGTTTTAGAAAGCTGTGGGCATAATGGGTGCCGCATTCGCTAACAATGGAACAAAAACACATTCGAGTGCGACTTTCTCAGCAACATTTGGAACGTTTTAATAAGGATAAAGTGGATTATATCATCACTATGGACGAGACGTGGGTATATCACCATGATCCTGAATTAAAACAAGAGGCTAAAGAGTGGTGTGAACCTGATAGTTCGGCTTCGAAACGAGCCCGTGTCCGGAAATCGACCAAGAAGGTTATGGCATCAGTTTTTTTGGGATGCAAGAGAAATTTTGTTTTTGAATTACTTGCAAACTGGTAAAACAAATATTTCTTAATATTAATGCAACTTTTTGGACCAGTTGAATGAAAAAAATCGTGAAAAAAGACCCGATTTGCAGAACAAAAACTCCTCTTCCATCAGGACATTACACCGTGTCACAAGAGCAATTCGACAATGGCTAAAATCCATAAATCAAAGTTCGAATTGTTGAAGCATCCACCGCATTCACCAGTGTTGACCCCCAACAACTTCCATTTGTTTCCATAACTCAAAAAAATGTATGCGTGGCAAGCGTTTTTCATCACAGGAAGAGGTCATAACGGCAGTTGGAGCGTATTTCGCAGACCTTCCGGATTCTCACTTTAGGGATGGGATCCACAGATTGCAGGATCGTTGGAGCAAGTGTATTAATGTTCAGGGGGTTTAAATAAAGTGTATTTTGAACCATAAAATTGTGTTTTCTTATCGAACGACAAAACTTATTGAACAACCTGGTATAGAGGCAAAGAGGCCATCCAACACACTGAGTTTCGGAGAAAACCCCATTCGAAAATTTCGGAGCATTCAGTTCGTTTTTTTTTTGTCCGGTGAGTCTTTTGTAATACACATATGCCCGAAATTTGAAAGCCTGAGCCCCCTTAACTTTTGAGGTTTCACAATTCTTTTGGCCTGTTCTTCTTGCTAGATGATCGACCGGGAAAACGCCTTTTCAGGTCACGGAGTAGTTTTCACGAGGCTTTATGAGTACGCAACATTGAGCTCTCAAGATTTGCCAAGTATCTCCACTCGGTTCATGCTTTGGATTGAGAAGAAAAAATTAAATGTGGCCTTCTGCGCGCAAATGGTCCTTACTTGATAGGTCGAAAAGGCGATCGCCAATATTCGAGTGTGAGCAACGTACATACAGAATCTAACAGACTAGGCATTCGACGCTAATTGTAAGTTTGCTATGAATGAGTGATACGAGCAGGGCTGGGCACACTTTCCGGCTTGGCGAATCTGAATATGCACCCCCCTTAGCTCGCTAATTTTTAGGCACCCCCTTATGGGAAATCGAAATTGGCTGTTTTCCGAATAGTTGGACAGCCATGATCTTGACCTCCTGATTTTGATGAACAAGAATATAAAAAAAGCACTGAATAGAGAATATTCCGAAAATGGCAACAAAAAAGGTAGTGTAATTTCTGAACTTCAAAACAACCCCATGAGGAGAATTTGTTAGTAAGACGGTAAGTTATGACAAAAGATTAATTAAACAATTACCAACAACAGAACTACTACTACTGCGATAATTAATGTTTCCTGTCGAAGGTTTTCATAAACCTATGAAGGATTAGTTAATCTGTGTTTGATTGTTCTGATGTGGAAATCAGAACTATTTTGTGTTGTGGAACAATGTTAGGATTCATGTGATTCGTAGGGAGTAGAAAACCCCAGTTTTACCCTCCTAGAGTGCCGCAATCCCTTAAAAATCGGCTTGCCGTACGATACGGTGTTTGTACGCAGCTACACAGCGCACACGGGAATGGACGCGCACACAATATTAATAAAAAATGTATTTTATTACAGAACGGGGAGGAGAAAAGGATTGGAACTGAAGGAAATGGAAGATGGTGAAGGCAGTCTATTCTGGATGTTTCCATTTTAGAAATTTAATGTAAATAAACAAAGTTAGAGCGGGTGTAAATATTTAGCCGTGACAAGGTTCATTCAAACGAACCTAGTTGATCAAAACTAGCATTAAACTGAGAGCAAAGGATACTGTTAGAAAGAGGAGAATCTGGCAAACATTTTCGGTTCAATAGGACCGATTTTTAATGTGATTTAAGAACCTTAAATCTCGTCCCGGTTTTACCCCGAAAACCGGGACAAAACCGGGACGAGGTTTAAGGTCCTTATATCACATCAAATATCAAACTTATTGAAACCAAGGTGTTTGCCAGATTCTCCTCTTTCTTTCAATGCTCTTACTTTTTATGTTCAATGCTGTTTTCATTCAACTAGGTTCATTTGAATGAACCTTGTCGAATCCAAAAAACTCACCCCGCTCCAACTTAGTTTATTTACATTAGATTTCTATAATGGTTACATTGAAAGTATCGTACCTCTGCCTTCTTCCATTTACTCCAGTTTCAGCCTTTTTTTCCTTCCCGTTCTGTAATAAATTACATTTTTAAATTAATATTGTGTGCGCGTCCACTCCAGTGTGCGCTGTGTTGCTGCGGACAAGCACCAGATCGCACGGCGAGCCGAATTTCAAGGGATTGCGGCACTCCAGATGGCTACAACTCGGGGTTTTTATAGTTCCAAAGCCCTATTCAGTGCACTTGTGCTCTGCAGGGTACTGATAGCAGTTTTTTTTACCATGATGAGAGACATGGTACTTCTCAAGGAGGAGGACACGATCATTAACTTCTCTCACAAGACCTTGCAAAGTCCTCAATTTTCACAATCGGTTCTCTTCATAAGTCACATTCTCATGCGCTAAAATCAGTTGGCTAGTCGTGATACTAAATGTGCTACCTGTAATTTCAATCTGTACTAATACAACAGTTCGCTGATTCTTTTTTGAACGTGAACGATAGCGCTTCTGAGCGCTCTCTTTGTATCTTTGCCTCGAATCGGTTACCACCCGTGTAATAAATGAACGTTGCACCAGAGAAACATGACATCACACCAATCCTTACTTGCTACTAGATAACGGAGTAGTGTTTATTTCTTTATCAAAGTAATCAAACAAATTATAGATAATACTTAATTCATAGAGTTATTAAAAAGAAACCTCGACAGCAACTATTAATTTTTGCGAACGCAACCTGCATATCTATCCATAATTTGAATTCTGTTAGTGTTTTTTTTTTCGAAAAGCGGAGAAGAAGAGTTGACCAATCAAAAGAAAAGCGTGTACTATTTTTTCCCTGAAATTCGGCAGAACAGGCACTTTGTTTTTATCTGGGTGTTCGGTTTAGGCACCCCCCTTTGCCCTCTCCGCAGCGTCCAATATGCACCCCTCTAAGGTCAACCGGGACGCGTGCCCAGCCCTGGATACGAGTGTAGCATTTTTAGACCACCTCGATTAAGTGAATAATTGTAACAATGTCTTTCGAAAGTTCATGGATTAACGATTTCCAATGATTTTTTCGTATATCGCGAATAATTTAAAGTGTGCCCGAATGAGAATGGCGGCCCATGCGGCCGGCGTGCTTGGCAGGCGGCCGTCGCATGTGCCGCCCTCGGACGAGTGTTGGATTTCAACGACGGCCGTCCCCTCTCCCCCTGTCTACAGAGCTGATTGGTCGGCGCAGTGCTTGCTGCCAGCTGGTGCCGGCCCCGCTCGTAGTCGATATCGGCGGGGACTTTTCGCATGCTCGTCCGAGAGCGGCGAATGCGACGGCCGCCTTCCACGCACGCCGGCCGCATGGGCAGCCATTCTCATTCGGACGCACCTTAACAATTTCGGGTGAGACCACTTGAATATTTCAAATGGATGAAAAAACTCGAGAACATTTCTTCCACTCGATTCGAATTATTCGCAAATATTCCACAAGTATCCATGTAAGTTTTCGAATTGTTTCCGAACGCTTGACTGCAACTGTTGCGCAGCTTTTTCGGCCCTTGGACGTTGGAATGTTATGCCCTGCGGTTGGTCGAGTAATAAAAATCTTTCTACGACCCCAAGCATGGATATTTGGAAAACGGAATAACACACAATGCCAAATGAATATCGAGTTTTGAAAAAAAAAACATTTGATTTCCTCCATCCAACGTAATGAATATTCAAGTTTTTTGAAATTTATTTGAATAATTACAAAAATTACAGAGTCACGAAAGAAATGAATACCAAATACATAAACACAGACGAAAAAATCCAAGGTCGTCTCAGAGTTCAAAAATAGAAGCTTTTAGGTTTACCTTTAAGTGGATTCTAATTAATCCCGCTATTTTTCTTACAGCTTTCTCTGCCAGTGTCACCTAATTTCGCAATAATCATTTAAGCCAAAAAGATTAAAAAGAAAAATCATGAACATAAAGAGATGGACAAAAACAGAATCACCAAAATATGGCAGTCAGCTGGATTGCCATTCGTTTATCAACCACGGAAGGCAATACTCACTATTGATCGCGCTATCACTGCGCATCACTAATGGTTCACCTAGTCGTGTGGGAATTGACGTGTATTTGGACCGTTCTTGGCCCCATTCACGGCATCGGTGATAATGAACGGGGAACTGGGAGTTGGCGTGTTAGGCCTATGGAATACTTTCGCTGTAATGAGCGACAGGCATGCAATCTAACACAAATCGTGGCGGGACCCGCATCGAAGCAACGGCAACGGCCGTCGTAAGAACAGATGTCGCGTGTGGGTCGCAGCGACGTGTTGTGGAGGGTTGACATACTGCAACTGTGCCAAAGCCTGTCCCTACCACTGTCGCTGTCGCTGTGCAGTGCAGTGCGACAGCGACAGATTTAAAGGATGGGAGGCGGTCGCTGTCGCTGTGCAGAGCGACGCGACCGTGTGTCGCAAAAGTATACCATACCCCTTACAGTAAAAAGTCATCGAGAGGACTTTTCGCTCGCACCCACCATCGTCGTCCAGCGCACTCCTCGATAGGCGCAGTGTCTCGTCGCTGGCCTGTGGAGATCGCTGATTACTTGGCGAACGTCAATGTTCGCGATCGAGGGTTTTCTAGTGGATAACATCATTGTTAACGGGTAATAACATTGAAGTTTAGCTCTAGGATTTTCACAAGAGCTTATTCTGGCCTTAAATATTAAAACACTGTTTTTTTTGTCCTGACTCTTAATCTCATAATTAACATCGATGTGAAAGGTCTTAGTTAACATCATAGTTTGGCTGGTTTACTACCACCCCAGAGTTTGAGCTACGACGTCTTATCGACGCGGTGACTTCGGAAATACTACAGGCTGTAAAAAAATTCCGGTAGCCCCTTCGCTTGTGGGTGCGGAGCGGAGGTTAGAGACAACGAGAGAGCGGAGGGCAGACGGATGGAGCACTACCGCGCGCACACGCACGCACAGTGAGTGATGAAAATTTCGACTTTTTACAAATAGTATGTAATTGCGTGCGTTGACCGATCCCGCTCTCGCTATAATTCCGCGACTCGCTGCCGCTAGCTCCCGCGTTGCTTTTGCTGTTGGTCAATTTTCAAATTTAAACATCACTTACAGACGTTCCGCTAAAGCCAGCGGCAGCTAAACACCGAAGTATGACTCAACCTTTAGAGATCCGGTTCACGTCGACACCGCTACAAATGCGTGCGCTATTACTGGAGCGCTAACGTCGGAAAGGGAACGAAATTTTCATGCCGTGAAATAATGAATTCGTCCGCGTTGGTTGCGAACATTACAACTCATTCTACGACAGCGCGAAGATATGCGCCATTCGGCGCAAAAAAAGCTGTCACTGAACCTCTATCTAAGGCAAAGATTTGCATTATATAGGTCAGTTATGAACTTGAAAACTTGTAGTAATGTAGTAATTGAACAGAAGTAATTAAGTTGGATCGCCGCCTTCCAACGCTCATCAAGGTACGTCGTTTTTCTGAAGTCTGTAGATGAATGAATCACTCCTGTTCCCGCAGAATTTACCAAAGAAAATGCATCATTGGAAGAAGACGCAAATAGAAACCTATGTTCGTCGTCCTCAACCTGAAATCCCTAAAAACTATAATCACACTCCGTTAAATTGCCTGTATTCACTAAAATGGGATCGATCTAAGGAAAGTAATCTCTGGTGCATCCCTAGTGACCAGTTGATTTCGATTATCACTAGCAGCGGAGCGGTGGGCCTTGGTGAAATATAACCAGTGATAAGCAGGTTTCGGTGAGAAAGCCAACGCTCCGCGCTGTGATAGCCGAAAACATGAGTTCACTTGGAATGAAACAGAGTCTAATCCCCTTCGCTTCGGTAGACCCGAAGCTCCAGCTTCGTTGTCTACGATATGACAAAAAGTCCAGTGATAGCTTCTCCGCGACAAATATTTTTCGCGCTGCCGTCAAAGTGCTGTGGTGCCTGCAACCAACTCGTACAAACACGTTATTTTACGGCATGATAATTTCGTTCCCTGTCCAACGTTAGCGTTCGAGTTGCGCTATTGTTTCCCTAATAGGTTCGACCAGAGGATTCATCACTGCATTAACCCTGGGTTCGTGGATTTGGGTTAGGTATAGCTTCAGGATTAGCTCGCTTTTACACGCGCTAAACCTACCCCAAATCGAAAAACACAGGGTTAACGCAATTATGAATCCGGCCTCAGTGGCTGAATTCATCATTGCGCAAACTCTAGGTTGCTGATTTGGGTTTGGTTTAGCATCCGAAAAACCTTATTGTTTTCATCGCTATACCCAACCCGAATCGACTAACCCAGGGTGCGCGTATTGATGAACCCGTCCTCAATCAGCGTGCTTGTGGGCTCAATCTAACCCAACTCGACAAACCCAAGGTTCACTCAATGATGAATCCGGCCTCCGGTCTACTCTCAAGGACTCCACCTTTCTGGTAAACTTGAGCTTGAGGTCGGTCTTGAAAGTTCCACACAAGGTGTATGAAAGTAAAAACTTTGGCCACCATTAATTCTCCATTGTTTTTGACCCAAACGGAGTACTACTTGTAACGGTTCGTGGGTAAATTGTTTAGACTTTGTCCAGACCCGAAGGATTTTATGTGATTTACGTGGATGGAGCTGCATGTCAAGACGTCCATCGTTAGACCTTGCAAAGGGCTACGGAGCTCTGAAAATAGCAGCTTGTACATGAACTTGATTACAGCAAGGACCTACTAAGATACGGCGGGAAACTGTTAAACAAAAAATCTTGTTGCGATACGGCAGCGACATGCTGGCTTCGTGGTACGTGAAGGAGAGACCAACCGCAGAGAGCTCTTTTGTTCCTCGCAAAAAATCTACCTTCTTGGCTGGACCTGAAATGATTTTAAAAAGTCAAGAAAGCTTCCAGGTTATTTCGAGAGCCTCCTTTAAATCTCGTTTTGGAGAGAAATTCTAGTATTGATGCGAGTTCGCTCAGAAAATTTTGTTGCTACCCGGAACCGTTCGCTACCTGAAATTTTGTGAGTTTCCGACTTCTAATCCCCACGAGGTGGATGGTTTTTTTAGGACAGCATGCATTTTAACAGACTTTTCTCAAAGATGGCTGTTGCGTTTTCAAAAATGGTCGCTTTCTCGCTATCATGTTTTGATGAGTTCTTAATTATTAAGAGAATCAGTGATATCAAAGAGAGTGTTGACGAATTTCAGATGCTGATAGTGTATCGCCTACCGGGACTGGATCCGGATTTTGTGATGGCTGAGAAGGGTGATGTGCGAGGCCGTGTTCCGATTTCGTTTCTAGAGATAAACTGATCACTTCTAACAATAAAGTGCATGTATACTGTACTTCTGTAGATTCTAGTCTAGCGAATGAATGGGACTCGTTTCTTTGCGGACACAGCTGCCGTGTTCGCAACAGCGCCGGTCAACGTTGTTCTGATCGCAAACGGTGGTCGATTTCCGCAACACCGTCTGTTCGCTGGACTACAATTCACGAACGACTGTATGTGGACTGCTTGTTCGGGCTGAAAAAGTCTTCAGAACTTTCACATAACTAACACATAGGTTCCTCTGACATCCCTTTATTGTCATCATGTCATCTGCAGCATATATTTTCTGCGCCTGATCCTGTAGGATATCGATTGAAGGATTTGGTCAGAAGGCACGCATAAAAAAGCTTCTTATTAGACATAGGGTGTTTTTTATTAACTTTCTCAGAAATCAACATTTCTTTAGAATCTTAAAAGCGGTTTACGATCAAGGAGAGGAGGGCTATTCAATGATATAATGTTTGCTAGGATTTAGATTCAAAGAAAAAGGTTCGGAATGTGATTTTCAGATTGTTATATATACGCTACACAATCCCGTTTTGATAATGTTGGGAAAAAAGAGGCAAAGTTGGCAACAAAAGCGTCTTTTGGCTACAACTTGCTTACATGTGCTCCATTTTAAATTTCGAAGAAAAAATGATTTTCCTCAGCGCAACCTATCGGTTTCAATAACAGCCTTTAGGAAACTTCGGAAAACTTCACTAGGAAACCCGTTGTCGAGCAAAATTGTTTCATCATGCGATAACGTGTAAATTCGCTCACGGTGATTAGCGGAAAGAACCCATCGCGGGAATTCACAGTTCACGGCAACGGAAAAAGGCGGTGATGCAGTTTCGAATTCCCACTAGGCATATGTAGGTGGCGGACGTCGCGCCATAATCGACTGCAAGCCTGAGTTTCGAAATATCTGGAATGTTGAAGAGCCTCAGACTCTGCGGGGGGGGGGCAAGCGCCGGACAATAGAGCCCGTTTTCGACTTGGGGGAGCGACAGCGCAGGCCTCCCCCGAGGGGGCTTCAGGGGAGGCCCCTGCTCTCCACCAGCGCTTGCCCCCCCGAGAGGAAGAGAGGGAAAAGATGGGAAGAAGTCGTAGAAGGTAGTTTACGACAATAGAGGCCAGAGAAGTGATCTATCACGTGCTCGACCGGTATAAAAGGCGCCTCACCTCATGGAGAGCCGCATTCGGCCCAACAGGGCCGGCCCTGGACCTGCGACTTCAAGTCACTGTCAGAAAGGGATATTTTCGGAGGAAAGCGGAGACGCTTTCCGGGGGGAGGGTGACGTCACTGCTCCGGAGCCGTGACGTCATGGCTCCAGGGCAGTGATGGGGGGCTTCAAGGCAGTGACAGGGGGGCTTCAAGGCAGTGACAGGGGGGCTTCAGAGCAGTCACAGGGGGGCTACAGGGCAGTGACAGGAGGCTTCAGGGCAGTCACAGGGGGGCTTCAGGGCAGTGACGGGGGGCTCCGATCAAGCCAAATTGTCACTCCGGAGGTAGCCTCCCCCCCCGATTGGGGGGGGCAACCCCCTGAAGAGCTGCGCTAGCCCCCTCCAGTGTATGAGGCGGTGAGTTTTCTCTACCCCCCATACATGTTATCAATACACCTATTGCCTTTATCAAAGATACACGCAGGATTTACAAGAAAAAATGAAATTTTCAGTTGTTTCCGTTTTTGTAATTTTTTTTCTGGTAATCCTCTGTGTATCTATGGCAAAGGCTTAGAGGTATTTATAAAGTTTTTGATGGAAAACATTCCGTTTCTCCACTTTTTTCAGCGTTTTTTCCTTCTTAATTCAAGAAAAAATTAAGAATTTGCCGGAATTCGCCGTGGACTGTACACGTTATCGCATGATGAAACAACTTTGCCCAGGAAAAGGGTCTCTTCCCGAAATTTTCCGAACATTCGTAATACGATTGGAACCAATTGGTCGCGCTGAAGAGGATGGTGTTTTTAAGCGTTCAGACTGGAGCACTTTGAAGCAAGTTACACGCGAAAGTCTCTTTTGTTGACAACTTTGCCCATTTAGCACTTTTTCCCTCATTTTAACTGTTGTATTGTATGTATGTAGGGCTTTTCGATCGCATAGTGTATTAGTACACTGTATGGCTCACTAGAAGATCGACCCAATCTTTTTGGTTGGAATTTGAACCTTAGCAATCATTACATCATTAAAGGCATCGTTCGCGCTGGAAATCAATTTTCATTTTTCAGGCTCAATTTCATGATTGAGCCCGGTAGACCACACTGGTAAACTTTGGCGCGTCAAAAACGTTGGGCAATGAAGATGGAAGGCGTCAAAGATGAAGATCCGCCACCAATTCTCACCAGTCATCTAGCACTTTTTCCTAAAATGTTGGTGCGACCGTAAGACAACATGAAAAATAGTTACGGCACGAACTCCACATGCAGAAAAACTCCGAAAATGACAGTGACGAGGCCTCCAGAAGCAGAAAAACTTCACAAAAGATTTTGGCGCGAAATTCAAATTCGTATTTACAATGTGTTCCGATTGACTTTACTTTACAAATGAAGGTTTTCCATGGGCCCCTTCGACATTTTCGTTCACTAGAGAGGCCAAGCTACACAAAAACATGAAAAAGTAATATACGGCTTTCTGCGCGTACGATGCCTTTAAATGTCCCTGCTCAGCAGTAGTCAAAAACGTGAAAAGACGTCTCCGCACGTCTTCTGAGGAAAATAAACGAGCGGTATTTTGTAGTGCATGTCGGAGCGAAATTCTGATGGCCATCTGCGGATCTAGGAGGTAGATAGGGGAAGAGACTTCATGTTAGGGGGGGGGGGAGCGGTATACGCGTGAACGCGAGCGCAATCGCTCCAGCCGCGAAGCGGCTGGAGAGGTTTGGTTTTGCCTGGCACTTGTGATCACTTAGATTTTGGTAAAGTAGTTATTAATCATAGGATTTGCGTACCGATATGTAGATTAGCTCATATGTACACTTCTGTATGTTCATAAATAAATAGGCCGTGGTTCTACTTTCATGCCAAATTTGTATGTACTTCATTTACCTGTAGGATATGTCTCTTAATAATTTATTTGTCTTGTTGTATGATGATTTGACCCGATCGTGCAATGCTCTTAGAGTTTTGAATAATGGTTCTTGACTAATATACGTATTTCATGCAACTCCGGAGACTTCTGACGGCTCTCTCATTTCCTTCATATGTTTACGAGGACATTGCCAGACGGGAATGAAACATATCTATGGTTGTTCCAATAATTCTAGTCCAACGAATGAACGTGGGCACGGTGAATGCTTCTTCATTAGTGGCGAAGCATGCGTCGCTACGTTGCGAACGTTTCGTAGGCTGCAGCTGTGGTCGCGCATGGTTCAATCACTCGACTAGATGCCCCAAACTCCATAAAATCAACAATTGGGGATACTATTGTTCAAAATCATTCTTGAACCGAGTTGTTTGGAAATTTCGGCTAGATCTATCATCGGAATGCTAGTTTTTTTTCTATTTTGATGCCTTCGCTCATACATTTCGCGCCGTTTCGACTTCAAAAATGACTGAATGTAATGTTCAGTCGAAATCGGAGCCGAAGCGATGAACATTGATGGGATAAGAAATTTCTCAGAATTTCTCTCCCGAAATTCTGTTTTTACGAAGTTTTAGGAGCAAGTCTAATAGACAGAGGAACTCCATTTTTCAACCTTTATCGGAAGAGAGGCACGGGGGGAGGAGCTGAATCACGTAAAGTACGAAAAATGTCATACCCTCATTGACAGTTGGACGTGGGTGGAATGTCGCAGATCGAGACTGTCAGGCAACGGAAAAGTAGCCTTTTGGAGTAGATATTAAAGTTGAAACCTTTGGTGCGTGGAGTAGGAACCGAGGCAGGGTTCGGCGCGGGTGTGGGCCCCCACAGCGGTGGTCTGACATGAGCTCTGACGGGGTGGAGGGGGGATCTGATTTTTGGAGGAAGGCCAACTGGGCCATGCTGTGTGTGAGTAAAGACCCTCAAGAGCAGCTTTCCATATGGAATTCGAATATACACTAAAATTTGACTTAAAGGCTGTTCTAACTGAGTTACGAGTGACGAAGTTCAATTGGCAAGTTTAGGGTGAAGTCATAGCAAAGCTGTTCCCAAAATGATAATCAAGACATACGAAACCTCAGTGTCAAGTGTCTAAAGCAGTTTGGCTACTAAATGTTTATTTATTTCTGCGAATGAATTCTACGAGTCACGAGAGTTGAAATTTGAGTTGAGCGTTGTCGATTCACCGTGTATACAAACTTTCACCGTATGATATGGGGTGGTAGCAAACCCCACGGAATCGCCACTTAACAGGAATATTGAAGTGGCACTTAAATGCAACTTCGGTTGTCAGAGGGTGATATGATTGGCAGAAGATGGTGAATCGAGTATAGAGAAAACCATCGCCTGCCTGCCTAAGAGCGGGGAGCATTGCCACTGCGCTATACCGTCGAATGCCACCCTTGCTACTCTGGCAAACGTTGGCTAGACGCCCCGTAGTACCGCCCACTTTTTGGACTCTAACGCAACTTTCACCATAATAGCCGACGTCCGGGTGTGACGTCATAATGGTGATTTTTCCATGAAAAAGTAGCCTGATATCAAACTACATCTCCACAGCGAAGAGTTACGTGAATCGACGTGTGGCGACGTGAGGCTACGTGCCAATAGGCTCTTTGATCGATTTTATTTTTATCACCGGCATCCGATTGGATTGACCTGTTTCCTATTTTGATTCTTCTGTCTTGCTTCCTTACTATTAGCTTCAAAAAGGCAACTATTTTGCATCTTCGTTAGAATCTGGCTCACGTGGGATATTATGCTTCAAACATGGCGGATATTGGCGGGAGCTTGCGCGTGTGGTATTTGAAGCCCCTTTCCCTTATTTTCAGCCGGTTGAAGTCAGGCTCATTTTGTCAAAATCTTTTTATGACTCCTATATTTTATCGTGAACGATCGCTCCGGTGCTTCCTTTGCCCGTACTCATCTGAGCGGTATAAGCTTTACGTACAGTTAGATCCATCGCTTATTTCCTCAAGAAAAAAACATTTAAATCTTACCCGCGGCTGTCGCGAGCGGTCGAAATCTCACCGGCTGCTGGCGGTATGGTAAGCTGATACGCTCTTCACTCGGCCTGAGTCGATTAGTGGCCCGGCGTACGCGACCGCCGCGCCAGCCGCGGGTGAGATCTAAATGTTTTCCCTCGAGGAAACAAGCCGCGGAACTAACTATATCTATTCATTTCCGCTTCGACGGATCTTCATTCTATGTTTTTGACACACGCTGATATTCTTCCGGGATACTGTTATCATATGAATCCATCTGATTTTATTGCATAAAATTGAAGATTGCCTTTTACTGATTGCGGAAATTCACCCGCCTTGGGCTATTTTTTGGTTTGCCACAGTTTCTATGTGTATATTTGCGACAGGGCTGTGCGTATATTGAAATTTGGTTACAGTAAATTGTATGTTTTCAGAATACTCGCATTTCTTAAGTGATAATGATAAATAAGCCCACAGACAGCCCTTGACCCATTTACGACCACGCCTAATTCTGGGTGACTGCACGTTCGGACCACATGCAATATTGCGTTACAGTACGCGAGCTCGAATGGCACGCCACCGAAAATCGATTTTCGTTTTTCATGTTCCTAGTGAAACTTATAATGAAGTAAATATTGTAACAGGTATGTATTCCGCTCATGGAAATCTTTCTATCATGAGAAAAAAACTGCCTGAAATCACGGTCATGGTTTGGTCATGGTTGATGAAAAAGTTTAAATTGAAGAAAATCGATGTTTCGGGGTCATGGTAGTGGCACGTTTTCAGATGAACAGAACGGGATTCCAATTCATGGTTCCTGCTGACAAAGCTAAGAAATGGAAGTAGAAGAGAAAAGATTTCATTATGCGCTCGCGAAATTGTTTTTGCCACGATTTTTTCGTATTGAGCCCCAGCTATCTTCACAAGGGTTCGAACATTGTGCTACTGTAAAGCTGCTGACGGACCGCGATTTCCGTAGTACAGTCTAGGATAGCTTAGACATTGAAACAGGAGCCAGCTAGCGAAATCGTCCTTGTGGCAGAGAAATCGATTTCTGGAAAGCGTTGGGACACGCGGTGATCAGTCAAGGTCCAGAGCTGTGACACCCCAAATTTCAGGTACAACATACCTGTGTTGCTAGCTATGAACGCTTCCTTAGATTCGTGAAATTCCGCTCTGGACGGAGCGTTTTCGCCTTAGCCCAATATTATACCTCCATTCTGTGACCGCGACAGGTTCACTCATCTGCTACGAATCGTTTCGGGAACCACACTCTCACCTTGAAAAGAGCTGTCGCGAGAATACTTTACATGCGCCGGCCACTTCGCACGGTTGTACTTGGGCGTTAGGGTCCGAGTAGACTCTCGCCGCTGAAAGACGCGTCAGCATGCAATGGAGGGAGATCGATCGTGCTCTGCGGCACCGCATTATCGGAACTCCTTCATTGCCTGCTGCCGCACCTTTGCGCGGCGAGACTATATTTGAACCCTTATACATTCAAATGTAGAACCGTGTGCCCGCAACAGCGTCGGAGTGATTGGCCTAGTGCAGGTTTCCTCTGTTTTTCCATCCTTTTTTTGTAGTTCTTTCTTTCGTTTCTCTCCTGGTGTCTTCATCTTATCTTTAAATGTACTAATCTTATGGCCTGCCTCTTTGTAGAACTGCACCTGAACTGATTTGATCTTAGATATCACTGAACTACTAACCATATGTATTATTATGTTGACTTCACTTCTCTCATCGCGAGTTTTTCACCCAAATCGTGTTCCCTAGATTGATTCCGGGTCGTTGTTGCGACGTCGTCTGCAATCGCGCGGCGATGACGCGTGTCATACGTAAGTTGGCGTGATGTACGGCGTAGCACACCTGGCCCTCAGCGGCAGCAATGTCGCTCTCCTCTGCTACCACCGCAGGGCTGTCGCAGAGCATAACAATGGCCTTATAAACCTTTGTATCGTTCAACATTAGGAATGCGATGTGTACTAGACATACATATTCCAGCGATTCTTCGTCATGTTTAAGTGCTAGGAGCCACCGATAAAAGTTGAGTTTAGCAATGCTTGTCGACAGAGGATTTTCGATATCTCATAACAGTCAAGCCTGACCACTAATTTCCTCGAAACAGTGTTCACGATAATCTTCGATTACGATTATAAAGGCAACGTTCGCTATGGATTTCGTTTTTGAGTTTTCCGTATATCAAGAGAGCTCTAGTACCCTGTGTAACAGCTACGCTGAAAGAACCGCGGAAAATCCACTGAAAAATTCCTTTCTCAGACCGAAGATATCTCTATCGACTTTTGAGAAAGGAAGAGTCGATCGTTAGAGACCGCTTTTTTGACCAACGATCTCACGATCAAATGAAATTCATCTCTCTTTCAAGTGATTTGTGAATAAGGAAAGGTTAATCGATGTGTATAGAAAACTCATTCTGCACCTAATCGTAAACTATATTCCATCAACTTCCCCTCAGTTGTACTGTATCAATTGTTGACCAGTTACTTATATGATAGCTGACTGCGAATTGTGCCAGATGACTGACGGAGGGCCAGCCTCTTTTGACGGAATTTGAGACATTCGACCCAATTTATCTTCACAGTAAGGCGTTTTTACCCCAACCAACTCTCCCTACATTCTTGGGAGGGCCCAGGAAATAATTCGGGCCAAAAAGACGGTGAGTGGTTTTCAGCGCGTACGTTGGAAACCACTCACCATCCTTATTCGCTAAATCGATTGTTCGGCCTCTGGGTAGAACTGAAATGTTGAAGAGATTGAGAAAAACGCACCAGAAACGCACGAAATGCTATACTCGCCCCACCTCTTTATTCTCATAGGAACTGTTAGTTGTGACACTTAAATCTTTCGTGGATCCGCATTTTGCGAATCTCTACACTCTGTTGCTCCGCTCTTTCCTTCGAACCCTAACTAATATTGTTTTGCCCAAGATATTCTTCCATTTTTGATTAGCGCTATTTTTCACCGTTGACAACCACCGTAAACATGTTCATCCAACCGGACGTCTAGTACAGGCCAGATAATAATGTCACTAAAATAAGGCATTTTTGTGCATTTCTCGCCGTTTCTTCGTAATTTTGGTAACATTTGGTGGCCAAGTTGTTGTTCTAAGTGGAAAAATGGCGAAGAGGATCATCGTGAACACTGGCCTCAAAACAAAGGAAATATTATTCACGCTTCTTGCGTCCGCCATTTTCGTCCCTATACGGCTCATAAAGGGAAGACGGAATAAATGTTACCAGGACCTTCGAGACTCCAGTACACCTCTATCAGCGCTTGTCAAAAAAGACGGAATCACTACCATCTTCCGCCATAAGAGGGAGTCGATCACATAAAGGTTTCGCACCAACATCTTCCGATCCTCATCTCCCGTGCCGGGCCCGACATCTCTATCCAGGAAACACCCTCACGGGTTCTTCCCTCTGAGGTTCGCGCTGCAATCACAGTACAGTACTGCGCAAACGTTTTGCAGAAAAAGCGTTTTGGGGCGTTTTGTGCGCTCACAAAGCGCCGCATCGCCGTAACTCACTTCTAAATCGACGAAATGAGTTTTTCCAGGTTTTCGTATTCCTCTCAAAAAGGCGAATGCAATGGTACGTGTAGAAAGTCTTTTCGACTTGATATTTTGCTGAAAAATTGTTATTTTCTCCTGTAATTCATATCGACCACAGGTCAAAACATGACGGATTTCGGCAATCATGACCGTCTGATAAGATCCAAATGATGGATATGAGATTTTTGACGAAATTCTGGAGCTGAATCTGTTATTTTGTAACACTATCGCATAGGACTCAATGAAACCAATTCATAAATGACTTCGAACTGAAATCAAACCGTTTTGAAGCAAGTTGCGGCGATGCGACGCTTTGTGAGCGCCAAAAAAAACGCCGCAAAACGCTTTCTTTGCAAAAAAAGCATGCGCGGTACTGTATGAAAAGCGGCACAGCTCCAGGACTAGACAAGATTTCTATTGATGTGCTTCGAGCTGGGGTACACCACCTAAGAGCGCTTCTTGTTGCACATACGTATGTCATCGTATGTACAGACGGAAGTAATTCCTGACCACTGGAAGACTTCGTGCACATTCAATCTTAGACTTTGTGCACAGTCATTATTCACAAGAGGGTGATCGGGGAGATCTTTGCAACTATCGACCGATAAACTTGCTGAGCGTGCTGCACTAGCTATTCACAGAGAATGTTCTTTCGCACATATCACGGATTTTGGATGAAGCTCAACCATCTGAAGAGCAGGCAGGATTTCGCCAGGGATTTATCTGCGTGGACTGCATCCAAGCCGTCGCCAAGTTTATCGAGGTCTGCCGGAAGTACCAAATACCCTTTTGTAACATTCATCGACTACCAAAAAAGCCTTTGGGAACGCTGGAACTAATACCGTTTTCTTAGCTCTAGTCATTGAAGGAGTGGACCCGTCCTATGTAAGAACATTAGAAGACCGCAATCGAAACTGAACCACGACGATCGTCGTCTCACTAGTGTCATTGGGGAGGAAGGGGGGAGGGGACGTATATACTTGTTTACCACCGCTTTGCTGTGGATAGTGGAGTCCCCCCACTGGTACGACAAGGGCATATGTTTGAAAGGGCAACTCCTTTCAAACCTTCGCATCGTCATCCTTTCAAATAGTACCAATGAAGCGGAGGCGCTGTTCACGGAATTGATCGGAGCATGTAGGATTAGACTGCTGATCAATAAGAGGAAGGTTCAGCCCATGATGAACGCCTGGTGTCAGACTATTTAAATTTCAAATTTTGTAGTTAAGATTTATGTATGTTGTTCTGCTGAATTTCTGTGCTTGTGCTATGTATTGTCTCACTGCATTGAGAAGTTGATTCCACACATACTTCATTGTCTTCGAGTTCTGTATGAAATAAAGTTTTTCCGTGCGTTCATATTATATTCCTGTTTCATTTCAAACGTAAGGTGGATTACCAATATTCAATGTACTGAGATTGCATTGGTACTCAGTGACTGGAGTTTTTACAATTGCATTGCATAGACCGATGCGTTATGTTTAATCAACTTGCATAGACAGAGAGCGAGGAATTCCTGGAATAGAAAATGGATTTCGAGCTTATGAGGGCCGGTCACGTTATTAGAGCCCTGAAAGCTCCGCAAAAAATCTGAGGCAGGAGTTGCCGTGATCCCACAGGGAACCTGCTCAGATATTCGTGGGGAAGTTCCCGAGAACGACAGCAGAACTTCCCTCGAAACATTGGGGAGCTTCCCCCGAATCGGGGAGAGGCGAAGGGGACGTCTCGACAGCAGAGTAATGGGGGAAGTTCCCACAGCAGGAGTTCTCTTGTTCTCCCGACTGCAGGTCTTCCCTCGACCTTCCGACTGCTGATCTTCCCATTGTTCAATGATTGATCAAAAATCAGCTTGCTAGAACTCGCTGTTTACGACAGTCTCCTGTTCCTGAAAAACTGCGATCGGTCCAAATATATTCACCTCTGACTAAAGGTTATAGAGAAGCTTATTAGCTCCTCTGAAAATCAGACAGAGAAGCCTCACGTAATCCTTGAGTGGCAGATCTACCCCCTCAACTTGCGAAGTACGAGACCACATCGCGACTAGCCCGTCTGCATCACCGTATACGCTGCGGCTTTGTTTTCGCGTTCATCATGTTCGGGGGAGGCCATGGGAACAACCGTGAAGCGAACATCCCTTGTTCTCCCCCCCCCCTAGTTGACTGTTTCGAACGCCTTATCGTTGTGTATAATTCGAGGAAAGAGGGGCGAGACGTCCCCTTCCGGTGGGTTGTCTGCCACTGCGGACCGGAACTTAGCAAGCATGCCTAGTGCGCGATACTGATACTTTGCGCGCCTCATTGTACACTGGCGCAAACTCGGTGCTCATATGTCATAAAATACGAGCACTCCTCTCCCCTCGATCGAGTGATAACGGCCAAATCAGGTCTATTGTCCTCGGGAACTTCCCCACAAATTTCTGAGTGTTGAGGACCTGCGGTCTCGCTGCCAGGCTGGAGCATGTGTGTGTGTGTGCGTGTGTGCGTGTGTGTGTTTGTGCGTGTGTGTGTGTGCGTGTGTGTGTGTGCGGGTGTGCGTGTGTGCGTGTGCGTGTGTGTGCGTGTGTGTGTGTGTGTGTGTGTGTGTGTGTGTGTGTGTGTGTGTGTGTGTGTGTGTGTGTGTGTGTGTGTGCGTGTGCGTGTGTGCGTGTGTGTGTGTGCGTTTGTGCGTGTGTTCGTGTGTGTGTGTGCGTATGTGCGTGTGTGCGTGTGTGCGTGTGTGTATATAGCACAGTGATGGCACTATGCCGCAACCTTCCGTAACACTGGAAACGGATGTCGAATCTGTGCTTAGCACCCCCAAAGCTTGCTAGCGCTGCCATCGGCCACCCCTATTTCTCCACGCCGCAACGATTTCGGAAGGGAAGGAAAATCCCGGGTTGGTGTCATAGGTTGGTTGGGGTGGAGACAACGGTCCGAGAGGTGAAGGTTGTTTAGGATACCTGAGTGGGGAATGGTGACGGTTCTCTACAGACTTGCAACTTTAAAATTTGACGTTTTCTTAATCCCCTTCTTTGGCATTCAATGTATATTTATTTTTAAACATTAATTTTAAAACATTTTTCCCGTTAGATGACCTCCTTTAGAAATTCACTATTCCTAATCAAATGTTCTACGTATGCCATAGAAAACTTCATCTGAGCTGTCTTGGAGTCAAAATTTGTCGGGAAATTTCTTCAAGCGATTTTTGAAAAACTACCTGTTCTTCGCTCATACCATTTTTACCATTTTAGATGGATCTTTGAACAGAGCTGATCTTCATGAAATTTTGCGTCAAATAATGTTCCCAATTTGAGAAAATACGTTCCCAAGCTCTCAGCCGACTACAATTTATGAAAAAATGCATGCGGCATGAAAAAATGGGTGTGGCCAAGTTTGATCGCCATGTGGCTCCCCCTGTTACAACCGCCCTAGTAGCCTTATCAGACGGTGCGGGGAGAAAATTGAGCTCTTGCGTTCGGGAAAGTGGAACAATCGAGTACTGAAGAAAATGACATCAGTCTTGAGAGGTATGTTGATTCCTTCATACATTAGAGCTGATTTTCATATTTTTTCTTAAATCAGCTCGGGTATTCAAATTCGATTAATCACCTCTGCGAATAATCGGAATTGAATAATGTCCGAATATTCACCTTTTGCAAATAGTCGAATTCGAATAATGTTCAAAATTTCACCTTTCGAATTCAAATAATAATAATAATAATAACAATAACAATAACGACTTACTTGACTTAATCGGCTGGCTTTCGCCTGACGCGGTCATTCCGCATCTTCACCGAGGTGTGCCGTCCTAGTAGTCAGCCGTGTCCATTTTTCACGGTCTTCAGCCACAACTTGAACAGATTCCATCCAGCTGTCACTATTCCATTTCCTACGAAACGAAACATCGCGCCTGAACTGTTTTTTCCCGGCGTTTTCCTTAGTATATGCCCGAGCATTCGGAGTCGACTTTCCATTGCTGCTCGAGATGGCGTTAGGAGATGCTGGCACCTCCCTCGTGTCAAGCGTTGATGTACTGCGTCGATTTCCTTGTAAAGGTCTTTGTTATGGCATACACGCGGCCAGAAATATCTAAGCAAACGCCTAAAAAGCTTCCTCTCCGTGCAATCCAACCTTTCCATCTGCGTCTTCGGTGCTGCCCACGTCTCCGATCCGTACATCATGATAGGGCGAATAGCGGATAGGTAGACGCGCAACTTGACTTCCTTCGCGATGGTGGTAGACCACAAACACTTGGTTAGAGAAATAAATGCAGACGTAGCTTTCGCACATCGTTGTCGAATATCCGCTGCATAACTACTATCGTTCTTCAGCAAACAGCCCAAATAACAGAAATCGTCCACCAGTTCGATACGTTGTCCGTCCACACAAACTCCCATTGAAGGCCTCTGAGAGACCCACATCTGCTTGCATTTGTCGGGAGGAAGACGCAGTCCATAGGCTGCGGCATACTTCGAAACGAGGTTCAAAATCCTTTGCAATTTTGCGTTGTTTTCAGCGAATTACACAATGTCGTCGGCGTAATCGAGGTCGACAAGGGAGCGTCCTGATGGTGTTAGGATCACATCCGCAGGAAACTGTTCTGCAACTCTACGCATGATGTCATCAACGGCGAAGTTGAAAAGAAAAGGTCCTGCAACGGCTCCTTGCCTTACTCCTGTTTTCACCTCGAAAGCTGACGTAAATCCGACAGGTGTACGAACTGCTGCTGTTGTTCCTTTGTCAATGTCCTCGATTAACCAAACATACTTTTCCGGGACTCCATCTGCTCGCAGAGCATTGAGCAATCGATCACGATGAGGAGAGTCGAACGCGGCTTCAAAGTCCAAAAAAGCAAGCTGTAATGGCTTCGAATACCGCTGCCACGATTCAATTACTCTTCTCACGACGAACACTTGGTCGATGGTCGATCTTCCAGGTCGAAAACCGGCTTGCTCATCTCTGGTCGTTCTTTCACGATGTTTGATAAGTCGCTCAAGGATGATACGTTCTAAAACCTTGTACAAGACACGAAGTAGAGAGATTCCTTTGTAGTTCTTAGGATCCGTGACGGATAGCTTCTCGTGAAGAGGTACGATGATCGCATGTCTCCACGAATCGGGTATCCTTTCGCTCATCCATATGGCACGGATGGTGTTGGTCATTTCACGAATCCCAGACGGAGGAAGAGCTTTGAGAATTTCAGCAGTGATGTTGTCATCTCCACCAGCCTTTCTATTCATCATTTTCCGGACACAATCCAAAACTTCAGACTCAGTCGGCGGTTCCATACTGACATCGTAATGTGCTCTCTGAACATGCGGGAGCTCAGGTACTGATGGCGCTGGACGATTCAGTAGCGAACTGAAGTAATCCTTCCATATTGGCAGCGTCACATCACCAACTGCAACTCCATTGGTAGTGTTCAAGAAAGGAGAACATCTCTTCATTTTCCCGCTATACTGTCGCAGCAATGTGTAGGATTTCCTCGGATTCTTCTCCTCCCAAGCCTTCTCTAACTCCTTAGCTCTACACGTCCACTCTCGTTCGCGGTCACTTTGAAGCTGCCGACGCAACTTCCTCCTCAGACGCTTCTCCTCCACGAGGTTTCCTGCAGTTCAGAGAGCACATACTCTGTTGTAGGTAGATGTTGTTTCTTCTGAAACGTAGGCGAACTTCTTCTTAGGCTGTACAACCGGGAGTGCCTCTTTCGAAGCGTCCTGGATGCACTTGACAAAAGAATCCGCGTCGCAAAGTTTCTTCTTAGTCCGTACTCCGATGTGAATAGAAACGCGTTGTCGAAAATTCCTTCTGCACTGTTCATCTCTGAGACTTGTCATGTCAATCCTCTAAAGAGGCTGAGCCCTCGCTTCCTCTTATGAATTCTCGCAGTGAAGTTCAACAGAACAGGACGGTGATCCGAATCGAATGCGACATCCCACACAGCTCTAGATCTTCGAATGTCCGATACTGGAATATTCCTCGTCAGGACATAGTCAAGCTGTAGTTTCGAAGTTGTCATCTTCCGCTTCCGCTGCTCTTCTGGAGATAGCTGGGTTGGTCCCTGCCACGTAAGCTGATGGCAGCGGTGATTCCTCTTGAATGTCGATGCAATAATCAGACCATTGCGTTCACAAAAGTCGACAAGGCGGTAGCCATTGTCCGATGTTTGCTCTACTGGGTAGAACCATTTACCGAGTACTTCGGATTCCTGATCAAGTCCCATCTTCGCATTTGCGTCAATCCCCACGACAACAGCATGTTGACAAGGTATCCTGGTCAGCAACGTATTGAGTTCCTCATAAAACGCATCCTTCAAATTGTCTTCGGTGGTTTCATTGGGCGCATGAGCACTCACTATCCACAGATTGAATCCTCTGTGATCCAGCAGTCGTACGAATGCATTCCGGCACGACGTTGAGCCGAACTCCTTGACCATACCATTGAAATCCTTCCTTACAGCTATTGCACAGCCTCCCACTCTCCTATCATCAGCGTTACCGCAGTAGATGGTGTACTCTCCGACGCTGATGACGGGTCTATCCTTGAGGCGGGTTTCCTGTAAAGCAGCAAACGGTGCATGGAAATAGCTCAGAAGATTGGGCAGCGCAGATTGTTGGATATCACTCGACAATGACCGGCAATTCAGGGTGGCGAAATTGTGGCTTGTAACCAAAGGCACCCTGACTCCCTAGGTACAAGACTCAAGATGTTGTGGACCAGAGGTGTGCCGGGCGACACCTTTATGCAATGAGAGAAGGATGTGATCCTTATGGGCATCACAGGAAGAGTTCGCAATAAAACGGGTGTTGCGTCTTCAAGTCTGGATAGCGCAGTTTTTTGGATATCACTCGATAGCGATCGACAGTTCAGGGTGGCGAAACTGTGGCTTGTGACCAAAGACTCCATGACCTCCCTAGGTACAGACCCTAAGGTGCTATGGACCAGAGGCCTTGGTATGCCGGACGGCGACACCTTTATGCAATGTGCGGGATACTTTCGCGATATAGTTGTGCACGCTATATCGCTCGAACGTTCCCTGTGTACACTCAAACGTCTGCTGGGTTCAGTAGAAGCAGGGGCACCAACGAGCAGGTACCAACAGACTTGTATACACACCCCCAATAATAATAATAATAATAATAATAATAATAATAATAATAATAATAATAATAATAATAATAATAATAATAATAACAATAATAATAATAATAATAATAATAATAATAATAATAATAATACGTTTATCGGTTACTGGGTTATAAAAAACGATTCAGTTATCGGATTTGCAAAGATACACCGATATTGGAGAGTTAGAGAGTTCACACTAATTTTCACACCAATTCATGCAGATGAGAAGTTAATATTATACACGATATCAAGGCGACGAATTAGGACTAGAAAAACGGGTTGGGTGGAGTGGGAGCGCATGGTGGCAAAGGGCAGTGGGAGGCCAACACTGCGAGCCGAGTAAGGTAATAAACGGCTCCGGGTACCAATTTCGTAGGCCAGCCAGTACCACCAAGACCCACGTGTCTGCAGCTTTCGGTGGGAAATATCAGCGATATAGCAAAAGTATTGTAAGTATTAGCTATCCGTGAAACTACCGACTAATCGAATAGCGAGTAGATAGAGGCGAGATGAATTTGTAGAGACAAAAAAAACATTAACAGTTTTGTGACATAGCTTGTATAACGATGTTATATGAGTACCTAACAAGAATGGATTAGAGATATTGACAAATAAATAACAAGATGATATTTAGGAATATAGACAAATATGTAACAAGACGAGGTTTAGGAATTATTTCGCCTAAACTATCGAGAGTTTGGTCTAAAACGTCGCCTAAACTATCAAAATGAGAATTACACGAGAGGAAGCGGGAGGGTCTGAAAAGTAGCAGTGTTAAATGTCAAGACGGAATGAAAAGCTTGACATTAGAAGAAACCCATTCTTTTGAGATAAGTTCTAACCCTCTGTTGAAGCTTTCGGGAGACGATGACATTACAAGTTCCACTGGCAGCTCGTTCCAACCTCTAGCCGACCGCACCAAAAAGGATTCAAGAAATTGCTGAGTATGAACGATTCCAGTGAAAATTCTGAATTTATGACCTCTAGTTCTATCGTTGAAGGTGGAAAGAGTTATGATCTCATTCCTGTCGATACAATGATTGCCCATAATGAGCTTTAAGATGAAATTTTGATCGTAGACCGGCCTCAGCTGCAGCGAACTGCATCCAAGGCGAGTCAATCTCTCTCGATAATTTGGGCGAAATAAACCATTCCTTGCAAATATTTGTCTCGTGTATCTGTTTTGAACATTCTCAATTTTCTCAATATACTGTTTCTGTGAAGGTGACCATAAAAGAGTACAGTATTCAAGAATCGGTCTAACGTAGGTTTAGAAAAGCTTGAGAAGAGGTTTAATGTTTTTGTCATGAAAGCACGAAAAATGTGATTGGACTTGGCTTGTGCAGCTCTTGTAACCTTCTCGATGTAATCCTCAAAGGAAAGGCGGTCGGAGTACTCGATGCCAAGGTCTCGCACAGAGTTGCTGACGCTCAATTGATAATCACCTAGAACAAATATACAGTTTTGCGGATGTTTGCGACCAATACACATCACCGAAGTTTTTTCTCGTGATATTTCCAGCTGCCATCCGGTGGACCAAGTTAGAACCACGACTAATGCTTGTTGGAGGGCGGTAACATCATTAATGGAAAACAGTTTGGTGTCATCTGCGTATATGAAGCAATGAACTTGCGGGGGAAGGCAGCTGGGCATGTCGTTGATATAGAGTGAAAACATTAGCGGTTCGATACAGGTACCCTGGGGCGGTAGTAATTTGGCTTAATATGCAACTTAGATCTTCAATTTCAGTTGCAGCTTATCTTTAATCTTACACAAACTCAAACACGCTGGTTGTGACGTGGGAATGCCCTCATAGAAGCGCCAACTCTTAATGAGCAACTCTGTTCCAAATCAGCGACAATTCATCATCAAATTTATGGATGACACTGATTGGAAAACATCAGCGACGGGTGGCTGTCGCTGATTGCAGGGTGGCCAGAGCACAAGAAATAGTGCGGCGGCGGGCGAGATACATAGATTTCAATTGGACCTGAGCAAAATGTCCTCCGAGTACATTTAAAACTCCCGTTCAAATTTTGAGACGGAGGTAAACCAAGACAGTTAGAGGTGAAATAAGACCATTTCATTTTGAGTGAAGCCTAGTTTATCAGTTTTCGTTTACAATACCGGAGCTATGTTTTGTTAAAACGAAGGAAATTGAATAAATTGGTGAAAAAGGGTTCGATTTCTCAAAGAAGGGAATCTTGTTGCACATTCAGTTTTCTCTTCAATTTTTTAAAACCTAGGCGTATTCAAGGTTCCAATTGCAATTTATGGATATGGCTTGCGACCACTTTTTCCCCGGAATCGCTTTGCTTCTGAGGTGAACTACATTTGCAATCAATTCACTGAAACGTCGCGCGCGCCATACCTGCTATGCAGTGTTTCGTATCAATTGCACAAGTAATCAAGAAGCATTTTCTATACTTTTTTGCCATAACTGAGTGGCTACGGGGCGAAATTCAGCAGACGAGAATTTCTGGACTTTTTCTAAATCTTTCAGCTAATGTGCTAGGAAACCATAGTGAAAAGAAGACATTTCTAGTACCAATAGGTATCTTCACATCGCCCTATATGTACTTAATTTATCGAAGGAGCATACGTATCGATTCCGTAATGCATGAACATTTAAAACTCAAAGTTTGGAATCGTTGAGCTGCTGTCGTCGTTTCAGCAGATCTATTGCAGGGGAAGAAATCTGCTGCAATACTGAAAATTGCTGTAGCAAAGTTGGCCTAAAATTTGCGTAACATATTGTACAATACTATATAAAAAAAACTTGTGAAAAAATTCAAATCAGGAAACTAACGAGACTGTTGTTTGCCCCAAGTAGGGCTGCCCTTTTTCTTCAAAAGGTGGCTACTGTAATTTGGCTTTCTAAAATTGAACAGGACGCGACATTTCAATGATAAGCAAGCAAGAAAAAGTTGCATTGGATCTCTTTATAATTCGAAAATTAATCAAAAATTCGGCTTTAATAATCGAATAAAACTTTCAGCCACTTTGGAATTGAACATAAGTTTGATTTTCGAATTTAATCGTCAATTCAAAAAAAAATACAGCGGACTCCTTCGGAGCTTTCATCCACAAAAAATATCCGGAAAGAATATATCCGGGAGAGCAGTTTATTCGAAAATTCTTAAAAGTTGTTCAATTCTTTGATTCAAAATCTACGAACGCTCTTTTTAAGTGAGCGATCTCCCATTCCGCTTATACAGGCAGTGGATCGAACCCCGGCCTTGTAGTTGTCATGCATTGCCTTCAATGGCGAATAATTTCATTCACTTTATCAGCGAGAGACCGTTGGGCACAATGGCGCAGTGCAATGTCCCGCTGTTCTCGTAACATCGAATGCATTGGTCTGGTTCGCAGGCTGTCAACTCTGCTAGTTTTGCCAACAACTTGACATCTGCTCATTAACATTGCGATGGTTCTTCATTTGAACAGCCATTACCTCCACATTAATGGAAGATGCTCATCACTCTTAATTCTGACTCAAAGTCAAATTACTACCGCCCCTGAGAAACACCACTAAGCGTGAGATAGCTGTCCGAAAAGGCACCGTTACCCGAGACTTTCTGAGTTTGCCCGTTTAAGAATGACTGTAAAAACTTCAACAGGCACCCATTTAGCCCGTATGCTCGCAGTTTAATATAAAGCAGATCAAGGGGGATAGAATCAAAGGCTTTAGTGTAGTCTATGCAACATGCGCTCACATAACCATCTAAATCAAGTGTCCTTTGCCACGACGGAATTGTGGACATTAGGGCCGTCAGGGTGAATTTTTATTGTAGAAAACCGTGTTGAGAATCTGTGAAAAGAGAGTTTGTATGAATATAGGTATAGAGCGGTTTGCAAATTCTTCTCTCAAGGACTTTGCTAGTGGAAGACGTAAGGCAAATGGGTCTGTAATTCCTGAGATTTGTTTTACTACCTTTTTTGAAAACTGGTCTAACAAAACTTGTACGCCATAATGAAGGCACTTCTCCGTGAAGAAGGAACCAGTTAAATAAAAGGGTCAGTATGGGAATAAGCCCCAACGCCGCCTTCTTGAGAAATATGTATGGGATTTCGTCTGGCGAAGTTGAGTGGCATAGTGGCAATTTAAGCAATGTTCTGTATACAAATTCACTGTTAATATCCAAGAAATCTAGTTTGTCAGATGTGTAGGAAAGTTTACTGTTGTTGTTATTTTTTCGATCTTTGTACACAGATTTGAAAAATGACGCAAATACTCCAGCCTTCTCCACCTCAGACGCACAAGGCTGTCCACTGGCATTAAGAATGGTACCGATCCGATTTGCGTGGTTGATCTTTTTATAGATGAAATTGTAAAAAGTTTTCGGATTAACAGAGTTGACTATCTTTTCTTTATGCTTGAGGTTCAAAATCGCTAGTTCACGTTTGAGTTTTCTAGAAAATCGCAAATATTTTTGTATTCCAATTGAAAAACGCGCATTATACAGTCTGTTCACCTTCGCGGCTAAACTGCGGATTCTGGCTGGATATTGACTGAGCGACTTTTTTCTAGCTCGAGTCGGGACAAATTTTTGAACAAGATTGTTGCATTGCTCCAGATAAACGCCGTAGCACTCATCTGCAGTTCTGCACTGTGAAATGAGCAGGCGCCAGTTTATTTTTAGAAGGTTCTCACAGACTGCATTGTGGTTAGTGCTGGCATAATTCAAATAATAGGATTCATCAGTTGTAGGAGTTGAATTGATTGTACGCAAAGAAAGTTTCAAGGATACTACGCTGTGGTCAGACGTGGAGAAAGGTGGAAGAATTTCTACGTCTTCTGCGATGTTTTCATTGTAGGTAATGATGAGGTCAAGTATATTGGAGCCATGCGTCGGGGTACTGACAAGCTGGGTTGGGGCACGCTCAGCACAGAAATCAAGAAAGTCACGAGCAGAGCCGTATACTCGCCCTAAACTGTGTTGCCCGGACCAATCAATAGAGGGAAAATCGAAGTCGCCTAGAATGAAATAGTTCGAATTTTCAGTAATTAAGTCAGAAACGTGACTGAGGGGCTCCCGGAAGGAGGCTGCAGCACAACTAGGACTTCGGTAAAGTAATACCATGTAAGTCGAAACAGGTGTGGAATTTAGACAAAAGATCCAACACTGGCAGTGAATTGAAAAGCTTCTGGACGAAATGAGATGATGAGGAAGATTGCGATTCACAAGGGTCAGAACACCGCCACCGATCGTATCACCTGGTATATCGCATCTGTAGATATCATATTTTGATCCTGGACAAAGAGTTGAGTCGTGAATAATGTGAGGCTTGCACCATGTTTCAGTTATCAGGACAATCATGGGATTTTAGGAAAGAATATGATATAAATCGGAAACTTTGTTACAAATTGATTGGGCGTTGAAGAGCAAAATTTGGTGAAATGAAGAAGTCTGATTGGTGTACTGATGAATAGCTGAACTGTTTGGAATGATTTGGCTAAAGGATTCAAAATGCAAATCGGAACTGGTGGGATTGTCCTCTACCTAGGGCTGCGTGGAAGTGGATGGCGGGCTCTGCTGCGGAAGACTTTCATGGTTTCTCCTGACGGGGTCCTGTGGGTTACCCAACACGTCACCACCCCCTGGTTGGCTCAGCGCCGCGCCTGCGATTGGAACTCTGGGTAAGTCGCGGGGAGAACGCAATTTTACAATGTCGAAATCACGAACCACAAAGGCCAGTTTACCCTCCCTTGCGTTACGATCGCCAGCCTCTTTACGAAGCGCTCTGTCCAAATTCAGCTCCTCCGCAGCGTAGTCTCTACGTGCGAAAGAGTAGACGAATTTCTTCGTAGGACTTTGACGCCCGCTACGCAAGTGTGCAAGGAGGGTGTCTCGCAAACCCTGATTTGGCAACGAAATCTTAATAATGCGGCCACGAAGACCAGGCCTACGAGGATCGCCTGAAGGGTGACGATGGGAGGTAATTTGGCCTTGCTCAAACTCACGCATCAGATCTTCATCCCCAGATGTGATGACCGCCTCCTTTAAGATCTCGTGGTCAAAGCGGCGTGTAAATTCCCCGCTCATCTGTTCATCAATGCCGACCCATGTGATTCCTCTGGCCTTTTCATCGATTTTCTGGCTGTCTGCCTTTACCTTAACCATTGTTGAATAAAGTTGGCTCTTTTGTGTGGAAGGGGAAGAATTTACGACACTGACAATGAATGAGTTTAGCCTCCAATTCCGTCAAACGTGTTAGAATCGTATTCTGTGTGCTCTGAATTGTTTGAATTTGCGAGAAAACACGCTCGAAAGCGTCACCGATAGTGGTTTGCATTGTACAAGAATATGAATCAAACTTTTCAATCAACCTGCTAGCCCACAGGGGCATCGATGCCTCGACATCAGCTTCACTAGACTTCTTCGATGCAGTTCTAGCCATGTTAGTTGATGCTAGTATATAGAAAATCATCCAGGAAGAGGATGAGAAGAGACAGAGATGAGCGATCAGAGACGAGCGATCACTACGGCTCTCACTGAATAATGAAAAAAATAATGTTAAAAATTAAATACAAATAATGTTCAAATATTCACACTTTCGAATATTCGAATATTCGAATGAAAAATCGTTCGAAAAATTCGAGTATTTATTCGAACTCGAATATTCGATCCTAACCCTAATGTCTAACACGAATCTGAGGGGAGTTAATCATTATTACGGAATGGTTTTTGGAAAACCCTTTGGTTTGTACTTAATACTCTCGCCCTAGGTAGGGAAACATTTGTGCGAGTTGAGCAAAGTGAAGTATATAACGAAAATGACGATGTTATGAGTAGTGAAAACAGTTAGGCTGGGATCATACTTGTCGCGAACAGCGATAAGTGCCACTTTAGTGACACTCTAATGTGAGTGTGAGGTTGAGGTTTCGGATAGTTTGCTACCACCCGTGGACGCTGAAGGGCGCTACACTGTACAGGCACGCACCTAGCTGCAGGTGCGGTCCCGCCGCAAGTCTAGAATTTTGTAAAGAACGGGCCACGAGGTTAGAATACTCGAGCCAATCGTGGTCGATTTACCCTGCATGCAAACTTTCACCATCCCAGATGAACGCCGGAGACCGCGACCGCTCGTCAAATTTTTGAACGAAAAAAAAACGAACGAGAAAAATTCAGAAGATTGTTTCGGAATTTTTTCGAAATTTTCGTTCGTGTACAGCAATAGTTTTCTCGCTTCTATGGTGTAGATGAGAGACACAGAGTCAACAACAATGGGGTTCGGCTCCACCGACCTGGCTGGGTTATGGAACCAGTAAAGTTAGAAACCCGATATCATTCGACGCAGAATTTAAAGGAGATTTTGAAAACATTTCTTCCATAATCCTATCTTGAACGGGTAGAGTTGTAAACGAAAAACTAGTGTTCCGTAAAACGAATTAGGCTGAAGGACCAAGAAAATATTTTTCCAAAGTGAAAACACTAGTCAACGCAGAATTTTTTTGATACTTCGCAAGCTATCTTCAGCAAAGCCAATCTCTAAGCGTAGAGAAGTTATGAACGAAAAACCCATAGCTTCAGGCAATAAATGCACTTTATAAACTGAAATTGGCTGGAAGAGTGGGAATGTATTTTTTTATCTGAAAACACTAGTCGGCGCAGGGCAAAGATTTATCTCTGAGCGTAAGGTAGTAACAGGCGAAAAACTGATAACTCTAAGCGCGAAAAAATCCATTCCATAAACTGAATTTTTCTGGAATATTTTAAAGCACTATTTGACTTAGATTTTTATGTAGAATTCAAAAGCAGACTGCACTAAAAGACTATCTTGAAGCACAAAAAAGTTATATGCGAAAAACTGATTCCTATGGATGACAAATGTTATTTCATAAAAAGAAATCGGCTGAGAGATTGGGAACGCATTTTTCTCATATTGAGGACGTAGTTAGAATTAGACGCAAAACTTTATGAAGATTCCGGAAACAGCTACTCTCAAACTCCATCTTCAAGGGCAAAAATGTTATGAGCGGAAAACAGGTGGTTTTGTTGAAATTCGCTTGGAACAATAATCCGAGAAAAATTTTACTTCAAGACAGCGGAAAGAAAAATTTTTATGACCTCGGCAGATCATTTTACCAAGAATAGTGAATTTTAGAGGGCGGTCCCCTGTCGAAAAAAATGTGCTTCAAAATTAATAATTGAAAATAAAAATATATAGAATACGAAGAGGATAGAGAACATTAAATTTTGAAGTTGCCCGTCTAGAGGGAACCTACACCATTGCCTATTCAGGTATCCTGAACAACAAAATTTTCGAGAACTCGTTCGATTTCGAAAATCCTCCTCGAACCCTAGGTTACGCTGTATCGTTATTCCTAAGGCCGAGCGAACGACTCGCCCGCTCGAGTAAGTTGTGCTTGGGACCATGGAATATAGTCTATTATGCTCTAAAGAATCCGAGCGGAGCATCACTATGATCGGTCATAGTGTAAAATATTACACTGATAAGGAGACTTCGACATTATAGGCCCTATAATCAGCACTTCGAAGCAGGGCTGTGCGGAACTGTCTGTTTCAGATTCCGTTTCCGTATTTCCGGGGTTTTTTGGGCTGTTCCGTTCTGTTTCCGTTTCCGACTTTTTGGGCTAGGAAACGGAAGGAATCAATGCTACCCGGGTAATGGTAATGGGTCTAGGCAAGGGTGCTAGGAGGCATCATGAGGGGCTGAAAAACACTTTCGACCTTTTGTGTTCAATCGAATATCCAGGCCTGGCTGAGATCCTCAGCAAAGTTCCGATTTCTACAATTAGAGGCAGATCAAAAGTGATTTTTCCTGTTGGCACTTAGTAGTTTTTTTTTGCTTTTTGAATTTAATCGTGCGGTATTTGCTCCGATAAGCTTGAGAATAATGGTTCAACAGAATATTCAGAAAGTCGTCGGTGAGAACCTTGATGTTCACTTCTATCGGCCTTGAACACGCAACCTGGCCGCCCGCTTCACCTGCACCTGGTACAGCCTGTACTGCTTTCTCGTGGACAGGCTGTGCACTGTTTCGTAGGGGCCGGTACATATACTAAGTGATTTTTTAAGGTGTGTTTTCGGTTTTTTCTGGAGCAAAGACCCGCAATCGTGGAATGCCTCATAGCGCTTTAATGTAGTTTGAATAATTATTGATTTATTGACTGAAACCATAACGCCTGCATGAATCCTGAAGGGACTTCGCGTCCACTGTTGAAGGTTGGCGCTAACTCGGTGCCATATGCTTTGACATAGGTGAACCGAGTTTGCGCCAACCTCCAATGGGGGACGCCAAGTCTTTTCCGGATCCATGCCGATGCTAGGTTATTATCGAATGAGAACTCTAACCAATGAGCAGCGACGGAATGTGAGGAGACAACCCATAGTTGTTTGATATCTTCCGTTTCCGCATTTCCTTTTCCGGCCTTTTTTGGCCATTTTTCTTCCGTTTCCGTTTCCGAAACTCTTGAGAAAAATTTCCGCACAGCCCTGCTTTGAAGTGCTTGAAATAAGGGAGAAAGACATGTGTACATGCTCTCGACATGAGTAGAAGTCGAACCCGTGTGGAATATTCATTCTCTGAGCGTTGAAAATAAAGCGTCGAGTCTTCCGAAAGAAATCAAAGTTTCGATAAATTTCGAAATTTGTTCGTTCGACCTACGAAATTCCGAAAGACTTTCGGGATTCGTTTGTTCCAAATTTTTTCGAACGAAAATTTTTTAGTTCTCATTCGTCCGAAATTGTTTTGAACGATTGTTTTAGTTTTTCAATTCTTCGTTAAGTTTCAAGCTGAAAATGTTTCAAATTTCGTTCGCTGGACATTTTTTCGAATTTATACGAATTTGTATGGAGATTACTGTGGAGCTCGGCTGGCTTATGGAGCAAGTGGCGATAGGAACTCGATGTACGTTCAACGCAGAATTTCACTGGGATTCCGAAAACAACCTTTCCAACGATTCAAGAGCTATAGGCGAAATGGCCGGAAGAGTGAAAACGTATTTTTCTTACCTGAAAATACTAGTCGAAACAGAGCAAAGATCTATCTCTGAGCGTTAAATAGTTATAAGCGAAAATCTGATAACTTCAAGCGCGAGAAAATCTATTCCATAAACTGAATGAGTTCATCGGAAGGTTGTTTTTGGAATCTCCGTGAAGTTCTGGGTCGAACAACACATCGGGTTCCTATCGCTACTTGCTCCATAAGCCCACTATAGGTCCATCTCTTAGAATAAAAAAAAGTTAAGAGCGAAAAACCGATAGCTTTCTGGCAAAAAAAAGCACTTCATAAACTGAAATCGACTGAAAGAGTGGGAACGTATTTCTGTACCTGAAAACGCTATTCGATGCAGAATTGTTAGGGAATTCTAAAAAAACCTTAACCAAAGAGCTATCTCCATGTTTGAAAAAGTTACGAGCGAGAAACCGGCGATGACACCTTTCCAATCCTGAAAATGACATGTACAAATGTCGGGTCACTTTGTTTTTTTCGAGGCTTTCCCCGGACGTTACCGGTCCTCATCGTGGTGAAGGATTCCCATTCATCTGCTCAGAGGTAAAGGTTGGTGGAGTACCCGGCTCCACCCAACGATGCTATGGGTAGGAACCAGGGACGAACGGAATTTTTTCTAGATCGAGGAAATCGGAAATCGGAACGACCTTCTCGATTGCGGAAATCGGAATTCAGAAACCAGAATGCCAAAAACTATCGGAAATCGGAATTCGGAAATCGGAAATGTTCAGCGAAACTCTTAATCCTCCGCTGGTGACTGTTCCTATTAAAAAGCTTGCGCGTGTCCTACTTTATTGAACCAGGTGCACACCCAAGCCGCTACGCTGCGTACTTGTAGGCTTGTATTGTGACGCTAAGAATAATTGAATTATTGCATAATGGGTTGGGTCATAGTTGGGTCCCACACTCTTTTCCCGACCCGTGCAGCACCCGAAGTGGGTCCAACTTAGCTTCCCCAGTGATTGGCACACTCCTAGTAGCAGATGATCAGCGGCAAGGCGTCAAGGCGTCCGAGCATCATGCTCTGGCGCATGACGCTCGTTGGCTGGCGCATTCAACATGTCCGAAGACGACACGTGGTTAACGATGGTATCGATAATTTTAGTGAGAGCCGCTACTGCCGCTATGCCTCCACCTTTAGCGACAGGCTGACTGCAGTGGTCGCTGGGGAGTCAGATCAATAACACATGTTGAAGATGCGAACCCTTAGCGTCTTTTGGCGCTAGGTCGTCTGCTATGGACGGAACCTTCCCTGCGTTTAGGGCTTTCCTAGCTGGGTCCAACACAGCCTCACCGGCGCTTGACGCAATACAAGTTGGGTCCACCACAGACAGTTCCCCCGGCGCTCGGCGCACTCCCAGTTGGGTCCCGCACACTTTTTCCGGCGCTTGGCGCATTCCCACTCAGAATGTTCAGAACAAGTTACCTGAGACTTTAACGCAAGTTACATGATGGCTTCACGCAACTGACTTTGAGTTCACAAGTAACTTCAAGCGAGGTTACGTGCAAATTGACGAGAGTTTTGATTAAAGTAGCATGTATCATACCCTAATAATAAATCACACAATATTGCGAGTAGATTGCATTATTGGTACATGTTACTAGACACCTACACGCGTTGTGACCGGCACATTGAAAAGTCTGCTCGGCGAGAACGACTGGGCCGCCAGCGGTCTGTTAGGTGGGGCTTCCAGCCGGTGTGCGGGGCCAAGTACCTCAAACTTAGGTGAGTGAACGGACGACACTGCCTACATCTGAGTCCTGCCTCCATAGTTCATCGTATACCTCCCTAGAAAACGGCACGCCGCTTAGATATGTTACATGTGCGGTAAAATAATACATTCAAGTTACACGCCAGTACTTTGTGTCACGTGTAACTCAACTCGCACCGTGGAACATACTTCCAATGTTTAAGGTCAAATGTAATCAAAGTTTTGAAAGTAGGTCGCAGCCAACATGTTTTGCATGTACCAGGTTGTCCAATAATTCTTGTCCGAAAATTTTACCATTTTTAATTTTTTTACAACTTTATAGAAAAACAAGTCTAATCAACAATATAATCACCACAGTTATCCACAACAGTGGCCCATCGATTGGGCAGGTCGTCGATGCCCTTCGCCCAGAACTCCGGGGGCTGCGACTCGAAGAAGTCCGCGATGTCGGATTTGAGGTTGTCGTATTTGGTGAATTTTCTTCCGGCCAAATGGTGCTTCAGCGGGCGGAACAAGTGGTAGTCGGAGGGGCGAGGTCTGGGGAATACGGCGGATGGGCAATAGAGTGAGGACGGAATATTCGAGTTCGAATAAATATTCGAATTTTTCGAACGAATTTTTATTCGAACATTCGAATATTCGAAAAGTGTGAATATTCGAACATTATTCGAATTCGACTATTCGCAAAAGGTGAATATTCGAATATTATTCGAATTCGACTATTCGGGAAAGGTGAATATTCGAATATTATTCGAATTCGACTATTCGGGAAAGGTGAATATTCGAATATTATTCGAATTCGACTATTCGCAAAAGGTGAATATTCGAATATTATTCGAATTCGACTATTCGGGAAAGGTGAATATTCGAATATTATTCGAATTCGATTATTCGCAGAGGTTAATATTCGAACGTTATTCCAATTTAAATACCCGAGCTGGTTTAACAAAAAATATGAAAATCAGCTCCAATGTATGAAGGAATCGACATACCTTTCAAGTCTGATGTCAGTCTCTTCATTACTCCATTGTTCCATTTTCCCGAACGCAAGGACTAAATTTGTTCCCCACACCGTCTGATGAGGCTACTAGGGCGGTTCTAACAGGGGGAGCCATATGGCAATCGCACTTGGCCACTCCCATTTGTCCATGCCGCTGGGCAATGATAACACCAACCATAGCTTCGTTGGGTGGAGCCATGTACTCCACCAACCCTCACCTCTGGGCAGGTGAAGGGGGAACCTCCATCATTGGGAAAATTGGAAAAACCGGTGACAACCGGTGAAACGCCCCGAGGCACAGGAGGAGATGGGAATACGGGGGGGGGGGTGGGGTTTATCCCTCCGTTGACCAATCACCCACGTCTTAAGTGGTGGAGAGACGTCTGTCGATTGGCCGACGGAGCAATAAACTCCGCCCAGCACTCCGATCTCCCCCCAGTACGCGCCCCGAAAAAGAATGAAAGTCACCCAACATTCCTGCAAGTCATTTTCAAGATTGTGCGGGTGTCACTGCCGGTTTTTCGTCCATAACTTTTTTGTGCTTGGAGATAGAATTCTGCGCCAACTTGTGCTTCCAGTTTGAAAAACTGTTCTCGATCCTTCAGCCTTATTCATTTTACGAAACACCGGTTTTTCGCCTATAACTCTTTAACCTGGTGAGGGTTGTTTTTAAAAATCTACGTAAAATTCTGCGTCGAATGATATTTCGGATTCCTAACTTTGCTCGCTCCATTCTCTGAGAGGACCCCCCGCGATCGTTCGCGGATAGAATCTCCGGTTTCTGGTAGGGGCTGAGAGGATTCTAGCATGGGGCTATCGCGCAACGATCGCGAAAGTCTGCCAGTCTCAAACTGAGAGTGTACCGCGTTCGTTCATCGATGCTCCCACGATGCTCTATAGCAAAACCGCGAGGAGTCGAGCCTGGGCCTATCACGGAACGATTGCGAGATCCTACCAGTTTCAACCTGAGGGCGAATCGCGTCTATACATTGACGTATTCGGGGCGTTACATCGCGGATCCGCGACGAACCGAGCTTGGAAGTATCACGAGACGATCGCGAGATTCTTCCAGCCTTCTGATGGTACCGCATCCAGGCCCTCTCGATGTTTCACCCGAGCGAGTGTTGCCTATCAGATCAACACGAAGCTATAAGGTAATGCCCTCGCCGCATTTCGCGCTGCTTTACAAATCTGCACAGCATGAGAACGCGGGAGCGGGGGGAGGCGATCACGGTACCATCGCGGATCGCGAGTGCACCACGGTATTAGCGCGGTAAACCTCTCAACGATCGCGGTATTATCACGGTATGAGAACGAGAATGTCAACGGATGAGTCGATTGGGTAACTATCGCGGAACGAACGCGAATCACGGGAGCATCACGGTACTAGCGCAAAAGATTCTCTCAGAGTAAGCCAGCCAGGTCGGTGGAGCCTAACCCCGTTGTTGGCTCCAGCAGAACTCTGCGCCTCTCATTCAAAGGCAGTGTTCACGATGATTTTCATCCGCGAGTTTTTTACATAAAACAATGCGCTGGCCTCCAAGTGTTACCAAGATTACGAAGAAATGGCGAGAAACGCATTAAAACGTCGTATTTCAGTGACATTATTCTTTAACATGGGCCAGTTGTCCGGTCGGATAAACATGTTAATAGTGGTTGTCACCGTTGGAAAACTGTGTCAATCGAAAACAGAAGAATATTTCATGCAAAGCAGAATCAGTTAGGGCTCTAAGGAAGGAACGGAGCAATAGAGAGTAAAGAATTGCAAAGGACGCGTCCACAAAAGATTTCATTGTCACAACAAACAATTCCTGAGATACTTAAAGGCAGTGTTCACGATGGTTTTCGTTCCCGAGTTTTCCACTCAAAACAATGCGTTGGCAACCAAGTGTTACCGAGATTACGAAGAAACAGCAAGAAACGCACTAGAATGTCTTATTTCAGTGACACTATTCTCTGGCCTGGACTAGTTGTCCGATTGGATGAACATGTTCACGGTGGTTGTCACCGGTAAAGAATGGGGCTAATCAGAAATGGAAGAGTTTTTTAGGCAAATCAGTACTAGTTAGGATCTGAAGGAAAGAACGGAGCAACACAAAATAGAGAATTGCAAAAGACGGTTCCACAAAAGATTCTATCGTCACAAGGAACAGTTCCAGTGAGAGTAAAGAGGCGGGGTGAGTGTGAAGGATTTCGTGACTTTCGGTGCGTTTTTCTCGATTTCTTCGTCATTTCGGTTCTACCCGAGGGCCAAACAATCGATATAGCGAATAATCTCAAAATTAAAGATTATCGTGAACACTGCCTTTAAACCATAGAGGCGAAAGCACCCTCTGGAGATAACTATGGAGCTCGGCTCCACCAATCTCGCTGGCTTATGGGGCAGGCAAAGTTAGTAAGGTCCTCGAATAAGCCCCTTAGGCTAAGCTACAGAGGTAAAGTTGATTTTGTAGCATTCTTTGCGTTGTAGCCCGTACAGGTCTAGAGATGAGTCGTGCCTTATCAATTCCAATTGTAAGTGGAAATAAACCTCTAGAAGAAGAATTCAACTTGTTAGTGCCGCTCACTCCGCAGTTGCGCGATAATGCTATGGATGCTTAAATTATTCGTCATTCGTATATTCGAATTTCGAATATTCGTTCGTTCGAAATAAAAAATGAACGAATTTATTCGAAATTCGTTCGTTCGGAATAAAGAATGAACGAATTTACTCGAAATTCGTTCGTTCGGAATAAAAAATGAACGAATTTATTCGAAATTCGTTCGTTCGAAATAAAAAATGAACGAATTTATTCGAAACTCGTTCGTTCGAAATAAAAAGTAAACGAATTCATTCGAAATTCGTTCGTTCGGAATAAAAAATGAACGAATTTATTCGAAATCTGTTAGTTCGGAATAAAAAATGAACGAATTTATTCGAAATTCGTTCGTTCGGAATAAAAAATGAACGAATTTATTCGAAATTCGTTCGTTCGGAATAAAAAATGAACGAATTTATTCGAAATTCGTTCGTTCGGTCTCTTTTTAAAAAGTCCTCACTCTAATGGGCAACCGTCTCCCAGCCGAGCGTCGCCAACTTCTGCTGGGTCTCCTTCACCACGTGGGGGCGCGCGTTGTCGTGCAGCAGGTGGACCGAGGCCCGTGGGGACGCTTTTCTCGAATGGCGGCGGCTAGTTTCTCGAGCTGATCGGTGTAGATGGAGGCAGTGATCGTCCTGCCTTGCGGGAGCAGCTCGAAATACAGCATGCCCTTGGTGTCCCACCAGCAGCAGAGCATGACCTTCAGCGGGTGCAGGTCGGCTTTCGGCGTCGACGGCGGCTCTTCTCCGCGCGGGATCCAGACGGCACGGCGGGCGACGGTGTCGTAGAGGGCCCAGCTCTCATACCCAGTGAACAGATCCTCGAGAAACTCCTTGCGATGCGGACGAAGGAGGAGGGACTGGCAGACGCCCACGCGGCTCTGCTTGTTGGCGTTCGTCAGACAGTGGGGGATCCAACGGGCCAGAACTTTGTGGTAGCCGAGTAAGTTGAGTTGATTATGGATGGTGGACTTGCTGCAACCGAGCGTCGTCGCCAGTTCACGGGTGGTGGCTTACGGCTTCTCCTTGATACAGCGACGGACTTCGTCATCATTCACCGTAGACTCAGGCCGAAAAAAATCTACTGAAAATCCAGTCATTTACCAGAGATTTACCACAAAATCTACTAGAATCGGGCGGTAATTTAGTGGTAGATTTCTGGTAATCTGCTAGATTTTTCTGGTAATCTAGTGGATTTTTCTGGTAATCTAGTGGAATTTTCTGGTAATCCAGTAGAATTTTGTAGTAAT